>CM038673.1:799765752-799770752 GCA_021605145.1 Aegilops bicornis | reverse complement strand
CTTCTTCTTCTTCTTCTTCTTCTTCTTCTTCTTCTTCTTCTTCTTCTTCTTCTTCTTCTTCTTCTTCTTCTTCTTCTTCTTCTTCTTCTTACTCTTCTTCTTCTTCTTCTTCTTCTTCTTCTTCTTGCTTCTTCTTTGTCTTCTTCTTGCTTCTTCTTCTTCTTCTTCCTCTTCTTCTTCTTCTGTCATCTTCAATGCTGGCATCATCATCTTCCTCTTCTTAGCTTCTTCTTCTTCTTCTTCCTTTACCCTCTTCTTCTTCATCTTCTTCTTCTTCTTCTTCTTCTTCTTCTTCTTCTTCTTACCTTGCAGCCTTCTTCTTCCTTCTTCTTCTTCTTCTTCCTACATCTTCTTCTCTTTCTTCTTCCTTCTTCTTTGCTTCTTCATCATCTTCATCATCTTCTTCTTCTTCCTCTTCTTCCTTCTTCTTCTTCTTCTTCTTTACTTCTTCTTCTTCTTCTTCTTCTTCCATCTTCTTTAACTTCTTCTTCTTCTTCTTCCTTTAACTATTTATTCTTCCTCTTAACTTCTTCTAGCTGTGTTTCATCATCATCTTCCTTCTTCTTCTTCTTCTATCTTCTTCTTCATCATCATCTTCTTTATCATCATCTTCTTCTTCTTCTTCTGTCTTCTTTCTTCTTCTTCCTCATTATCTTCTTCTTTATTTCTTCCTTCTTTATTTCTTCTTCTTCTTTGCCTTCTTCTTTAACTTCTTAACTTCTTCTTCTTCTTCTTTATTATAGTGTTTCTTTAGCTGTTCTTCTTCTTTATTTAACAACTTCTTCTTGTCTTCTTCTTCTTCTTCTTCTTCTTCTTCTTTCCTTCTTCTTCTTAGCTTCTTCTTCTTCTTCTTCTTCTTCTTCTTCTTCTTCTTCTTGCCTTCTTGCTTCTTCTTCTTCTTCTTCTTCTTCTTCTTCTTCTTCTTCTTCTTCTTCTTCTTCTTCTTCTTCTTCTTCTTCTTCTTCTTCTTCTTCTTCTTCTTCTTCTTCTTCTTCTTCTTCTTCTTCTGCTGCTGCAGCTGCTTCTTCTTCTTCTTCTTCTTCTTCTTCTTCTTCTTCTTCTTCCTTCTTCATTTGCCTTCTTCTTCTTCTTCTTCTTCTTTCTTCTTCTTCTTCTTTCTTCTTCTTCTTATCTTCTTCTTCTTCTTCTTCTTCTTCTTCTTCTTCCCGTCTTCCTTCTTCTTCTTCTTCTTCTTAAAGCTTCTTCTTCTTCTATCTTACTCTTCTTCTTCTTCTTCTTCTTCTTCTTCTTCTTCTTCTTCTTCTTCTTCTTCTTCTTCTTCTTCTTAGCAGCTTCTTCTTCTTCTTCTTCTTCTTCCTTCTTCTTCTTTAACTAGATCTTCACATCTTCCTCTTCTTCTTCCTTCTTCTTCTTCTTCTTCTTCTTCTTTAACTGCTTCTTTATCTTCTTCTTCTTCTTCTTCTTCCTTCTTCTTCTTCTTCTTCTTCTTCTTCTTCTTCTTCTTTATTAACTATTCTTCTTCTTCTTTCCTTCTTCTTCTTCTTCATCATCATCTTCATCATCATCATTGCTTCTATTTAGCTATTTTTCTTCTTAGCTTCTTCTTCTTCTTCTTCTTCTTCTTCTTCTTCTTCTTCTTCTTCTTCTTTATGCTTCTTCTTCTTCTTCTTTAACTTCTTCTTCTTCTTCCTTCTTCATCTTCTTCTTCTTCTTCTTCATCTTCTTCATCTCTTCTTCTTCTTCTTCTTCTTCTTCTTCTTCTTCTTCTTCTTCTTCATTCTCTGCTTCTTCTTCTTCTTCTTCTTCTTCTTCTTCTTTAATAACTTCTTCTTCTTCTTCTTTCTTCTTCTACATCTTCTTCTTTGCCTTTACCTTCTTTAGCCTTCTTGCTTCATCATCATCATCATCATCATCATCCATCATCATCTTCTATCTTCTTCTTCCCTTCTTCATGTTCTTAGTCTTCTTCTTCTCTTCTTCTTCTTCTTCTTCTTCTTCTTCTTCTTCCTCTTCTTCTTCTTCTTCTTCTTCTTCTTCCACTCATCTTCTTCTTCTTCTTCTTCTTCTTCTTCATCATCATCATCATCCATCATCTCGTCATCTTCCATTCTTCTTCTTCTTCTTCCTTCTTCTTTAACAACTTCTTCTTTCTTCTTCTTCTTCTTCTTCTTCTTCTTCTTCTTCTTCTTTAACTTCCCTAACCTTTCTTCTTCTTCTTCTTCTTCTTCTTCTTCTTCTTAACTTCTTCTTCTTCTTCTTCTTCTTCTTCTTCTTCTTCTTCTTTATTTTCTTCTTCTTCTTCTTCTTCTTCTTCTTCTTACTTCTTCTTCTTCAGCTAACTATTTCCTTCTTTAACAACTTAGCTAGCTATTTAACTATTTCCTTTCTTCTTCCTTTCTTCTTCTTCTTCTTCTTCTTCTTCTTCATCATCATCTTCTTCTTCTTACTTCAGCTAACTATTTCTTCAGCTATTTCTTCTTCTTCTTCTTCTTCTTCTTCTTCTTCTTCTTCTTCTTATTTCTTCTTCTTCTTCTTCTTCTTCTTCTGTCTTCTTTAACTTATTTCTTCTTCATCTTCTTCTTCATCATCATCATCATCATCATCATCTTCATCTTCTTCTTCTTCTTCTTCTTCTTCTTCTTCTTCTTCTTCTTCTTCTTCTTCTTCTTCTTCTTCTTCTTCTTCTTCTTCTTCTTCTTCTTCTTCTTCTTCTTCTACATCATCATCTTCTTCTTCTTCTTCTTCATCATCATCATCATCATCATCATCTTCATCTTCTTCTTCTTCTTCTTCTTCTTCTTCTTCTTCTTCTTCTTCTTCTTCTTCTTCTTCTTCTTCTTCTTCTTCTTCTTCTTCTTCTTCCTTCTTCTTCTTCTTTCTTTTTCTCTCTTCTTTATTTCTTTATTTCTTCTTCTTCTTCTTCCTTCTTCTTCCTTACTTCTATTTCTTCTTCTTCTTCTTTAGCTTCTTCCTTCTTCTTCTTCTTTAACAACTTCTTCTTTAACTATTCTTCTTTAACTAGCTTCTTTCTTCTTCTTCTTCTTCTTCTTCTTTATTAACCGTCTTTATCTTTAATATTTTATTTAACTATTTCTTCTTCTTCTAACTGTTTCTTCTTCTTCTTCTTCTTCCTTCTTCTTCTTCTTTATTTAGCCTTCTTCTTCTTCTTCTTAACTAGTCTTCTTCTTATTTAACTATTTATTCTTCCTTCAGCTAGCTTCCTTTGTACAACCTGGCTATTATTTATTTAACTATTTCTTCTTTATTTCTTCTTCTTTCTTCTTCTTCTTCTTCTTCTTCTTCTTCTTCTTCTTCTTCTTCTTCTTCTTCTTCTTCTTCTTCTTCTTCTTCTTCATCTTCTTCTTTTCTTCTTCATCATCATCATCATCATCATCTTCTTCTTCCTTCATCTTCTTCTTCTTCTTCTTCTTCATCTTAGCATCTATACTGCCTTTGCTTCTTCTTCTTCTTCTTCTTCTATCTTACCTTCTTCTTCCTCTTCTTCTTCTACATCTTCTTCATCTTCTACTTCTTCTTCTGCTTCTTCATCATCATCAGCATCATCTTCTTCTTCATCTTCTTCTTCTTCTTCTTCTTCTGTGCTTCTTCTTCTTTAACACCTTCTTCTTCTTCTTCTTCTTCTTCTTCTTCTTCTTCTTCTTTAACTTCTTCTTCATCTTTAACTTTCTTCTTCTTCTTCTTCTTCTTCATCATGCCCATCATCATCATCATCATCTTCATCTTCTTCTTCTTCTTCTTTCTTCTTCTTCTTCTTCTTCTTCTTCTTCTTCTTCTTCTTCTTCTTTATTCTTCTTCTTCTTCATTTCTTCTTTAATAACATCAACTTCTTCTTCTTCTTCTTCTTCTTCTGTCTTCTCTTCTAACAACTATTTAACCTTCTTCTTCTATTCTTTAACCTTTGTACAACTTCTTCTTCTTCTTCTTCTTCTTCTTCTTCTTCTTCTTCTTTAACTGTTCTTCTTCATTTCTTCTTCTTCTTTAACTATTTATGCTTCTTCTTCTTCTTCTTCCTTCTTCTTCAGCTATTTCTTCTTCCTTTCTTCTTCTTTCTTCTTCTTCTTCTTCTTCTTCTTCTTCTTCTTCTTCTTCTTCTTCTTCTTCTTCTTCTTCTTCTTCTTTGCTTTAACTTCTTCTTCATTATCTTCTTTAACTTCTTCTTCTTCTTCCTTTAACTTCTGTTCTTCTTCTTCTTCTTTCTTCTTCTTCTTCTTCTTCTTCTTCTTCTATACCTTCTTCTTTCTTCTTCTGTTCAACCAGCTTCTTTCTTCTTCTTCTTCTTCTTCTTCTTCTTCTTCTTCTTCTTGTCTTCTTCCTCATCTTCTTCTTCTTCTTCCTTCTTCTTAGCTATTACTTCTTCCTTTCTTCTTCTTCTTCTTCTTCTTCTTCTTCTTCTTTATTTATTTCTTCTTTATTAACTTCTATCATCATCATCTTCTTCTTCTTCTTCTTCTTCTTCTTCTGCCCTTCTTCTTCTTCTTCTTCTTCTTCTTCTTCTTCTTCTTCTTCTTCCTTATTTCTTCTTCTTCTTCTTCTTCTTCTTCTTCTTCTTCTTCAATATTTAACCTTCTTTGTGCTTCTTCCTTCCTTCTTCTTCTTCTTCTTCAACTTCTTCTTCTTCTTCTTCTTCTTCTTCTTCTTCTTCTTTCAACAGCTTCTTTAACTGTAGCTGGCTAACTAGCTAACAGCTAGCTACAACTGTTCTTCTTCAACTGTAGCTATTTCTTCTTCTTCTTCTTCTTCTTCCTTCTTTAACTTCTTCTTCTTCTTCTTCTTCTTCTTCTTCTTCTTCTTCTTCTTCTTCTTCTTCTTCTTCTTCTTCTTAAATATATTCTTCTTTATTAACCTTCTTCGCTGGCTTCTTCTTCTTTATTATTTAACTTCCTTTCTTTATTTCTTCTTCTTCTTCTTCTTCATCTTCTTTAACTTTATCTTCTTCTTCTTCTTTCGCTTCTTCTTCTTCTTCATGTCTTCTTCTTCTTCTTCTTCTTCTTCTTTATTGGCTTCTTCTTCTTCTTCTT
>CM038673.1:799735752-799748252 GCA_021605145.1 Aegilops bicornis | reverse complement strand
CTGTTTTCTAATTAATAAATTAGTAAATTAATTTATTTTAACTTGTGATTAGTTATTCTAGGTTAGTTTCTGTCACTCTATTAGATGAACTTTTATTTATAATTAATAAAGGTTTATAATTAATTTTCTTAATAGAAATTGGATTAGGCCTAAAATGAGTTTTATAATAGCTATTTAATTAATTCTTTTGCTCCTAGTTACTTAGTTAATCCTTTTCTGTTAAGTTAACCTAAAACCATGATTAGGTTATATTAAAGAATTTTTGTTATATAAAAACTATTTTTAGCTATTGTTTAGTAGGAAACTTTGGTGATTTTTCTTTGGAGTTTTCCTTTGGATTTGGTTTTGGTTGCTTTGTTGTGCTATGTTATTTTTTGTTATGTTGTGTTATGTGATCCTATTGTTTTTGCTTATTGTGATTTCATTGTTTGTCTCGGTAGAGTTTAGGAGATCTTGAAGCTTGCTACTCTGACTCTTTAGCTTCGAGGATCATCGGCAAAGGCAAGAGATTTTGATCATGTTATTTCTATACCTATGTTTTTGTGCATTAGTAGTTGTCACCACCCACCATGCATGCAGTAGTGAAATCTTGAAGTCATTAAACTTGAGTAGTATCATGTGGTAGGATGAACCAATCCCTTGTTACCATGACCGGGGCGTAGTAGTTATTTTGCTATGCTCGTGAGGCGGGATTTGGTATGAGTGATATTCATAAGCAAGATGTGAGAGTCAATGATGATGATAACCGCATGAACTACAATGATCAAGATGGACTTGGAAAATCACTCTTTGGGTGGAGGGCCGGTTGGCGGGCACCTGGAGCACCCGGTGGTGGCGGGATGCATGGAGAAAGCGCCATGACATCCTGCGGAAAGCTTCACCCGACCCGCGAAGAGAAGGATGGATGCCCCCATGACGGAAGCTTACACAATGCGGCCGCATAAGCCATTATGGGCTCTGGCTGGGTTGACCCTAAAGTAGTGGCCATTTGGCTACGGGCCAATTTTCTACGAGAAATGAGCGAGCGGTAGGATTGGATGGGTACGGCGGTGGCGGAAGAACTCTTTGGAAGACCTGTTTCATTAGTCCGTCTTCAAACACCATGAAGTGCGAAGACTTTAAAGGAGGAATGATTCTTGCGGGAAAGTCATGAAACCTCTGTGGAGTTATAACCTAATCGATTAGCCGTGTCCCGATTACGGACATTTGAGCCTCTGGAACTTGGAAGTATTCGGATATCTCAACACTAAAACTAATGAATTAATTTGAGGTTTATGACTTAATAATTAGGAGCGAGATATTGGTTGGCGGAACCATCTCAATAACTACCAACAATTTGTAGTAATTTTGCAAATAAGTCCTTTGTAGTAGGATAAAAATTGGCTTTCGCAAAATGAAGAAACTTAGAGCTCCTGACCAAAAATGCATATAGAGTAGTAATTTTATTATTATTTATTCTTCATGACTTGCCGACTTATTCCAAAAGCTGACCTACATAGCTGCAACGTATTATGTTGCGAGAGATATATTCGATCGGGAGTGAGGCTACGCTCGTAGCTTGGCGATTGCCCTTTGGAGTCGGATGGACTCGCTTTACCTCGGCCTTCCATGACATTAGTAGTTTATTTCTCATGAGGTTGGCCTTGAGGCGAATTTATTCCTTGTAATAAAGACTCTATATGAGAATCGTGTAATAAAATTCAGGTGTGATTGAACTTTGATTACTTTATCGATGTCTTGTGAGTACCGGCATGATCTTGGGATGGTACGGAACCGCGAGACTTGACGATGTTGGGTCAGGTCGCTCTGAAGATAGTATCGAGCACTGCACCTGACCGTAGGATCGTAACCCCTAGGATCGGAAAAGCCATAGCGAGACCATTTACTTTGAACCCCTTTTCATTCTATACTTCTTCTCTAATCTATTCGACTCTTCTCCCCTTTGCAACATTCTAGATGGCCGTCCGAGTTCACCCAGTTTTGCTACGGAGTTACGCCCGACCCGATGAGGCGATGCCCTTTGGAAGGAAGCTGGTCCGGATGGTGAAGCTGCTGAAGATTGCTCTGCCCTCGATCATTGGGAAACCCACTAATGCACTTCCGGCGGACACCGCTTCTGAGTTGAGGTGCATATCCGAGGGAGGACCTTTGGAGGACACAGAGCCTATCAACTTTGAGTTCACCGAGGTTCAGCTGGATCATCGGAAGGGGCGTGGCGATCTATCGAGCACTTGGACATCTCCGAGAGATGCGAGGGCGAGCTCGATCACTCGGACCTACGCCATGGTTTCTCGCGAGGCAAGGAATGGAGATATCATCCAGTACCATCGAGGCGATTCCACCTCTCTTACATCCGGGACTTGGAGTGTCTTCTCGAGAAGCAGGAGATGCAGGCTCGCCGTAACTTCGAAGACACACGGAGGCTTTGTTCGTGTTGGGCTGGAGGAGAAAACGCAGCAGACTTCCTTGGCCATGAGGAAGAAATCACGGACTTCATGGAGCGATCGGCGACACGAAGATGAAGCTTGCAGCGATAGAGGAGAAGATGGACTTGGGAGAGGACCTTTACCAGTGGAGATGAAGCACCCCTCGTGAGCAACGATCGATTTTGAAGGGGTACCATGAAGGAAACCCCAAGAAGAGGCGCCAGCGATGAAGAATTTTTGATACGACCACCATGTTATCTTTTACTTTTAAATCGTCAGATTAGGCGATGTTTTTCCTTCGATTAGTCATGAACTTTTATGTCGAGTTTGAACCATGTTTGAGTGGAATGAATAAATGATTGGTGTGTTATGATTGTGCATTCATGTGGGTAGTGTTATTTCTCATAGACCCTTGTTCTATTCTAATCTTCTCACCCACTCCAAAACACGAGATGCCTCAGGGCGTGACCTTTGGTTTCCGCGGAGCTCACCCAGCTGCTCGGCGGCGAATACTGCTGCTGATGCAGCTCGATTGAAATCGAACAACACCGCCAACAATCCACCGCCACCACCACCACTTTGTGGACAACCGGCTCGATTTACGAGGTTGAATCCGCCAGTGTTCTATAGTAACCTTGAGCGAATTGTGGCTGATGATTGGCTCCATAAGATCGGAAGAGCTAGTCACCGTTGGATGCCGCGATCTTGAGAAGGTGCGCTTTGCGGCGCATCAAGCTGGATGGACCTGCGGCTTCTTGGTGGGAGAATTACACACGCCACTTTTCCCATGGGTGGCATCACTTGGGACCAATTCCGGCGAGGCCTTCGCCTTGCTCATGTCTCATTTGGAGCCATGAGTGCGAAGGCGTGAGTTCCGCAACTTACGCCCGAAGAATCGTCTTGTGTACGATGCGTGGATGGTCAGCAAGCTTGCTGCGCTATGCCCCGATGATGTGGCCCGCAGATGCATGGCGGGAGAAGTTCCTTGAGGGACTCAATGATGAGCTGAGCATACGGCTTATTGTGGCTACTTTCAACAACTACCGAGCTGGTAGACAAGGCCACCGATACGGAAGGCAAGCAGCGGCGGATAGATAAGCCAGCGGAAGTACAGCGGGGAAGCACAACTTTCGAGCTCGGTGAAGCCCGCTATGCACCGTACTACGGAGGCACACCCATCATAACCATGGAGGTCATAACCATGGAGAAATGGGAACAACCGCAGCCGGGACAACAAGTCGAGGCCATGGCAATGGCAATGGAAATGGTAATGGCAATCAGCACCGTTCGCCCGGCTCCGAAGGATAAAACCCACATCACACTTCAAGTGCGGAAGGCGGGGCACTCGCCACCGTGCCGGAGGCCCAAGCGGAGGAATGGTAATGGCAATGAAGGCTCGGCGAAGAAGCCCAATCCGTTCCCTCGTGCTCGGGTGAACCACATCGGCGTGGAGGGCGTCTATGATCAGCCGGAACTCTTTGTGGTTGGTAAGTTTTATTGAATTCATGTTCGGTTTTGGTTCTCTTTGATTACGGTGCAGCGCATTCATTTCATATCAAGGGTAGTTGTGGATAAGTGCGGATTACCCACTAGAACCCTTAGAAGCCCCCTCGGCGTCGATTCGCGAGGAGGAGAAATGATGGCGGCGTGAGGCTGTCATGCAACCCTCAACATCAGGGAACCACAAATTTCCGTGGACCTCATAGTGTTGAAACCCGGACCTTGGATGAATCAAGAGGTTTGGAGTCAAGGAAGAGATTAGCACCCGATTCATTGGCCCTACAAAATCCTCGAGCGTCGTGGAGAAGTTGCTTACAAATTGGAATTGCGGAAGGATTGTCCGGAGTTCATGATGTTTTCCATGTTTCTCGGTGAAGAAGTGTCATGCCGACATGGCGATGTTCGATTGAGAGACCACAGTGCCCCCTAGAGGCCATACAACAGCGGTGATTTAACTTACAAGGAGAAACCGTCCAATTCTCGAGACATAGCGAGTCACCGCGGCAAGGTCATCAAATTTTGCAAGGTCTTTGTGGAGTCACCACACCGAGGAAGAAGCCACACAGGGCCTTGAAGAAGATCTTCGTCGAGACCATCCGCACCCTATTGCTAGCCAACCCGAATCTAGAGGCGAGATTCATCTTAAAGTGGGTAGGTTTGTAACATCCCAAATTTCCTATTTGGAATGTTTTTACAATTATAGCTAAGCATCCTATGCATCTGTTTGAATTTGAATGCCATTTGAAGTTTGAGAATTTTGAGTTTTGAATTTGAATTTCAGACTTTGGCAAGTGGGAATCATTTCAAAAACTATACGATAAATGCTTGATCAAAAGTATGAGAGGAGTAAACATGACACTCCAAAAATATCGGAGGAAAAACATTGCCAAAGTTTTGGATTCAAAACTGAAATTTATTTGAATTTGAAAAAATGGATTTTCATAAAGTTTGGATTTTGCCTTTGGAAAAATGTTCAAATGAAAGAATATTCACGATCATTTTGGTATATATATACCCTATATAAAATATTTATAGTTTGGGTTTTATTTTTTGTTTTAGTTTTAAAAAAATAAATAAAGAAAAACCCTTGAGTGTGACCGTGAGCCACCCAGGAGCCCGGCCAGGCGCCACCTCACCCCTCCGCACTTTCCTTTGGCCCAGCCAAGCCGGCCACGAGGCCAGCCCAACCCGGCGAGCCAGCCCAGCCCCTAGCCCCTCGCCCGAAACCCCAGGCTTGGCCACCCGGCGAACCCTCCCCTCTCCCTCTCCATGACCCTTGGGCCCGCCCGTCTTCCTTCCCCCCTCGCCCATGCGCGACCTCGCCGGAGATCACCGGGATCCCGAAGGATCCAGGATCCCCGGCCACCCGATGCCCTTCCGAAGCATCCTCGAGGCCCGGCTATAAAGCCAGACCCCTCGCACTTTTATTCCCCCCTAAGCGGCGCGGACCCTCTCCCTCTCCCTCGAGGCTCATAGAACCACAGAACCCCTCCCCGTAGCCAAAGTCATGGCCTTGCCACAGTGCCTGCAGGCCCTCTGACCCCACGAACCCTCCCCGTGCTCCCCGCATCTCCCGGCGACTCGGCTTCATGCGGCCTTGCCCGGCGCCTCGGGCACTCTGCCGCCCGCCCGCCCGCCGTCGCTTGGTCGGTGAGTCCCAGGAAAACCCCTCCCCGTTCGATCTTAGATCGGCGGCTCGATAGAACCCCAGAAGAATATGTTTTATTAGAAAACGGCCGGCCCGATCGGTTTTATTTTAGTTTAGGTTTATTTATTAGGCCGGTTCTGTTGGTTAAACCCTAGGCCGTTTAGACTAAACTTCGCCTAGTGCGATATAGGCCCATTGGGCTTTTCTTTTATTTTGATTTTACTGTTTTAGCCGAATAGTTTCAATTTTCAAAAATGTATATCTTTTATTCTGTTTAATATTTTTGGTGATTCCTTTTTGTTGGATTACCAAATTTTATGTAGTTTCTGAAAAACATATATTTAGCTATGTTAAAAATAATTAAAAATGCTTTAATATTATTTTAGTCAGAATAGCAAATCTGTTATAACTTTAGTTAGAAAAATTATTTTTGCATGATTCTTTTTGTCATCACTTTATTTTGACATTGCCAAACCCTAGAAATTAACTTTGGTATTTTAGGATTAATAGATAATTAATTCTAGGCAGAATCCTATTAATCCTAATTAATTGACTAGTTCCTGTTTTCCTAATTAATAAATTAGTAAATTAATTTATTTTTAACTTGTGATTAGTTATTCTAGGTTAGTTTCTGTCACTCTATTAGATGAACTTTTATTTATAATTAATAAAGGTTTATAATTAATTTTCTTAATAGAAATTGGATTAGGCCTAAAATGAGTTTTATAATAGCTATTTAATTAATTCTTTTTTTTGCTCCTAGTTACTTAGTTAATCCTTTTCTGTTAAGTTAACCTAAAACCATGATTAGGTTATATTAAGGAATTTTTGTTATATAAAAACTATTTTTAGCTATTGTTTGAAGTAGGAAACTTTGAGTGATTTTTCTTTGAGTTTTCCTTTGGATTTGGTTTTGGTTGCTTTGTTGTGCTATGTTATTTTTGTTATGTTGTGTTATGTGATCCTATTGTTTTGCTTATTGTGTTCATTGTTTGTCTCGTTAGAGTGTCCGGAGTGCTAAGCGTGCTAATACGACTCTTTAGCTTATGAGGATCATCAGCAAGGCAAGTTTTGATCATGTTATTTCTATACCTATGTTTTTGTGCATTAGTAGTTGTCACCACCCCACCATGCATGCAGTAGTGAAATCTTGAAGTCATTAAACTTGAGTAGTATCATGTGGTAGGATGAACCAATCCCCTTGTTACCATGACCCGGGACGTAGTAGTTATTTTGCTATGCTTCGTGAGGCGGGATTTGGTATGAGTGATATTCATAAGCAAGATGTGAGAGTCAATGATGATGATAACCCCATGAACTACAATGATCAAGATGGACTTGGAGAAATCACTCTTTGGGTGGAGGGCGGTTGGCGGGCACCTGGAGCACCCGGTGGTGGCGGGATGCATGGAGAAAGCGCCATGACATCCTGCGGAAAGCTTCACCCAGCCACGAAGAAGGATGGATGCCCCATGACGGAAGCTTACTGTGCAGCCGCAAGCCATTATGGGCTCTGGCTGGGTTGACCCTAGTAGTGGTAATTTGGTACGGGCGGTACTCACGAGGAAGTAGGCAATGAGCGGTAGGATTGGATGGGTACGGCGGTGGCGGAAGAACTCTTTGGAAGACCTGTTTCATTCGTCCGTCTTCAAACACCATGAAGTCACGAAGACTTTAAAGGAGGAATGATTCTTGCGGAAAGTCGCCAAACCTATGCGAGTTATAACCTAATCGATTAGCCGTGTCCCGATTCACGGACATTTGAGCCTCTGGAACTTGGAAGTATTGGATATCTCAACACTAAAACTAATGAATTAATTTGAGGTTTATGACTTAATAATTGGGAGCGAGATATTGGTTGGCGGAACCATCTCAATAACTACCAACAATTTGTAGTAATTTGCAAATAAGTCCTTTGTAGTAGGATAAAAATTGGCTTTTCACATAAAATGAAGAAACTTAGAGCTCCACGACCAAAAATGCATATAGAGGTAGTAATTTTATTATTGTTATTCTTCATGACTTGCCGACTTATTCCAAAAGCTGACCTACATGGCTATAGCGTATTATGTTGCGAGAGATATATTCGATCGGGAGTGAGGCTCGCTCGGCGCTTAGCGATTGCCCTTTGAGGTCGGATGGACTCGCTTTACCTCGGCAGCTTCCGCAGCATTAGTAGTTTATTTCTCATGCCAAGTTGGCCTTGAGCGAATTTATTCCCTTGTAATAAAGACTCTATATGAGAATCGTGTAATAAAATTCAGGTGTGATTGAACTTTGATTACTTTATCGATGTCTTGTGAGTACCGGCATGATCTTGGGATGAATGCAGACACGCGAGACTTGACCGATGTTGGGTCAGTCGCTTCTGGAAGATAGTATCGAAACTGCAACCCGGTGACCGTAGGATCGTAACCCCTAGGATCGGAAAGCCATAGCGAGAGACCATTTACTTTGAACCCCTTTTCATTCTATACTTCTTCTCTAATCTATTACGACTCTTCTCCCCTTTGCAACATTCTAGATGGCCGTCGAGTTCACCCGGTTTGCTACGGAGTTACGCCGACCCGATGAGGCGATGCCCTTTGGAAGGAAGCTGGTCCGGATGGTGAAAGGCTGCGAAGATTGCTACGCCCTCGATCCTTTGGAAACCCACTAATGCACTTCCGGCGGACACCCGCTTCTGAGTTGAGGTGCATATCCCGGGGAGGACCTTTGGAGGACACCGCAGGCCTATCAACTTTGAGTTCACGAGTTCAAGCTGGATCATCGGAAGGGCGTGGCGATCTATCGAGCACTTGGACATCTCCGAGAGAATCTGAGGCGAGCTCGATCCTCGGACCTCGCCATGGTTTCTCGCGGGGCAAGGAATGGAGATATCATCCGTACCATCGAGGGCGATTCCACCCTCTCTTACATCCGGGACTTGGAGTGTCTTCTCGAAGCAGGGAGATGCGGGCTCGCCGTAACTTCGAAGACACACGGAAGGCTTTGTTCCGTGGCTGGGCTGGAGGAGAAAACGCAGCCTTGAGACTTCCTTGGCCATGAGGAAGAAATCACGGACTTCATGGAGGCGATCGGCGACACGAAGATGAAGCTTGCAGCGATAGAGGAGAAGATGGACTTGGGAGAGGACCTTTGCAGAGTGGAGATGAAGCACCCCTCGTGAGCAGCGATCGAGGATTTTGAAGGGAGTACCACGAAGGAAACCCCAAGAAGAGGCGCCAGCGATGAAGACTTTTTGATGCGACCACCATGTTATCTTTTACTTTTAAATCGATCAGTTAGGCCGATGTTTTCCTTCGATTAGTCATGAACTTTTTGTAATCGAGTTTGAACCATGTTTGAGTGGAATGAATAAATGATTGGTGTGTTATGATTGTGCATTCATGTGGGTAGAGTTATTTATCATAGACCCTTGTTCTATTCTAATCTTCTCACCCACTCCAAAACACGGATGCCTCCAAGGGCGTGACCTTTGGTTTCCTTGGAGCTCACCCAGTACTCGGCGGCGGAATGCCTTGATGCAGCTCTGATTGAGAATCGAACAACACGCCAACAATCCACCGCCACCACCACCTTTGTGGACAACTTGACTCGATTTACGAGGTTGAATCCTTGATGTTCTATAGTATGCTTGGTAGATTGTGGTGATGATTGGCTCCATAAGATCGGAAGAGCTAGTCACCGTTGGATGCCTTGATCTTTGAGAAGGTGCGCTTTGCAGCGCATCAGCTGGATGGACACTGCGGCTTCTTGGTGGGAGAATTACACCGCCACTTTTCCCATGGGTGGCATCACTTGGGACCAATTCAGCGGGCCTTCGCCTTTGCTCATGTCTCATTGGAGCCATGAGTGCGAAGAAGCGTGAGTTCCGCAACTTCGCCCGGAGGAATCGTCTTGTGGCGCGATGCGTGGATGGTCGGCAAGCTTGCTCGCTATGCTTACGATGATGTGGCCACGGATGCACGTAAGCGGGAGAAGTTCCTTGAGGGACTCAATGATGGGCGAGCATGCAGCTTATTGTGGCTACTTTCAACAACTACCGAGGAGCTGGTAGACAAGGCCACCGATACGGAAGGCAAGCGGCGGATAGAAAGCATAGCGGAATGCTGACGGGGAAGCACAACTTCGGGGAGCTCGGTGAAGCCCGCTATGCACCGGTACTACGGAGGGCACACCCATCATAACCATGGAGGTCATAACCATGGAGGAAATGGGAACAACCGCAGCCGGGACAACAAGTCGGGCCATGGCAATGGCAATGGAAATGGTAATGGCAATCAGCACCGTTACGCCCGGCTCAGAAGGATCTGAGCCACATCACACCTTCAAGTGCGGAAGGCGGGCACTCATACCATTGCGCGGAGGCCAAGCGGAGGAATGGTAATGGCAATGAAGGCTCGGCGAAGAAGCCCAATCCGTTCCCTCGTGCTCGGGTGAACCACATCGGCGTGGAGGGCGTCTATGATCGGCCCGAACCTTTGTGGTTGGTAAGTTTTATTGAATTCACGTTCAGTTTTGGTTCTCTTTGATTACGGTGCAGCGCATTCATTCATATCAAGGGTAGTTGTGGATAGTCTGGATTACCCACTAGAACCCTTAGAAGCCCCCTTGGCGTCGATTCCGGAGGAGAAATGATGGCGGGCGTGGTGTCATGCAACCCTCAACATCGGGAACCACAAATTTCCGTGGACCTCATAGTGTTGAAACCCGGACCTTGGATGAATCAAGAGGTTTGGAGTCAAGGAAAGTTAGCACCCGATTCATTGGCCCTACAAAATCCTCGAGCGTCGTGGAGAAGTTGCTTACAAATTGGAATTGCGGAAGGATTGTCCAGGAGTTCATGATGTTTTCCATGTTTCTCGGTGAAGAAGTGTCATGCCGACATGGCCGATGTTCGTTGAGAGACCACGGTGCCCCTAGAGGCCATCTGACAGCGGTGATTTAACTTACAAGGGAGAAACCCGTCCGAATTCTCGAGACCATAGCGAAGTCACCCATGACAAGGTCATCAAATTTTGCAAGGTCTTTGTGGAGTCACCACACGAGGAAGAAGCCACACAGGGCCTTGAAGAAGATCTTCGTCGAGACCATCCGCACCTATTTGCTAGCCAACCCGAATCTAGGTGAGATTCATCTTAAGGTGGTAGGTTTGTAACATCCCAAATTTCCTATTTGGAATGTTTTACAATTATAGCTAAGCATCCTATGCATCTGTTTGAATTTGAATGCCATTTGAAGTTTGAGAATTTTGAGTTTTGAATTTGAATTTGGGACTTTGGCAAGTGGGAATCATTTCAAAAACTATACACGATAAATGCTTGATCAAAAGTATGAGAGGAGTAAACATGACACTCCAAAAATATCGGAGGAAAAACATTGCCAAAGTTTTGGATTCAAAACTGAAATTTATTTGAATTTGAAAAAATGGATTTTCATAAAGTTTGGATTTTGCCTTTGGAAAAATGTTCAAATGAAAGGGAATATTCCACGATCATTTTGGTATATATATACCCTATATAAAATATTTATAGTTTGGGTTTTATTTTGTTTTTAGTTTTAAAAAAATAAATAAAGAAAAACCCTTGAGGCGCCCGGCCGACCACCAGGCCAGCCAGTAGCGCCACCTCACCCCTCAGCACCCAGCGCTTTGGCCCGATAAACCCGGCCCTGAGAACCCGGCCCGGCCAAGCGAGCCAGCCCGGCCCCCTCGCCCCTACTTGAAAACCCCAGGGCTTCTTCTTCCCTTCTTCTTCTTCTTCTTCTTCTTCATCATCTTCTTCTTCTTCTTCTTCTTCTTCTTCTTCTTCTTCTTCTTCTTCTTCTTCTTCTTCTTCTTCTTCTTCTTCTTCTTCTTCTTCTTCTTCTTCTTCTTCTTCTTCTTCTTCTTCTTCTTCTTCTTCTTCTTCTTCTTCTTCTTCTTCTTCTTCTTCTTCTTCTTCTTCTTCTTCTTCTTCTTCTTCTTCTTCTTCTTCTTCTTCTTCTTCTTCTTCTTCTTCTTCTTCTTCTTCTTCTTCTTCTTCTTCTTCTTCTTCTTCTTCTTCTTCTTCTTCTTCTTCTTCTTCTTCTTCTTCTTCTTCTTCTTCTTCTTCTTCTTCTTCTTCTTCTTCTTCTTCTTCTTCTTCTTCTTCTTCTTCTTCTTCTTCTTCTTGTTCTTCTCCTTCTTCTTCTTCTTCTTCTTCTTCTTCTTCTCCTTCTTCTCCTTCTTCTTGTTCTTCTCCTTCTTCTTCTTCTTCTTCTTCTTCTTCTTCTTCTTCTTCTTCTTCTTCTTCTTCTTCTTCTTCTTCTTCTTCTTCTTCTTCTTCTTCTTCTTCTTCTTCTTCTTCTTCTTCTTCTTCTTCTTCTTCTTCTTCTTCTTCTTCTTCTTCTTCTTCTTCTTCTTCTTCTTCTTCTTCTTCTTCTTCTTCTTCTTCTTCTTCTTCTTCTTCTTCTTCTTCTACATCTTCTTCTTCTTCTTCTTCTTCTTCTTCTTCTTCTTCTTCTTCTTCATCTTCTTCTTCTTGTTCTTCTCCTTCTTCTTCTTCTTCTTCTTCTTCTTCTTCTTCTTCTTCTTCTTCTTCTTCTTCTTCTTCTTCTTCTTCATCTTCTTCTTCTTCTTCTTCTTCTTCTTCTTCTTCTTCTTCTTCTTCTTCTTCTTCTTCTTCTTCTTCTTCCTCTTCTTCTTCTTCTTCTTCTTCTTCTTCTTCTTCTTCTTCTTCTTCTTCTTCTTCTTCTTCTCCTTCTCCTTCTTCTTCTTCTTCTTCTTCTTCTTCTTCTTCTCCTTCTTCTGCTTCTTCTTCTTCTTCTTCTTCTTCTTCTTCTTCTTCTTCTTCTTCTTCTTCTTCTTCTTCTTCTTCTTCTTCTTCTTCTTCTTCTTCTTCTTCTTCTTCTTCTTCTTCTTCTTCTTCATCTTCATCTTCTTCTTCATCATCATCATCTTCTTC
>CM038673.1:798017373-798378129 GCA_021605145.1 Aegilops bicornis | reverse complement strand
TAAGTGTTAAAATGGTTTGCAGCACGCAGAATATGAAAGACAAACACATGCTAGAAACAACATGCAGTCAATAAAGAAGAAACACATTTGAAACATCAATTCAACCTTTGCAGCAGACATCAGAATCATTGCAACAAAATGCCGATGTGCACGTAACAAATAACATGGAGGGGGGAGTGGTTGGAAGCAACAATGTACTAGTCAGCCTTTTCATATACAATACTAATATTTGTGATGAAAGCCTATGCGGTGAATAAAATGGCCAGAATGACATGCCAAGATTGTCCATTACATATTGTACGGAGATGGTCAAGGCCATGTAAAATGCAAGTACTTAGATAAGATGCTTGTCAAAATGAATTGTTTTTTCTTAAGCATGAATGCTTATTTGTATAGCATAGATGCTTACTTAGGCACCTAAGTAGCACTGCTTAAACAAACATTGTTTTTTTACACGTGCAACTCTAAGCATCTTGCATTGTACAAGGTCTAAGTGAGGTGGAGCACAAGAAGTCAAGACCAAACAAAAATGGCATAGAAGAGGACGATTTCATTAACACATACTGAGGCATTTTACTACCATAGGCCACCGACATGGATGCTTTGCAGTGAGTACTACATTATCAAGGGACGGCAGTGTATTTAACACCGCAATGTTAGTATATCATCTCAACATGTCAAAGATAAACACTACAAGAAATGGTGCACCGTCCTCTTCATTCATCGACGTACACATCCTCGCTAAGGGGCTTGAATTTTCTTTATTTTTGCATGGAACTATATAATGGCCGGGCAATGGTAAACTACTATTTAGTTTGTTTGATTGTTGAGAAATCTAGTGTAGATATTGATAGTGACCTATGTACGCATTACAACAATTATGGATATATAAAAACATATTCTCCTTTACAAAAAACATATTCGAAAAGCTGTTTTCCTCGCCCCATCAACCCCCCCCCCCCCCAACACACACACATGAGTAGGATTTCTCTCCCTTCTCTGGCAAGGCCGGTGTCTCTATTTGTCCTAAGCCGCCATCTTGGTGTGAGAAGACAAAGAGGAACTCGGTTCTTTGTTCGATATGTACATTTGTGTGTGCAGGTTTTTGTTTGTATGTCCCGGTTATGATGTTGAGGTAATGACGACATCGCGACACTGGAATAAGTTCCTTCACCCTCTTCCCCATCATGACGGTGTTTGTTCCAACGCTGATGAGGGTGCAGTTCTATGTATCTGGGCAACAAATTTATTGGGCGATGTGACGGTGCCGATGATAGCGGTCAGAATAACCAATCCCATTGTTGTATCTAGGAGAGTGTCAAATTCATACAAGAGTGCCTCCTCTCTTCATAAAGCCTCGGACGTGTGTATCATACTTCCTACCCATCAGTGGTTCTACAACATATCTTCAACAACTTATTCATGGGGCGGGCCTCGACAAACATTCTTCAAGTGTGTACTTTTTCAAGCCTCTCGCGACAGGTTTCTATTTTTGTTTCTTTAGCTCATGGTGGCATGTGTTTTTACTAGAGATTCTAGTGCAGTTTTTGCAACCACTCCTTTTTTACGGCAGTGTTTTGACAATGGGACGAATAGCATTTTTGCGGGCTTGCTAAGAAGATGGAGTTGAAAGACTTTGAAGCCCATGGTGTATTTTTCTTATTTCTTGTTTGGGTTCTTCACTGTATTCTTCTATATTCCTTGATGTTTCTTAGATATAAAAAATAGCATGGGTGCTTCTTCTAAAAAAAATAGGGCATTGCTACGCATCGTTTGGGTGATAACTTTCACTTATCTGCAACCCTCTCAGCTGTCAGATCAGCCAGGATCGAGCGGTAAACATCCCCCTCGAATCCAAAAAGCATCGCAACATCGTCGAAGTTTCAGAAACACCAAGGACGTTGCAATTCCTTCGCTTCAAAAATAACATGGACCGTGTATCACATGCATGGTGGGATTGCAAGATGACCCGTGTTGCAACTAAAACATGGTTCGTGTTGCAATCCTAGGCTAAGTTCTCATAGGGACTCATGCGTGGGACTGTGACATGACCTATGTTGTGACTGAAACATGGACCATGTTGGCATCCCAGTATGGAGTTCAAATACTTGCATCTTGGGCTGAAGAATGACCCAATTCCTTAGCTTCCATGCATTAATCATATCCGGGGATGTGGGAATAGGGCCCGTGTAGGGCACGAGGCGTTGCACCACGGGGTTAATTAGAGGCGGCTTCCTCGACGCTGTTGTCCTTGGTGCATCGTCCTCAGAGGCCAAGATGGAGGTGTCGTAGTGGTGAAGCGATCAGAGCCGGAGCCGCCCCGCGCCGTAGGTCCATGTCGAAGGTGAAAGTGTAGACAACCATGTGTGCGCCGATCGTCAGGGCCTCCTCCAGGTTGCGGCGCTCGCCCTACACGTGCGCGAGCTCCGCATCGATCCGGTCCATGGTGGCGACACGTGGCTTGGGTATCGCGCGCGAGAGAGATGGAGGAGGCGAAGCGAGAAGAAAAAGGTCCAAAACAAACCTTCAATTTATAGGCGATAGCTAAATCAAACCTTGAACTCTTAATCCCTGAAATAAGCACACCAAACTCTCTGATCCCCGTCTATTTTCAACCTTGGAAAGACGCAGCCGGGATTTGCTGAATTGGGCCGGCCCAGTAGCGCAGTTACTCGCACACCCTTACTAAACTGGTTTTTCTTAGTTTCTTTCTTTTTCGTATTTTTTTCTTTTTTACACATGTCTAAATTTTCTCAGTACCCAATGTACATTTTTAACGCACACATTAAATATTTCTGGGTAATCTTTTGATAATTTCGAATACATTATGTACATTTTTAAATTAAATGTTTTCAAAACTTCTTGAATACATGGTAATATTTTTCCAAATACATGTTTTACATTTTCGTAATGATAATAAATGTTTTATAAAACTACACGAACACACTTTTACATGGTTCAACATTTTTCAATTTGCATACAAATTTTTTAAGGACATGCCACATATATTATGTTAAGGTTATGACACATTTTTTTACATCACACAAAAATATTTTTACATTACACATACATTTTTTGAAAATGTCACAAACACATTTTTTGAAACTCGTGAACATTCGTGAAATGTTGCAGTTTTTTTGAATGTAGACAACATTTTTTGAATCACACGAATGATTTTTTGTTTTGGAATTATTAGTCGCCTGTTAAGAAAAACAAAGAAAGAAATTTTACGTAGCATGTTAAGAAAAAAAAACTCATTTCATGTCTGGTGGGCTGGCCCAGTCGAGTCCACTGCCAACAATCGGAAACATTTTTTAAATTCATTATTTATGAAATAATTTACGAAATTCCAAAAAAGTATTTAAAACATGTGACACAATTTTGAAAATATGAAACATTTTTCAAAGCATGTGAAAAACTGTTGGAATTCTGAACATTTTTTGACAAATGTGATTATTTTGAAATCACGAACAGTTTTTGAAAATGCTAATAGAGTTTCAAAATTCAAAACAGTTTTTAAAAACACAAAAATAATATAATTTGTGCAAAAATAGAAAACAGGAACATTTTTAACTTTTGAACAATTTTAGAAATGTGCGGATATTTTTTAAACCTCACAAATTCTTGTTGTGTTATAGTGGGCCGGCCCAAATTCTTATCTGTGAGAGTAGCTGGTAATCCTGGCAGGGATTTTAGGACTCTCAGTGTGCCAAACAGGTATAGAGTCCAAAATAAACCGGGATTACAAGTTTAGAGTGTCAATTTTCGGGATTCAAAGTTTAATGTTTGATTTAGCTTTCGTCTACAACTTTAAGGTTTATTTTGGACTTTTTCCAAGCGAGAATGGATGGAAGAGCGGGTTTCGGCTTTGCGCCGTATTGTGACTGAAACACGAACCATTTTGCAGCTCACGATAAGTTATCACAGGGACATGTATTACGCGCGCAAGGCGGTAGATGGCGTAATGGAATTCATTTGGTTGAGCTATGGTGTTTCCCAAAAAGTTATGGATATATAGTTGGTCAGTAGAGAGCCACGCAGACTTCTTCATTAGCATATGTTTTCCTTCGTTAGCAAACAGTAGGGTTGGTTGGCATGCACGTCTACTTAGGATCAGTAAAGAGCCACGTCGACCTATATTATTGCAGGTACTGAACTGAAGTAATCATGTAAGGCGACAGCACTCTGTCCATGGCCTCCGACCATGAGCGCCTCCGTGCCCTGAAGGCGTTCGACGACACAAAAGCCGGCGTCAAAGGACTCGTCGACGCCGGCGTCACCACCGTCCCGGCCATCTTCCACCACCCGCCCGAATCCTTTTCCCTCGGCGATAGCACGCCGACCCATCGCATCACCATCCCGCTCATCGACCTCACGGCTGGCGAGCGAGCCGACCTGGTCACCGCGGTGAGGACGGCCGCGGAGACGGTGGGCTTCTTCCAGGTAGTGAACCACGGCGTGCCGGATGACCTCCTTGCCGAGATGCTCGCGTCCGTCCGC
The DNA here is from genome assembly GCA_021605145.1 of Aegilops bicornis. Classification (NCBI taxonomy): domain Eukaryota; kingdom Viridiplantae; phylum Streptophyta; class Magnoliopsida; order Poales; family Poaceae; genus Aegilops; species Aegilops bicornis. Next base: position 798,373,629 of record CM038673.1, on the reverse strand, counting down.
CGCTTCCATGAGTCGCCGGCAGAGGCGAAGCGGCCGTACTACAGCCGGGACCAGCGCCGGCGCGTCCAGTTCAACTCCAACTTCGACCTGTTCACATCGCCGGCGGCCAACTGGCGCGACACCATGTTTCTGGAGCTGCCGCTGGCGCCGGAGGAGATCCCGGTGGCGTGCAGGGCCGTCGTGCTGGACTACGCTGCGCAGGTGCAGCGGCTCGGACGCACTCTGTTTGAGCTGCTGTCGGAGGCGCTGGGCTTGCACCCGAGGTACCTGGAGGAGGAGACGATGTGCCTGGATCGGCTGAGCATGTGCGGCCACTACTACCCGGCGTGCCCAGAGCCGCACCTGACGCTCGGCACCACCAGGCACTCCGACCTCAGCTTCCTCACCGTGCTCCTCCAGGACGCCGTCGGCGGTCTCCAGGTGCTCGTGGACGACGGCGACAACGACAAGGAGAAAACGTCTACAGCGTGGGTGGACGTGCCGGCGGTGACGGGGGCGCTGGTGGTCAACGTGGGTGACCACGTGCAGCTCATGTCCAACGGCAGGTTCAAGAGCGTGGAGCACCGCGTGGTGGCTAACAGCGTGGGGCCCAGGGTGTCGGTGGCGTGCTTCATCCGGCCGTGCCCGTCGTCGACGAGAGTGCTCGCGCCGATCGTCACCGGCGGCGACGGCCCTCTCTTGACGCTCGCTCGGTCGTGACGCATTACGTGCTCTATTCACGTTCCGATCACTCTCGCTCGGTCGTCTCTCTCCACATCCACACATTGCCATGCCCCCTTATCCTTTTAGCTTTTAGGTTCAGACATGGATGTACTACCGCACAAGAGAGAACAGAGAAGGCTCCAGACTGTGGTTCGCATGGGAAAAAAAATCTTGAAACATGTTTCACCGGCTTTGAAAGTATTCATGTTTGAAATTTCACGTAAATTAAAAACCTTATAGTAAGATAAAAAAATGTTTCATAGGAAAAATAAGGTTTTTATAATACGTTTCGTTGGCTCTGAAAAATGTTCATATATGTCAAATAATATATTTATATATGTCAAATGAAATGTTCACATACCTTCTAAAGAAATACTTCCTCGTTTCCATAATTTTTGTCGTGGTTTTGGTTCAAAACTAAAACCACAACAATAATTAAGAAACATACAGAGTATTTTTCATAGATAAAATACTCTGCTGGGAAAAAAATTGTTAATATGTTGCATACTATGTTCATGTGTTCAAGATAAATATTCATAAATATTCTTGTAACTCGTTAAAAAGTCTTGAACAATGTTGGCAAGTTTTAATATCCTTCTTCTCACTCTCAACTTGCATTGGATAGGCCGCAGTAACTGCTACTACCCATTCAGCTTCAGCTGTCTCTCGCTTGCATCCGAGCCCGGCTGTCTCTCGCTTGTGGGAGACAGTAGCTCGGCTCGCCTACAGAAGCCGACAATGGGCCAGCCCAGTAGCCATCTACTATGCTGATGTCATGATGGCGTCAATAATAATTTATGTATACATTTTTATATTTTGAAAAGTAAATAAATAAATCTATTGGTAACGCAATTCTATGCGTGAGTATAGACTAGCTTATTTTACACCCCCGATAACGCTATGTACAAAATCTAGTAAAACACTATATAAAATGTAGTAATTATGAAATAATTGTTTTTTCTATCCAAGTTTTTCATTTACTACATTATCAAAAAAATTACTATATTTTATGTGCTACATTAATATATTTTGTATAGAGTGTTACTAGGGGTGTAGAATAAGCTATTCTACACTCACGCTTAGTTTAGCGTTACTATATGGTATTATGGAGTATGCTATGCAATTTTTCCTTCTAGGCATAGAAATTCAATACCCATGGCCATTTATATTATGGATACACAATGAATATTAAACCAACATGTTATACTTGGGGTGAATGATGGCTCCCACCTCTCCCTTATACATATACCGCCCCAACTTCGCCAAAGTAGATAGCAAGCCAGTTGTTTCATTCATATAGGCAATGGCCACACATGAACAAAGGGGGAGGTGAGAAAAATAACCTATGCAAACGGGAATTGGAGACATCAGGACATGAGCAGCATTGGGCATTTAGCCACTCCGTCTTGTAAGTTTTCCATAGGTCGCAAGGCTTATATACTCCCATTTTCAATATACCTTGTATACGCATTGATTATACCTCTTTATCATTCTCAATGTACTTAATTAAATATTCTAAGATACCCCAATACGAGTTTTGTTGAAAAAAATATCATTTGCGACATACTCTTTGTAATATACTTTTTTCACGTATGAACACTTTACATTAGTATATACGTAAACCTTAAAAAATGTGATTTTTTTTCTTCATGAACCTCATTTTGGGGTATCTACTAATTATTAATGAGGTATATTGAAAATAATAAAGAGTTATTAAAGATTCATCTATGTAGTATATGAGGAGCGGGAGTACATACTCCCAGGAGTACACAACCATATATATATAAAGTTATTCTAAGCATGTAGGAAAAAAACTCATGCACAGCTACATTATTGGGCCGGCGCAATGTTGCTGCGCTGTAGGCGAGACGTAATAAGAATCCATACAGACGACACATAGCTCTCGCACATGCGTCCTGCTGGCAACGAGCGTGGTATATGGGTGCTCTTGTCCTTTGTGCTTATCAATATGTCTCCTAGTGACTAAGGAGGGGAGAGGATCGGCCTTCTCCTTTGTGCTTAAATGAATGTTTGAATATGTTTCTAAATTTTCTTGAGTTTTTAGTTACATGAATATCTAATAAAGTATAGCGCCATATAAAGAAAAGTATTAGTTAAGGGTGCATCTTAAAAATAATTTTAGAAATAATTAACATGCAAGATAATAGCATATTTGTATTTCAAAAAATGTTCATGACTGTTCGTGACTTACAAAATAGTTTACTCATACGTTGATTCAACAAAAAAAATGATCATGCATTTCAAAAAATGTTCGCGAATTTTAAAAATCCTTCCACCAATTTTCAAAACAATGTCTGTCCATTCTAGAAATGTTCGCCGATTCAAGAATGTTTTTAGAAAAATGTTCACAATTTTTTTTAAATGTTTGCAAATAATATAAAATGTTCACGAATTCAATAAACGTTCAAAAATTTATAAAGCTGTTCATTAATTTGAAAAACATTCACGACCTCAAATATGTTCACGAGTTTAAAAAAATATTCATAATTTCACGAAATTGAGAATGATAGTGTATCTCATTGATGCAACAATATATGATCATGGCCATTGAAGATTATGATTTTTTTTTCTCCCGTTGCAACGCACGGGCCTTTTTGCTAGTTATTAATAAAGGGGATAAGTATTATTGGTCCATCATGCTATTTTGCAGAAAACCTCTGATGTTTCTGGTAATCAACCCAAAGAACAGTTTTAAATCAGATTTTCACTTTTATAGAAAAATTCTTGGTGTTCCTAGTAATCAACCTGCTGGCTAATTTAAGTCAGATTTCCAGTTCTGCAGGAAACCCCCTGATAATTGAGTTAATCAACCTGCAATATATATCAGTTGTTTTTTTTAAATGTCCATATCTCATAAATCCTAACTCCAAATTTAACATGTTATATATGAAATTTGATTATAAAAATGTGTAGAATCTGAATATTATATTATTTTACTTGTTAACCATTTAAAAATGCCATTTAAGGTTCAACTTTAATCAACATCGTATGATCCGTCTTTCTCCATACCGGTGCCTATCCAGATTGGAAATGAACACCTCAGCAAAACCAGGATTGAAGATGAAAGAAACCATCTATAACCACGTATCCACACCTCGCCTAAAAAGTAGATTTCTCATTTTATGCCGGGAGCGAGACACCTTAGGATTGTCAACATTCAAACGTGTTGTAATTATGTGAGCACTCAAGCCACCGTCAGCAAGGGTGGGAAAAAGGATAAGTGATAACGGATGGGATGTCATGCGTTGAAAGAAATGTCATGGTCCTACTAGGGTTATTGGAGTGTGGTATTTTTTTTCTCCCACGGCAGCGCACAGACTCTTTTGCTAGTAAAAGCTAAGCTTATTAGATGCAAAAATAGAAAAACGAATGTGAACCATTGGATCTGGGATATATGCTGAAGATTGGTTGCGCCCAAACGGGTGGAGAGCTCTGTCTGCATTGCTGATTTGATGAATACTAGGGGCCAGTTCGGAGACTCTCCCGCTCCCCAGGCCCGCTCCAGGAGTTGGTGGAGCTGTAGCTAAAAATAACACAGTGGGGAAAAGGCAGCTCCACAGATTCTCAGATTTCAGGGAGTTGAAGGACTGCCGAACAGCTCCTAGATCTGAAACTTTCCGGAAAGAAAACGCAGCAGCATCTACATTTGCTTGCTCGCTGCGATCTGACACCAACGGCTTTATTCTCTTGCGTTGCTTTTCTTTTTTCACTGTACCAAGGCAAGTCACCAACTCACCAACAGATGCTCTACTTAGCTAACAAGAAAAGGCACGCAGCCAGGGCCATGCATGCTGCGCCCCAGTCACCAGGCCGGCGCCGGTGAGTGTGAGTCCTAACTCCTATAGAATAGGACTGCCGATCGATCGAGTCGTAGAAAATCAGTTGAATCGGAGACGCTATCGACCATCGCCATTTCCATGTAGCCGGAGCTTCCGCCGCTCCTCTCCTCTCAAGCCTCATCAGCTGAGCCCCGAGGCCAAAAGATGGGCCGATATATATGCCGCGGTATGCAAGCAAATGATCCTCACACGTGAATTTTTTCTTTATTTCCTGTTAGGTCCATATCGTGTGTGTACATACTTTTTTTTGAACATGGTGTGTGTGCATAATTAAGTCGACTGAGATTTTTTATGGCCTGCGTGCATTTTCTTTCACCGATCTACAAGGATTCGGGTCTATTGCAACAAAATTGTTCGTCACGATACATACCGATTTGTGGCGATAAGTGCCTATTGCCACGAAACAGCATTCGTTGGCAGCCGTTGCGACTGGACACATGGTAATAGGTTATTGCCACAAAAATGCAATTGTGGCAATAAAGTGTGCTATTGCAACAGCCATGTGGGAAGTTGCCACATGTTTTCCCGTGGCAACACTCATCTGATGCCACAATTTGCTTTGTGGAGATAGCTTTAATGCAACATGTAACGAATCGTGGCGACTGATAGCTCGTGGCGATAGACATTTGTAGCAACAACCTATGCCAACGACGCTCGTTTCGTGGTGTATACTATTTCGTGGCAATAGTCAATTGTGGGAATAAACTAGGCAACAATCCGTGTTTTCGTGGCATTAGGCATTTTGCCACGAAGCGCTACACTTGTGGCATTAAGTTATGGCAACAAATATTCCAGTCGTCGTAACAAGAAATTGCAACATACTAGTTTTGGCGGTGATAAACAGGTATCACAACGAGTGAAATGTTTGTAGCGAGAAACTATTGCGACAATTTAAATTTTCGTGGTGCTAACATGTGGCAACCAAAAAGTGGGTTGTGGCAATAGCCTATTTCAACCTAAAAAAAATACAGGCATTCAATTACAATATTCAAAACCATACATATAATATGTTGATTCACAGAATTCATAATTATGACAGCAAATATCCATCAAGTGAAACTCAAATGTAATTTAGACATCCTAATTAAGTGCCAAGACTAAATTGTCTGTGATCTATAGTCCATTCGAGCTAGTTATTTGAATCCTGCAATCAAGAAATCAAAAAATATATATAGTTATAGTTAATGAGTCCAGCATAACATACGCCATACAATTATTCCAGCCCCATTGTTAAAAAAAACAGTGGCCAGACTAACTCGAGTAATACTGTGTCAGCAAGCATGTAACTTAGGGATCAGAACAATTTTACAAGTGTAAATGCCTAAAGCATAAGCACAAGTACATGTACCAAAATCTTCCACTACTGATTTAAGTTGTGGCTTAATCTATAGTCTCAGTTAAGTTCATGTCCCTAGCTAGCACATACTCATTTTTTTAAGTTGTGATTCAATGCAGCAGCAATGCATGGTGAAAGAGAAGAAGAAGCTAGCTAATTATTAAGGCCAATGACATGCTCACTTGAAAGTGGACCATGAGTTTCAGCTTCTTTGTTTTCAACATCTTAGACGTGCTTTGTCGTAAAACGGAAAGAACAATTATAGGTGCGGTAACCATTGTCAGTTGCATTGGGTTCGTGCAAAAAAAAGTCTGGGCACACATAGAACCACACCTCATGGTGAAAAGTAAACATATTGCATGTCAAAAGACAAAGTTGTGCTAGAGGAGTGTCAATTAATTTGGATCAGAGGGAGCAGATTGAATGTTACCTTGAACTTATTCGCATAACCAGCTTCTGCATAAGCCTCAGCAGCTTTGGAGGCGGGTTCTTGTAGACCAAGGGCTGGGCAACGAGGGTCGTCAGCATCTGCATGGTAATTGATAAATGAAGCTCCAGCAGCAAGAATGATGCTCAGTTAACATTAATTTTTAAACTAAGGGTTAACAACACTTCTAGCTCAACCATAAAATCATAAAACAAAAATATATACTGAAGACTGGAAGCCCATCCCTGACAAGTGCTCATTGAACTCAGAAAAGAGAAGTGAGAGACTTTTGAATATGTTGGGTCATGCAATAACTATTGGACGAAACAGAAGCACTCAATAAGAAATATGATTGGTTTTACCATTTAGGAGGAGGAGTGGACGTGGTGCAATCAGAGGAACTGAGTAGGGAGCATCAAACTGTGAAGCCATACCAGGTGCTATCTTGTCCCAAACCTGGTAAAAATATGTCAATACCCGATCGTGAAACATTTACAATGGAACAATAAGAAATAAATGTCAAATAAATCAGATAGTCATCTTTTTCACAACCTCTGCATCTATTTAACTCTTCCCTGAATCAATTCTTGCTTCTGTAGGAAATACAAAACGACATATATTTCATATGTGATCTATTTTTTTCAATGGTGTGTGCCCAATCTTAAAGAGGATGAATGGTATCTAACCTTCAAATAAAGGCTTAATGCTATCAAGTCTAGCTGGCCACATGTCATTATCTATTGCCCATTGAAATCCCTGTGGCCACCACAAAGAGCATTGCTTTACTTACATGGGACAAATCACAAAACTATGTTCACCTGTATCGATAAATTACTGCTGTGTGTACCCGAACACCAATTATTGGAAGAACAAGACTGTACCGAGTATCCACAAAAGCAGCAAACCATGCATGCATTCCTGTATTCATCTCCAAATAAAAAGGATAAATTTTCTAAAAGTGAAGTCTATGTATTAGTTCAGTATCATCATGCAATCATGATCTATAATACCTCTGAGTGATTCACCAGTAATCCCTATAATACCTCCGAGTGATTCACCTCTAACCTCCAAGCTTCATCAAGCCCTACACCTGCACATGTTCCTCACTGAGTATCGCAAAGAAACATGCCCAACATGTTTTGAAATATGATATACCAGGTCATATAGTATATGACAATCATAAGGAGAGAACCATACCAAAAGAATAAATCCAGAATTCAACTGAAGTGCAAACCCAGATAGTGTAGTTATGGCACTAGTACAGCTGGATTAACACCAACAATAGTGGTAATCCAGAGCTAATACTTAATCAGAAATAATTCCAGTGCAATCCCTTGTTAACCTGCCCAAGATGCCTCCGCACGGCCACTCTGTAACTCTTCAAGATATCACCGCCACTATGTGCTAGCTTTGCTTCCTTTCAGAGGATTCAAGAACAGATTCACATAAATCTCTCATCATTTTAAGTGCAGCTGGCTTATCAGTCACATTATTAAAGCCTAACTTCTCAATGAGCTGCTACAAAGACAACACGCCCGGCAATAGCAGATATCATACCATTGTTGCTTCACAAATAAAAGAAATACTGTTAGTTTTTGGTCTGATTAGTACTCATACACATATAGTTGCAGAATTATGTAGAGCAGATGTGAATACTAACATCTCATATTGAACTCCTCGTGGCCTTCTAGCTCTGGGTGTCACCATCACGATCACCCATCGTCTTCATCATCCAACATCTTCACAATAAAATCAGAGTAAGAAACATTGTAGTCATGAACTACATTATGCGAAATTATCAAAAAACAAGAGATATTACATTAGCAGTGCATGGCTCCTCCATGTTTGAAGGAGGAAAGCCAGACTTCTATCTTAATGCCCGGGGGAGGGGAGCCAGGGCATGCCCGCTGGCTCGACTTCTCCGAACGTAGGCGCCACCAAGGGAGGGTGCACTAGCCGTGGTTCGCGACGGGCAGCATGGGGGCCGGGGCGCTGCCGAGGGATGTCGCCCTGTGATGCAATGGACGAGGCAAGCGGGCGGGGTGGCGCTCGCGAGTCTCGGGCAGCGGACGAGGGGCGACATGGCCGGGGTCTCGGCAGAGGCCAGGCGACGGCCTCTGGCGTGAGCGATGGGGCAGGCGGGGTTCTTGTGGTGTCGGGGAGCCGGCCAGGTCATGCGGCGGCGAGCGGGCATGGCCGAGGACACGGAGACGCGGCCCTCATCGGCGGGCGCGGAGGAGAGGGAGGAGGGTGAGATAGAGGACGACGACTTCTCGTCGGCGGCACATGTGCGCTTGGCAACCACCGCACTACCTGGACGAAGCTTGGATTTCTGGGTGTTCTAGGATGGGAGGAGATCGGGAGAAAGAACAACCTGAACTAGGGACGAGAGCTCCAGATCCAATCGCCGGTATAGACGCCGTGTGATTTGGTTTAGAATAGTAATTGTGTGGGTAGTTAGGAAGGGCCTTAATGGTCAGATACACCGTCAATTATGATAGTAAAAACTAAGGCGGTTTTTTTCTTGCAAAAGAACATGCCACGTCAACACCTGACATGCGGGCCTTAATGGTCAGATACACCGTCAATACACTATTATACGCAATTTAAATCATTTCGTAAAAGCCCCAGACATAGTACTGACACGTAAAAAGTTACGAAAATGATACCAATCTGCATGTACTGCCCCAATTATGACACTTCCATGCAATTAACTCAATTTCGATTTCCATCTGACAAGTCCTTGTTTTGGCAGAAAACACCCTAGTTTTAAAATGGCGACAACTTGGCCATTTCAAATCCAAATTTTACAAATTAAATAATATTCCTATCAAGAAAGTGTGTTCTATCCATTTATAAACTTTTTCCATTGTTTTGGTTAATTGAAATTTGTGCAATTAAAGTATATTTTAAATACTCCTTAAAGCTTGCAAAAATCATAACTTAATATCTATAAATTCAAATAATATATTTTTTCATTGTTTACTTGTAACTAATGCAACGTCACACTGATCTTGCAATATATTTCCGAATATTACCACAAATAGTTATTCTGTTGAAATACTTAGTCTCTATTACAACAAAATGGCTGCCTCGCGTAACGGGATTTGTTTGTCGCAATATCGCTACCATATTGCAACGCCGATGCAGTTTGTTGCAATAGTTAGCCACTTTTTTGCAACAATATTTGTAACTAATGCAACGTCACACCGATGTTGCAATATCTTTTTGAATATTGCCATCAATAGTTATTTTGTTGAAATACCTAGTCTCTAATACAACAAAATGACTACCCTCACACAACGGAATTTGTTTGTCGCAATAAGCGCTACCATATTGCAACGCCGATACAGGTTGTTGCAATATGAGGCTGTATTGCAACAAAGTTAGTATTTATCATAGCGAAACTAAGTTATAGCAATATGTGCAACCTATTACCACAACCAGAGAATTTGTGGTAATATTGCATTTTATTACAACAAAACGTAGTTGTAGCAATAAATTTCGTTGCAATAGACCGGAATCCTTGTAGTGCGAAATGAATTGCATTCTTCTTCTTCTTTGGAGGTCGAAGTTTCAGAAATCGACTTGAGCATGCAGAAAACCTACCGCGTATTTGATTGAACCGGGAGGATCTAGTTTCGTATCAAGACAAGCCAGCTTCTACCAGCGTGTTTTCTCTGAATAGTTTGGGTTGCTTACCACATATAACCCGTGATACCGGCATGTTTTTGTTACATCAAGTCACCGAAGCTGCGTCCGCGCTCACCTCCACTTCTCCATGGCATCTCGTCCCCATACCAACACGGGCCTCCCCTTCTCCCCCATTTCTCCGTCCGCTTGGGGCCTCCCCGCGGCATCGCCCCCGCCGCCGCCAGCGCCGGAGATGGTGACGGTTTACTTGGGGGGGACGCCCCTCCGTCCCTCGTCGCTGGCTCCATCCCCATCACCCCTCACCGTCCTCTCAATCCATGGCGGATTCGGCGGCGGACTTAGGTTTGCCGTCATCTTACTCTCTGGGGATCTCTCTCGCTCGCTGCTACGGTTCTACCATCCATCTGCTTAGTCTACATATTCAACCAATATTATGCTACCAAGCATCTCATCCTTCAAGATTTTCCTGCGTCTGTAAATATTTGTTTCTACATATCCTAATGTTCCCTGCCATAACTCTGGATGTTTTCATCAAGAAAGTCACCGTCATGAGTTCTTTTTGTAAGATAAAAATTTGTCCCGGCAAAACTACTCCCTCCGTCCGAAAAAAGCTTGTCGGTGCTAGATACATCCATTTGATGGATAAGTTAGGGACAAGTTTTTTCGGACCAATGGAGTAGTAATTAAGTACCAGTCAGTCAAAAAGAAAAGTCAGTCAAAAAAACTAATTAAGTACCATTGAAATACGACCAACCTAATTAAGCATTACTAGAAGGAAAAAAGAATGCTTGGCCAAATTAAGGTCGATTGTATTTAGTTGGAAACCAAGGAAGTACCGTAGTAGTTTTCACTTGCTTAGAAGGAAAAAAAGGCTTGGCCAAACTAAAGTCGATTGTATTCATCTGGAAATCAAGGAAGTAGTAATTTTCACTCTAACAAGGGTATTGCCTTGGTACAGATATTGCTGCGGAAAGTGTTTTTAAAAGCAATGAATGAGTTGATTGTCATGCTCGCTGTGTTGATTGGTTACAAGTACATTTGCACATGCTATTGCTTTGCTCTAATGAGTAATGAGTACATTAGCCGTGTCATGTCCGTTGTGTTTGTTACAAGTACATTTGTAAATAAGATCAGGAATCACAAGGAAAGCATATCTAGTTGTGGCATGTAGGCACGCATCATGCTTATTGACACAAGATGTGAAATCAGCCTACATTTTGTAACATACATATCATCTGTGGAGATTAATTAAGACGAATTTCTTCTTGGACCAGAAACTTGTTGGTATGTGATGGCATAACTCTTAATTCCTATGTGTAGTGTGTGTATCTTACAATAGCTGTACTGATCATTGAAGGTTAAGGTTCATGAGGATGTGTGGAAGACAGGGCGACAATCCTGGAATTCCACAGTGACGAGCTGGTCACACAGTGCAAAAGAGCTGTGGAAGAACCCAAGGGTAACAATGATCCGGATCGAGGTGCTTGTCTCTTTGGTTGCTGGTGTCATGCTCTTCCTGGCCATCTTCGGGTTCTGCCGTCGCCGATACAGACATTGGTTTGTCCAGAAAGGTGTCCTAGGCGCGTATACGCTGTCCTTCTCGCTGGCAACGTACGTGCTCGGTTCCATGCAATCTTCAGAGTTGAAGAGCAGCATGTACCCTATTTGGGCCATATCTCTCTTCATGCTTCATGCTTGCACCGACTCTATCACAGCTTATAGTCTCGATGACTACAAGCAAGTAACAAGACTAAATTACCAGGCTTTTATGTACTTTATGTACACGATGTTGCTTTTGATCACAGTGCAGACGGACTACAGCTTAGCACTTGGTTATATGGCTTTTGTCAGATATTTGCAGAGACTGGCGGTATGTATGCTAGCAAGCCGCTCATGGAACTTGAACAAAATGGTTGCTGATTATTACATGTATAATAATGATGAAAAGTATAGCAAGAGTGCATCTGATCCAGCCACCATGGAAGGTTGCAATTACCTGGTTGATTGGCCCGTTAGCAAATTCAAGTGTGATGCTTCGACGTCATATGCAACACAATTAACAGTGGGGGGTCATGATGAAGAAGAAGATGAAATCATTGACATTGGGAAAATATGGCAGTGCAAGGACAAGTCACTAGGCCCAGAGCTGAAGGATGCATGCCTTTCCTTTTCTCTTTTCCATCTGCTGAGACTGCGCTTCTTTGGATTTGCGTGCGATGAATCCAAAGACAGGGCGGCACGTAATTTTGTCTTGGAGGTGCTCCTACCAGACGCAGAGTACGAACTGGATGGTGCTACAGACCACAACAGGGTGTTGAAGGTGATCGAGGTTGAGTTAGCATTTATGTATGACTTCTTCTTCACCAAGCATGCTATCATTTATTATGGATCGGTGGCAGCAACAATCTGGTCCCTGATTTCAGTCATTGGTATATCTATCACGGCGTACATTACTGCAAGGGCTCCATTGAAGATTTCTCAGGGTGATTCCGCAATCACGAGCACTGTTACAGATTGTTATAACATTAGTGATACTTGGATCTACTGCTTTGCTTGAATTCATACAGCTGCTATTTTACTGGACGGGAATCTGGGGCAGAGTATCATTTGTTTGCCAATCTATCAGACAAGAAGCAAGATTGAACCCGCAAAGGAAGAAAACAAGGACAAGGGGAAGCTGTCACACTCACATCATCATGGGATTAAAGGGGTTTCTTGCCAACATTGGTGTGTCACGTGCATCGAACAGCCACTACTGGCAGCACAAGCTTGGGCAGTACTCATTACTTGATTCAATCAGCTGCAATCCGAGGCCATCAGCGGTTACACTTTCTCTCTTCACGCGCTTGATGGTGCTCGTTTGGAGATTTGTTTATCTTTTCGATTGGGTTTTTCATCATACCCGAAAGAGAGCTTGGAAATCTGTGGAGTTGCCTGATGAAGTAAAGAAGGCGGTTATCTGCTCCCTTGAACATAGTGGTGGTACACTAAGCAATGGGAAATCTTCGTTACGGTTCAATGGAGCACATGGCCTCTTATGGGCTTGCAAGTGGGAATTGCACCCGGATCATGGTTTTCACTTTCAGTGAGATTTCAGTGAAATTCACTGAATTTCAGTAATTTCAGCAGACACTGAAATATTACGTTTCGGTCAAAATATTTTAGCAATTTCAGTATAGCACAACAATTCCAATATTTTTCAAAATATTTTTTAAAATTTTCAAATTTTTAATTGAATTCAAGTGAATATTTTGGTCATTTGGCTGAAATGGAAACTGAAATAACTGAAATTCACTGAATTTCAGTAATTTCGGTTGATGCTGAAATTTTTCTGAAACTGAAATTGAAAACCATGACCCGGATCCAAGCTGGTCCCAGAGGAAGCAGAATCAGGCTCACATTATTTTGACTTGGCACATTGCAACATGGTACTGTGAGTGTGAGATGGTAACACTTTCTAAAGATAGGGCAGCAAAACTGGGCATGTATTTTAGCACTGCCACAAAACTGTCGAAATATTGTGCATACTTGGTGGTTACTGTGCCAAAGCTTCTTCCTGGGCATCACTATGATACTAGAAGCAAATTTGATGCAGCTGTAGTAGAAGCAATTACACTCCCGCCAGAGTCAACGAGCATGTATGAGGCCATGAGGAAGTTAACGGTACAACAGGAGCCGAAGACGATCTTTGAGAGCGGTGAGAAACTGGGGAAGCAACTGGAGGAAATGGAAGAGGGCGCCCGTTGGAAGGTGATGGCTGATTTCTGGGCCGAGATGATGCTCTACCTCGCGCCATCTGATAATGTCAACGAGCACATCGAGCGTCTTGCGCAGGGTGGGGAGTTCATCACCCACCTCTGGGCTTTGCTGTCTCATGCAGGCATCCTTGAGAGAGATCACGAGCATCAAGCTGGAGGCGTGTAACCAACACCGCTTGCATAGTTTCATTTTCACTGCTTTCTCTTTCTGCGAGTGTGTTTAATTAATTATGCTTGTCGTAATAAGCCGCGCATGTGCCGCTGTTTGTATTTGATGCATGAACATTGTGATTGGTTTATTTGTGGCGTGCGATATGTCTGTAAGTCCAAACTTAATTGAGTTTTCTGTATTTTTTGATTGATTGTACTGATCGATTTTGCTGTAATGCAACCCGTGGCTACTTGTGTATTTACTGATTGTCACATATGTACAATAAATGTTCGGTTTTTTCACACGGAAAAGCGGTATGATCTGTTTGCAGGAAATGGTGGTTTGTGGGCCTAATCGATTACCACTGCAAATTGTTTGTGCAAATTTATTCCTAATGGAGCTTCTGAACTTCTGTTGGCTATAGCCAGAGTGCAGATGAAGCAAAGGAATCGAGGTCCGGTTGAGCAGTGGAAGACTTTGGAGCTGGTTAGCAGCTATAGGTACCATTAGGCATTAGTCCTTGCCTTGTTGTAGGCATTCTAGCTATATATTTTGATGTTCGGTCCGTGCCCTGCTGGTTCGAAGGGGCCAACCAGGTCATTAATTTGTACTATTTTCCTTGACCATTGCAGGTACCAAGAAGAGTACATATATAGCCTGTCAATTTGCTGTGGTTTCTCGGTGCGGGAAACTGAAAACTCATATATTGTGGCGGCTGTGTGTTATACTGTTATGTGCACAATATTATAGTTGCAGCTTGTATTTTATTGCTCTATATACTTGATAGTTTTGTTCCCTTTGATCTGATAATCCTAGCATAGAATTTGTAGACCTGTTGATGAGTTTTAGCTGGCTCATACAGTACTCCCTCTGTAAACTAATATAAGAGCGTTTAGATCACTACTTTAATATTCTATAAACACTCTTATATTAGTTTACGGAGGGAGTACATATGATCTCCCTTCGGATTGTTTCTCTGGCTTCGGTTTGTCGCCCCTGTTTCAGAAACCTAAATCGAGTAAGATGAACGACAACATCCATGTTATCAGGCTCTAGTGTGTAGTGCTTGTTCACTCATGTAGCATTCGCACTTTTGTGACCCAGGACGGAGTTGGTTTACCCTGTTTGCACAGAACAGAGTCTGAACTAAACTGCTTACGAGTGAGGGGAGAATTGAGAGTGTTGTTCTTTTACTTTTGGGAAGACTACTGAACTGTGTATGGTTTGGTTTCGTTTCAGTGAAATGAAGCTGGCGGTGAAGCCCATTGATCGAAAAAATCAACTAGTTTCAGTTGGGGCTGTCAGTTGAGAAAATTCGTCGAGCAGTTTTGGTTGGGGCTGTCAGTTGAGTTGCACTTGAGGCCGTGACTGATGGATGGATGGCGTGCCGTGTAGTAGAAGTAGTAGGAGGTTGCACTTGCATGCTAGTATGTGAAGAAGTTGATTTCTCCTCTTTTCACTGGATTTGTGATGTTCATCGAATATACAGAAATACACCTTGAACCAAAGATCCATTTGGAAGGGCTAGGTACTCTAGGACCTATCTGTACATGTAACAAAAAAAAAATATGCAAAATGCTATTTTGCGAGTTCACAAATTTTCTTTAGATGCCAACGTATAATGCTACTAGGAGCTAACAATCTCATTGAGTCTAGTAACTTTTCTTGTTTCCAGGTAATTCCATATAATTGAATGACTTTGTTTTTCTTTTTACCAGCTCTTATACTGTTGCCAGACATCAGAGCTGCATTGCACTGCAATTTCAGATCTCCGCCATCTGATCCTTGTCCCCTCAGCTCAAATAATGCATTTGGTCGTGAAATCACTGATTAGTTGGACAAAATTGAATGTTCACTGAGTTCTATCCAGACGAATAGCCAAAGTTATATTTGAGTTAAAGGAAGTGTTTGCAGGCCGTGGTTATTTTAATGTACTTCCTCTGTTCCAAAATATAGCTTGTTTTATCGAAAAAGGCTTTCGCCCCGCTTTATATATAAAGCACCAAACCACAAAGACCATGATACAAACTCACGCCACCACCACACACGACACACACACCCAAGGCAAGATACAAGGGTGCCGGGCACCACCACACCACCCCAACGACTACCAAGCCACTACAAATGCGCGAGGACGAACTGCTTGGAGCCACCAGAGACCTCCTCCTCCGAGGGGAGGTGAGACGGGAACGACGGAACCAGGACTCCAAGATGGTGCCTCCAAGAAGGGAACGACCACGATAACCGCCACCATCCGATCCCAAAGATCGGGTTTTCACCCGGAGCAACTCGAAGGAGAAAGGCCACTGCGACGGAGCCTACAGGAAGGATACGGTGTCCACGGACGCCGCCACCGTCGGCCAATACAAGATTGGGCAGGTAATGAACCCCAGCACGCCCACCCCTCCGAAGCAACCTAGCTCCGTCGACCACCAGCGACCACCCACCCACGTGGCCGTGGCCTCTCGCCCGCACCCGAGGCGCAAGTCCCGCCCACGAACTTCGTGCCTCCCGCCGCCGGGGCCGCCGCCCTGCATCCAGACACCCCCAGGACCGACCAAAGTGATCAGCTTGGGCCAAAGGGCGCACCCGACCGAAGAAACCACGGCATACATCCCGCCTCGAACAACGCCGGAGTTGCGTCAGCCCACACATGGCCGGGGAACGGGGGAGGAGGGGGAGCGGACGCATCCGGGCGGCACACACTGCCCGGCCGACGGGTGGCCCGGGCTCGGCGGCGCCTCCCGTCCCTCCAGCCTGCCTCCCCACCGGACAACTCGGTGTCGCCCCACCTCGGCGGCGACCGCAGCTCCACGCGAGGCCACCAACATACACCCGCCCGCCGGCAAGGAGAGATCCCGAGGGCCGCCACCAATCGCGAAGGAAGCTCACCGAGGAGCCCATCTGCGCGGCCCACCGTCGTCCAGCCGCCGAAGCTTCGGATCCCGGCCAGCCCGCCCACCAGCCAACCGCTGCCGCGTCGCACCACCACCCGCCATGGCCATGGCAGGGGCAGAGACTAGCAGCCCGCGCCGCCCTCGGCCCGTGCCGCCAGGTCCCAGATCCGGCCTCGACCCGCGAAGGACCCAGATCGCAACCAAGGCACGCCCACCACCGCCCGCGCCAGTCACGCCGCCCGCCAAGCCGTCGCCAGCGAGTTTCGCCGCCCAGCTGCCACGCCCGCCGCCAGCGCCGCATCGGCGGCGCCACGACCAGCCGGAGAGGCCCGCCGAGACAAAAAGGCAGCCCGCGCCGGCGCCTACCAGGCTTCGCCAGGCGCGCCCTCTATGGCAGCGGCGAGGGAGAGGAGGGAGGAGGGGAAGCCCGCCGGCGGCGCTAGGGTTTCTCCCGAGACGCGCGCGTCGCGGGAGCGAGAGGGGGGTTGGTCCTCTTTTCAGCAATTACATGAATGAATTTGTCAGTCCAAGCCATAGCAAGCTGTTTTAGCTTGCTTAAATGACTTATATTATGAAACGGAGGGAGTATAATGTTAATTGACTTATTGACACATGCATTGCCTTTGTTTGCTTCTGGTCCCTATCGGCCTTCTTTTTAAGTAGAAGTCTTTTTTTGGAATTTTAAGTAGAAGATATTATCACTATTAGATTCCTGAAGTTGCAGTAATGATGCCAACTTGTTAAGTTCCTTCTTCATAATATTGCCCTGTGCCCCTCGTGATGCAAATGATTGCCATAATTTGCTTTCCAAGCTCGCAACGGACTGATGTCACCCATCGAATCCTGAAATATGCTGTTTTTTGTATACTCTGCTTCACTCTGTCTTAAACCCTGCTCTTTTTGGTTATGGATGTAAAATAGGAAATGGACTGTAGAAAACCAATAAAAGAAAGTGAAACCTGTGTTGTGTAGTGTACGGACCATAATACACAAACTTGGACCATGGATTGCCTGTTCAGCCGTAAGTATTTTTTTTCCAAAGGATGACATATAATCCTCCAGAAATAGCAGTTTGTTGGCTTAGCAGCACGTGTAGTAGTCGAGTTGAGAGGACAAAGCTCAAGGAAGACCACCAAATCAAATGTTCTCGCTTATTGTAGCACCCAAATTCACAAGGTTTTGCATGCTGGATCCTGAAGCAGCGACGTACCATGGATCCATGTTCGTTTGCACTATTTTCACTTTCCATGAGCTTGTTTAAGTTTCTTCTTGTTGTAATAAGCAGCATGTAATTCCGCTGTTTGTGTTTGATGCATAAACTCTGATTGGTTTGTTGTTGCGTGCAATATCTCTGTAAGTCTGAACTTGATTAATGTTTCTGTATTTTGTGATTGATTGATTGCACTGATCGATCTTTCTGTAATGTGATCCATGGCTACTTGTGCATTTACTGATTGTCATGTATGTACAATAAATGTTCGGCTTTTTTCACATGGAGAACCGCTATGATCTGTTTGCAGGAAACGGTGATTTGTGGGCCTAACCGATTACCGCTGCAGATGTTTGTGTTAATTTCATTTTTAACAAAGCTTCTGAACTTATGTTGGCTGTAGCTAGAGTGCAGATGGAGCAAAGGAGCCGAGGTTCCAGTGAGCAGTGGAAGACTTCGGAGCTGGTTAGCAGGTAGGCACCATTAGTTTTTTTTTTGAGAATCACCGGGAGAGGAGTTTCTCCACCTGAATATATTACTCAAAGTGGCCAAACGCCAGAGGAGTGATCCAGCTTATAGGGAAACCGAATCGAAAACCTTAACAAATTGACCCATTTATAAGGAAAACCGGGCCGAAAACCATACAAGGCACGACCAAGCTAGTAGACATAAGACCATCACCACAAGAGACGCAAGTAGATGTGGGGTGTCGTCGGTAGATCACAATACCAAGACTTTGCAAACAGACGAACGCATCGGCAAGCATACCGGCCCCCATGGCACAACTCAGGAGGATCCACAATCAACGAGTGTCATCCCAGACACGAACCTTGACAGGGGCTCCGCCACAAGAAATCGGGACGATAGCAAGTTTGAGAGGCAAGTTTCAGTAGGCACCATTAGTCATTTTCTTGTTGTCGGCAATCAAGCTATATATTTGAAGCAGGATCATTTGGTTTGACTAGCTGGCAAACAAGATCATACTTTCCTACTGGTAAGTGAAGTATTCTAGCTAGGCATGGTTGGATTTGCTGCTATTCTGTGGAAGCCGACTGAAAGTTAAGTTCTAGTTCAAATGGAGTTAACTGATTTCCTTTAATAAGAATTTCTAGTTCAATTCCCCTGTTATCTTTTACCGAAAAAGGGTTTCCCCCCGCTTTATATTATAAAGCAATCACCACCACAATACATCCGAGCAAACAACAAACGAAAGGAAAAGGAAAAACGGCAAAGATACACAATGCTACAGAACGACTAACGGGATTCAAATGCACCAAGCAAAGGCTTGAGCATCGAAGCCCTCAGCAAGCTCCACATCCTGCCATTGATAAGGTGAAGCCAAGGAGACTAGTCACCGTCGGAGGACGACCACACTGTCATCTTCCGTGCACCATCACTGCAGAACCGCCATCCGCCTCCGCCTCCAAAGAAGGCCCCCTGCCCTCTCGTCCTGGGCCGTAGGACGCCATGCCGTCGGTAGGTAGAGCTGCTCACCCCTGAGCACGCATAGCCAGTCCAGACGATGGCCGGGAAGGACGACAAGTACGGCGACCCCATCAAGCAGAGCAATTCCTCCACCATCACATCATCTCCGACAAAGAGTATGGAGCCTGCTGCAAGCCATCGAACGAGGACACCACTGAAGATAATCGACGACCCACATGCTCAGAAGCTCACACCACCACCTCCACCGACCCAAGGCGGCGTCTTCAGGAAGAAGACGGCGCTGGAACGCCGCCGCCGCCCAAACCAGGAGATTTTGGGCTTTCACCCGGGTCACGGAGGTGGAGGGCGAGGGAGAGGATCACGATGTCGCCTTCAGGAAGGGTAGCAATGCCCGGAGCATTGCCGAGATCGTGGCCGACGCCGCCGAGCTTCCCCGATCTGTAACTCCACGCCCCATCGTCCCACCCAACAAAGAAGGTGACGAGGTGCACCTAGGAGCAGAGGAGGACGATGTCTTCAGCTCGAAGCACGGGGCCAACGGGGAAACCCCAGCCTCGAGCCCCATGTTCGCCGCCACCAAGCTGCCCGAGCAGCCAAAGAAGGCGCCCCGCAGCATCCGCGCCAACCACCCGTCGCCGGAAGGGAGGCGCGCTCACCGGGAGGCCGCCGCCTCAGATCCGCGCTCGCCATGCGTGGCCCGCGCACCCGCCCCCACACGACTGCGGAGAGGGGAGGAGCCCCCAGGCGGCACGCGAGCCACCGCACCCGCCAGATCCACCACCATTCCGCCCCACGGCCGCCGCGCGCCACGCCGACCGGGCCTCCGCCGGATCTCGGCGCCCCCGCGCCGCCAGACCGAGCAAAGGGAGAGACAGCCCCGCCGCCAGAGCCACGCTGGCTTAGCCCGGCGCCGCTACCGGCCCGGCGGGGAAGGGCAGGAGAAGAGAGGGCGGGTTCCGACGGCTAGGGTTGAGCCCCCGGGTCGCCGCGGGGGGCGACACGGGAGAGAGAGAGAGGAGGGGATTGTTTTCGCTTCTCCACCTTTCCCCTGTCATCTTTTACAGTTGGTATGTGCTTCTTCTCGGGCTTCCTTCCGTTTGTGCATGATCTATGGATCTTCTCGTTCAGAAATACTGCAGCACGTTAGCCGTCGTTGTTTCGGTGGGCAAAACAAAAGTTTCAGCTGGCCGTCTGTCGAGAGGCCCATTTGAGTGAGTAGTGCCGCTCAGGCTGTGACTAATGAATGAATGGATGGTTGCGCTTGCATGTGGCATGACGAAATAGATTTATCCTCTTTTCACTTAATTTTGATGTTAAAATATATATACAAAATACACCTTGGAACCAAAGATCCATTTGAAAAGGCAAGGAACCCGAGGACCTATCTGTACATGTAGCAGAAGGAATTTAACGCAGTAATTACGAAGAGAGCTACAACACCTCCTGTTGGAAAGCCGGTTGTCGCAAGTTATGCATCATCACACACTTTTAGTAAGTTAATTATTACTCGCTCCGTCCCATAATATAAGACACTTTGTGACACTAGGATAAAAGTGTCTTACTTTATGGGACGTGGGACGGAGGGAGTAGTTATTATTATTGCTAAAATTGTCTGCTAGCAAAACTAACACTAACAAACGGAGAGAGCCGCAACACCTCCAGTTGGAAAGCCAATTGTCACCAGTTATGTATTTACAAACATCTTTATGAGTTGTTTATTATTTACCATTACTGAAAAATATCTCTGCTACAAAAAAACAAAATAAATGACTGGTAGTCAAACAAATGGAGAGAGCTGCAACACCTCCAGTTGGAAAGACAATTGTGGCCTGGTGTGTATTTCCGCACACCTCTAATGAGTTGTTCACTATTTCTTGCTACTGGAAAATATATCTTCTTACAAAAAAACAAAACAATAAATGACAATAACTAATAGAGTGAGCTGCAACATGTCCTGTTAGAAATCCAGTTGTCGCATTACTTCAGCTGTGCATTTTCAAACTTTTAATGAGTTGTTTATTACTTATCATTGCAAAAAATTGCTCAGCTACAAAAACCAACACAATAAATGACGCTAACAGACAAAGAGAGCTGCAACAACTCCAGTTGGAAAGCCAGTTGTCGTCAGATGTGTATTTCCACACACCTTTAATGAGTTGTTTACTATTTATCATTACCGAAAAATATCTCTGCTAAAAAAACACGATAAATGACTAGCTAATGGAGTAAGCCGGAACATCTCCCATTGGAAATCTAGTTGTCGCCAGTTATGTATTTTTCACAGATCTTGAAAAAAGAATCCTTGCTACAAAAACCAATACAATGAATGGTAGTAACTAATGGAGGGAGCCGAGAAGCCAGTTGTTGTCGGTTGTGCATTTCCAAACCTTTAATGAGTTATTTATTACTTATTATGGGAAAAAAAATCTCCTCTGCAAAAACAAACAAAATAAATGACAGTAACCATCAACTAGAGCCGCACAACCTCCAGTTGGAAAGCCAGTTGTCGCCAGTTGCACAACCTTTAATGAGCTTTTCATTGTTTATCACTGAAAAATACTATAAAATTTATCATAATAAATTCTGTGTGCAAGGCTAAAATAAGTACCCACCCCTAGCTTTGTCAAATACTTAGTATCACTACTGTAGTCAATAGAACACCAAGCACCAAAAAGGCAACCTCTTCCTCCAGAGAAGAGTAGATGAGAAGTGTTTGGATGGACAAGCTCCTTGCTCTCGCTGTCACCGGTGCCCTCTTCATGTCCAATGGGGTTGGCGTCGCCGCCACACCGCAAACGACATGCAAGGCAGCGGCCGACATCGACAAGCGCGTCAACTATGATTTTCGTGTGTCGCGGCTGCTAGATCACCATGAGAGCACCGAGGCCGACACCTAGGGCCTCGCCAAGATCGCGGCCTTGATAGGAGCCAACAACGCCGCTCATACCAAGGCCGACATCGATGCCTTGCTAGCAAAGCCGGGCACCGGAGATCAGATGAAGCGTTTGCTAGGAAAGTGCAAGGGCTTGTACGATCGCACGTTCATGACGTTCATCGATGCACATGAGGAGCTTAAGAAGCGCAGATACGCCTCGGGCAAGGAGAAGGCAACGGAGACTGTCGCGCTGGTGCACCACTGTGATGAGGCCTTCGTAGAAGCGAGAGTCCGCTCGCCGCTCACCAAGCAAAGTGCGGACTCCGTGCAGCTGGCCATCATCTGCGCGGCCATCACCAACCTCATATCAAGTGAAATGAAATTCTCTAGGATTTTTTTTCTTCAGTTTCTAGTAGTAGTAGAGCTGCCATGGAGCAGCCGATTGAATAAAGCGCATTTCCTGAGCTGTCATCACAACATTTTGTTTTCCTCCTAATGACTAATGATCAGACGTGACGTGTTAATTTTTGTCTTCATTATGTTTGTCATTTTTCTTCGTTATAAATAGATTTTTTAGGCTAATAAGATTTTTTTGAGACACTCTTCATTAATTAGATTAGAGGACACTGGAAGCCCGTTACCATCGGGAGGCAGAAGTGGGCTGCGGCCCAATTGCCGGTTGCTTTGCTTACGATCTGGCTGAGGGCTCTGTCCCAGTACCTAGAGAAAAAAAAAGCTGCCATGCCGGCGGTCGGCCGGCCGGAGCAGCTCCTCCGCCTGTCCTTCCTCCCCTCCTCCCTCCAAGTGATTGGCCTGTTTGTTCTTCCCCATCCCGGATCTGTCTCCGAACGATGTCGTGCCACGCCGGCGACGCTCGGATGGGAGGAGAGGATCAAGATTTCAAGACCGCGCGCGTCGGCCGTCCCATCTTCCTGGGACGGCGACGAGCAGTAGCGCGAGGGCAGCTCGGCTCCGGTGAGGTGCTCTGCGCTGAGATACCTTTGGTCCCGTACAGCAACTTTCGATAGATTCACACAAGCTATGGCCAAGTAGGAGACAGCAGAGGCATGTAGGGTTGACAATTCTTAAGTAATCCGGCAGAGGGCTGTAGGATGCGCTTTGGTTTTTTGACAGCTATTTGTTTGACTGAAGGAAAATTCTCAAGGCTAATGTTACACAGAGTAATAACCATAATAATGGATTAAATATTCACTGGACCGCATTGCAATAACTCGATCATATCGTGCGAGTTTACTTATCCCGGCACTCTTGTTTAAATTGTGAGCAGAGGCAAGTCAGTGAACTGGGAATAGAGAGAAATCCCAGGGTTATTCAAGAATCAAGACTAGAACATCTTGAAGGATTTTTTTTTCTGATCTCTTACAGCAGCGGTTTATAAGTGAAATGGGATTCTGAGGGGGTTCTCTGAATTCCAACACTTTGAATTCTCATACAAGTGAAGTGACATTTTGAAAAAACTACCATTTAATTGCACCTCAAGATGTCATTTTTGTGAACGGTTTTACTGTAGCCATCTACATATCAAGTTCATGTGGTTCTAATTATACAGTCTACTTATGAGGTACTCCCTCCGTTCCATAATATAAAATGTTATTACCACCAATATGTATATCGGTTGTAATAACATCTTATATTATTGAACAGAGGGAGCACCTACTTTTCACACTTAAACATCAATATTTCCTGCTTAATAAGCATCATGACTGTTTTCTATTGTTCGACAACAGTCTGATTGCTGAAAACATCTGTTGTCATATCTGATATAATCTTTTACCACAAGTTTGAGACCATTTTTGTTTGACATGACATGACATTCTGGTATATTGCTTATCTAGGCTGTATGAAAAAGCAGATTATTACTCCATTCTCAGCCATGTTCAATCAATCTTATGGCCTGTCAGCTTTACAACATATTGCATTAGGAGCTAACAGTCTCATTTGATCACTATTAGATTCCTGGAGTTGTAGTAATGATGCTAGCCTGTTAAATTCTTTGTTCGTAATATTGTCCTGCGATTCTAAGGTTTGTCATAATTTTCTTCCCAAGTTTGCAACGGACTGATGGTGTCACTCATCTAATCCTGAAATGTGCTGTTTCTGTATACTCTGCTTCTTCCTATCTTTAATAATCATGTAAAAGAAAGTCCAGAAAACCAGTTAATTTATTGTGATCAGGATGAATGATTGTTTTCAACCTTAGCATCTTCATCAGCTGATGGACAACAAAATGCCGAGGTTGAGCTGCTCCAAGTTGAAGGTCTCCAAGCTCACCTTGGATGCCTTCCCAACCCTTTTTGCCACCAGATCCACAAAGGTGCCTAATTCCATGCTAACTGTGGTGTGCCCGATGCTGAAATAGAGGAGGAAGATAAGAAGGCCTGACTGCTGAAACAGATTGTTAGTGACAAGCTGTTTGTTTTCTACAGTAGTGAGGCTAAGCCACAAGGTACCCATATCATGCTAATGCTGCATACCACAAATATACCATATGAAGTCTTTTTCATCTGCAATGAAACCTGTGTTGTGTAGTTTACGAACCATAGTACATGAAATTGGACCATGGATTACTTAATTATGAGCCGTATTTTCTCCCAAAAGGCCAAAACCTACTACAGACTTTCTGTACAGGCATCAGCAGCTGACCACCCAAATTTGTCGTTTTCCGAGCGTTGCAAGACTAAAAAATTATTGAAGAACTCCCATGTCCCCTCGGTCTCTGGAACAGACATGTTCTCCCATGGGACCCAATGCATGGATTGAGGATCCAATTGACCGCGAGACACTAAAAGATTATCCAACTGACCGCTAGACACTAAAAGATTATCCAATTGACCACTTCACAATGATCACATGATATTCAAAAGAGAGACAGGCAGCTAAGGCCCTACTAAACGCATTAGAAGAGATTGATGTCA
Source organism: Aegilops bicornis (assembly GCA_021605145.1). Classification (NCBI taxonomy): domain Eukaryota; kingdom Viridiplantae; phylum Streptophyta; class Magnoliopsida; order Poales; family Poaceae; genus Aegilops; species Aegilops bicornis. The sequence continues at coordinate 798,348,377 of CM038673.1, read as the reverse complement.
CCCATTTAATCCTGAAATGTGCTAGCCTTTTTATCCATTTTGATGACAAGTATTTTCGGACGGAGGGAGTAGCTCATAATTTGACCTTCCTGTATATACTGCTGGTTTCTTAAGTGTCAAATGTTGAACTCTCACTGAACTGAACCAAGTATGGACTTGTTGTACGGAGAAAGAAATGCCAGCAGCAGTTTTTTTTTTTTTGGTGGGAGCATGCCGTTTAAGTTGGCTATGTAAGATACAGTTTCAGCAGAAAAAGTCAATTTTTTTCATTGTTTGCAAGATTACTACTCCCTCTGTAAACTAATATAAGAGCGTTTAGATCACTATTTTTCTAAACACTCTTATATTAGTTTACGGAGGGACTACAAGAATCTAGGAATCCCTTCGGCCTTTGTAACTGCCAGCTAGCCATGCGGATCCAATGCAGATCAAATTGACCTTACTGCATAATGACATGAACATCAATATTAAAAGAAGAGCGCTAGTCATGTACCAAATGTTAATTTATTGGGGGTGTCAAGTGTGGTTCAGTGAGTTATTTACCCAAAACCACCACATTATGGGCTAGGGTAACAGATTGGTACCACATTTGAGGCAGGGCACAAAAAACCATCAGAATTGCGCCTAATACGTAACGAGGAGCACTGATTGTCCGATTTACTTGCGAAGACAGCGAAACCGACAAGTTGGCCCCAACTGTCGGGCTGACATGGCGTGCCTATGTGGATAATTTGCTGAGGTGGCAAAAGGGTCCCACCTGTCAATGACTCTATCCTTTTTCACCTTTTCTTTTTATTTCTCATGGGCATTTCAGCAAACACGCTATGGGTGTGTCATGAGCTGCGCAACGACCAGGCAAGGCTGCGTGGGCGGCGCACCAGGGAGCAAGCCGAGGCAGTTGCGGCGAGGAGAAGCTCTGGCGGCTGAAGAGAGGACAGTGGGCTCGGGCGGAGAGGACGCCACAGACTTCGCCGCTGCGGTCGGACATCCCCATCGCTTATCTGGCTCGGCCGCCCGCTCTAGCTGCCTGCTCGTCGACGAAGTTCCTCCGCTGCAGCGCTTCGACCGGAAGGCGGCGACTCGCACTCCTCCTCCTACTCGCCTGCGTGCGCAGCGAGTCGGCAGCGGCCACCAAAGACGGCTACTCCTTCGCCCGTGCACCCGCGCCAAAATCACCTCCCGATTGCATGGGGTCGACCTCGCTTTGCCGGACTGCGGCGGCAGGTTCCTCGAGGAGATGAGGCGGACTCCACCAGCCCCGCCTACCTCCGCCGTCCTCGCGCACACGCCAACGGCGTGCGCCTCCGTCGCGATCGTCGTGCAGCGGCTATCTGCCGCCGCCGCCTCTGTCCGGAAGTGGGGAGGCGACCGCGCGCCTTTAACCCGTCATCGTGCTCGGCGCGCGGCGTGGCAGCGGGGGCGAGAACGACGGCTGGGCGGATCCTCGCCGGATCCGGGCGAGACGGATGACAGTAGGCTGGAAGTGCGGTGGAGAACAGATGGCGAGTAGCTGGCGGCGGGAAGGCTCGCCGGTGATGGCTCGTCGGGCTAAGGCTCGGCGGCACGGCAATCTGTACTGGCCGTGGTTGCGGTCTATGGGAAGAAGAAGGCTTGGAGGAGAGAGAGAGGGGGAATAAGAGAGAGGCCGACAGTGGGCCTTCGACCACCTCAGCAAATTATCCATGTAGGCATGCCACATCGGCTCGACAGTGGGCCCAACCGGTCAGATCCGCTGTTTTCGTGGCCAAATTCGAGCATCGCTGTTTCGGCGTTACGACAGGGCGCAATTTTGGTGGTTTTTTGTGCCCTGCCTCAAATGTGGTACCGATCTGTTACCCTAGCCCATAATGTGGTGGTTTTGGGTAAATAACTCTGGTTCAGTACACTACACCCCTCCCCCCTCCCCCTTAATTTTTTTAAATGGGTACTTGTGTGTTTTCTTTTACCTAGAATTAATTTTGGTTAATTTAATTCCCCATGCATATGAGGCCCTCCAAGAACCAGAACCCATCTATACATCTTGTAGAACGAAGACATATGTGCATCGATCTCCCTGCTCATCTCCTCTCTCCTCCTGCCAATTAATGGTTGCTTTCCTTCCTTTTATGCGTTCTCTTTGGATCAGTTTGGCAGCGGCGGCTGACTCCTCGCAGTTTCGCAGCGAACTAGAAGGTAGTCTTCTCCTTCCTAGTAGCAACTAAAGTAACGAGTGCTTTGGATCTGACCCAATCCCCCTTTTTTTTTATCAGATTTGCTGGCGCCACAAACGAAGACAAAAATTGAAGGTTGGATAAACTCATCCTTCATAACCCGATTTCAATTGCATTAACATGTCAAATTCATAACCAAACAGCACCTAATTGGATCTGTGAATTTCATAAGTGATGAGATATAGAATCTGAAGTATAAACATATGTAAAATTGGGCTGAGTTTATCCAGACGGGTTAGGGCTGAATATTCCAAAAATAAGAAATAGACTATCATACCCTTTTATGTGAAGGGGTATGTTTTAATCTCTACCATTCATTCTTTAAAGGGGTGTGTACTGAAGATTAATGTCTTGAAAATAACAAACTGCAATAGGCCATGTTCTGCATGAGTAAAGAATATAGTTGCTTCGGGTGAGTGGTTCGGAGATGGGAGGGAGGGAGGGAGGGACACACGTTATCTTGACAACAAGCCTAACAACCTCTAACAACCTACCCAACCAATAGTATTCGCCACATGATCTGTTTAACAAGGCCATGTTCTGCATGAGTAGAGAATGAGACTGCTTGTTAGTCTAGTCTTGGCAGGATGAGTCGTATAAACAAACAAAATATATGTACGCATTGACTTGCTGAATGGTATACAAGATATATGCAGGTAGCTTCGATCTGGAACTCTGCCTGTCTAAGCATAATTCATTTCATTTTGATTTGAAACACTTAGCTCCTGGGCTGGGCGCTCTATCTCGTCTCCTGGAAGGAAACCAAGGAGAAATCTTAACTCAACACTTGGTGCTACGGAAATGAGCCAAGACGAGGTATATATGCTATTTTTCTTTATATATAGGAATAACGTTTATTCATGCCCATTTGAGTCCCGCCCATCTTTCTACCATAGCTCGTTTGAGTTGTAACTAAGCTCTCTAGATTGAGGATCCACATCATCCTTCACTTTTGTTAAAGATTTTTTTGGAGGTGGTCGAGTTAGTCTGTGTGTCATAGAGTTAGTTTGTGGGTTGTTTGCAACTGACAAAACACTAGAATATGGTGAAACAGAATGTGAGATCAACTTCTCAGACCATACCTGCAACTAACATACGATGAACATCAAGATGAAACAAATCTTCTTAGGATGATCAATTTGTAGCTTACAACAGTTGTGCTCATTGAAGGTTAATGGTGACCGTGACCCATGGAGGGAAAAACAATTCTGGAATTCCACAATGACGACCTTATCATATGGCGCAAGAGACCTGTGGAAGAATCCAAGAATAACAATGATCCGGATCGAGGTACTTGTATCATTCGTTGCGGGTGTCCTATTTCTCCTCGCCATCTTTGGGTCCCAGCGGCGCCGAAGCAGAAACTGGTTGCTCCAGAAAGGTGTCTTTGGGGCGTTTACATTGTCCTTCTCGGTAGCAACTTACATACTTGGTTCTATGCAGTCTTCTCCGGTGAAGAGCACCATGTTCCCCATCTGGGCCGTATCTCTCATCATGCTTCATGGTTGCACCGACTCTGTCACAGCCTATAATCTGGATGACAACAAACAGCTAACAAGATCCCTCTACCAGGCTGTTATGTACAGTGCATATGCGTTTTTCCTTTTGATCAGTCTGCGGACGCGCTACACCGGGGCACTTTTTTATATGGTTTTACTTGCTTTTGTCAGATATGCACAAAGATTTGCAGTATGTCGTTTAGCAAGTAACTCATATAACTGGAACAAAATAGTTGCTGATCACATGTATGAGGAGCAAAATAAGGATGTGCCTGTCACCATGGAAAACTGCACCTACCTGGTTGAGTGGCCTGTCAGCAAATCCAAGCTTGATGCTCCAACATATGCAACTCGATCAACAGTGCAGTGTCCTGATGAAGAACATGAAGTCGTTGACATTGGAGAGATTTGGCGGTGCAAGGACAAGTCTCTAGGCCCAGAGCTAAAGGATGCATGCCTTTCCTTCTCTCTTTTTCATCTGCTGAGAAGGCGCTACTTTGGGTTTGCATGTGACGAATCCAAAGAGAGGGCACACGATTTTGTCTTCAAAGGGCTTCTATCGGACTACAACAGGGTGTTCAAGGTGCTTGAGGTTGAGTTAGCCTATACCTATGATTTCTTCTTCACCAAGTATGCTGTCATTTATTATGGATCTATGGCTGCAACAATTTGGTCCCTGATTTCTGTCATCGGCTTATCTATCACGGCATGCATTACTGCTGTCACGAGCCACGTTATAAGTAGAGGCAGAGATGATGTTGTTATCACATTAGTGATACTTGTATCCACTGCTTTACTTGAATTCCTACAGCTCTTGTTTTACTGGATGGGAATTTGGGGCAGAGTATCATTTGTTTGTCAGTCTATCAGAGAACAAGCAAGATTCAAAAGAAGCAAAGCGAGCACAGGGGGGAGTTGCTTCCTCAAGATATGTGTGTGCCTTGCATCTTACATCATGGGATTAAGGGAATTTCTTGCCAATATTGGTGTGAAGTTTGCACCATACCAACACTAGTGGCAACACAAGCTTGGGCAGTACTCATTACTTGATTCAGTCAGCCACAATCCTAATCCATCAAAGCATGGATCTGCATGCAGGTTGTTCATCAGTTGCTTAATGGGGAGAGTGGTAAAATTCTTTCAACTAATGGACGCTAGGTTCTTCCATCAAACAAATGTCCAGGCACTACGGGTCCGAAAGAAAGCTGGGAAATCTGTTGAGTTGCCTGATGAAGTAAAGAAGGCGGTTATTTGGTCTCTTCAAATTACAGATGGTAAACTAAGCAATGGGAGATTTTCTTTACAGTTCAATAGAGCAGAGCATCTCTTATGGGCTTGTGTGTGGGAAATGCACCGGGATCCAAGCTGGTCCCAGAGGAAACAGAATCAGACACACATTATTTTGACTTGGCACATTGCAACATGGTACTGTGAGATGCTAAAACTTAGCCAAGTTGCGGCACCAGAAGTCAAGGAATCCTTTAATGTTGCCACAAAACTGTCGAAATACTGCGCATACTTGGTGGTCTCTGCGCCAAAGCTTCTTCCTGGGCACCACTACGATACAAGAAGCAAGTTCGATGCAGCTGCTGTAGACGCAGTTACGTTCCTGGAGAAGTCAACGAACAAGTACCAGGACATGAAGAGTTTAACACTGCCACAGGAGACGAAGACGATCTTTGAGAGCGGCGTCAAACTGGGGAGGCAACTAGAGGAAATGAAAGAAGGCGCCCGCTGGCAGGTGATGGCTGATTTCTGGGCCGAGATGATACTCTACGTCGCGCCGTCAGACAATGTCAATGGGCACATTGAGCAGCTGGCGCGGGGCGGGGAGTTCATCACCCACCTCTGGGCTTTGCTCTCTCATGCAGGCATCCTTGAAAGGGATCACCCATCACACCGCGCGGATAGTTTCGTTTCCACTGCTTCCTGTTTCTGTCAGTGCAAGTGTGTTTAATTTCTGCTTGTCGTAATTAGCGGCATGTGCCGCTGTTTGTGTTTGATGCATGGACGTTGTGATTGGTTTGTCTGTGGCGTGCGACATGTCTGTAAGTCTGAATTTAGTTGAAATTTCTGTAATTTTTGTGACTGGTTAATTGCATTGATCAATCCTGCTGTAATATAATGTCACTATTTGTTGATTTAGTGACTGTCAAATAAGTACACCAAGTGTCTGCCTTTTTTTTTCTTTTCAAATGGAAACCTGTTATGATCTGGTTGCACACAATGGTGCTTTGTATATTGTTTTGTGTTACTTCATTTCTAAAGGAGCTTCTGAACTTTATTGACTGTAGGCATGTACGTACATAGAGTGCAGATGGAGCAAAGGACTCGATGTCCAGGTGAGTCGATGAATCAGGCCATTCCACAAAAGACTGTTGGGCTGTTTCTTGGGTAGGTGCCATTAATCCTTCTCTTCTTGTAGGAAATCCCGGATCTGCCGCACCGCGCTGATATGTTTGGTAATGTTCACTGAACCACACTGCAATAACTTGTTTAAATCATGCGCAGAGGCAAGTCAGTGAACTGGGAATGGAGAGAAATGCCATCGTTATTCAAGACTAGGTCATCTTGAAGGATTTTATTCTCATCTCTTACAGCAGCAGTTTAAAATTGAAACTGGATTTTCAGTGGGATCTCTGAAGTCTGACACTTTGGGTTCTCATACAAGTTAAGTGACATTTTGAAAACACTACTGTTTATTTGCACCTCAAGAGGTCTGTTTTTGTGGACGGTTTTACTGTAGTCATCTAACAAGTTCATGTGGTTCCAATTATAGAAGGGAGTACCTAGAACTCATCTAGATGAGATATAATTTGGTCTCATTCACTTTGAAAACAAGAACAGATACAACCCACGTCAGCACACACGCATCTTATAGCATCACATCCAATGGCTATAAAAGGTGAATGAGACCAAATTATATCTCATCTAGATGAGTTCTAGCAAAACTGATTATAGAATCTACTTATGAGGTAGCTACCTTTTCACACTTAAATATCAGTGTTTCCTGCTTAATAAACAGCATGACTGTTTTCTGTTATTCAACAGCAGTCTGATTGCTGATAGCATCTGTTGCCATATTATAATCTTTTATCACAAGTTTGTGACCAAGGAATAATACTGTTGTTTGACATGATATTCTGGTATTATCTTAGGCTGTATGAAAAGGCAGATTGCCGCTGCTTTCTTAACCATGTCCAATCAATCTTATACCCTGTCAGCTTTGCAGCAGGAGCTAACAATCTCATAGAGTCTTGGTAGCTTTTCTTGTTTCCATGTAATTCCATAGAACTGAATGAGTTTGTTTTCTCTTTACCAGCTCTTTTACTATTGTGAGACAATTGGGTGTAGCGGGGGTGCAGCGTTCGTGGGGGTAGCCACTACTTTCCCAATCCTGAAATGTGTTGTTTTATATACTCTGCTTCACTCTGTCTTGAACCCTGCTCCTTTTAGTTATAGATGTAAAATACGAAATGGACTGAAGTTCTGCTAGTTTGATTTCCCTCTGTAGAAAAGTAGAAAACCAATGAAAGGAAGTTAATAAAGCCAGTTCAGTTTTTGTTTGTTGTGATCAGGATGATAGTTTCCAAACCTTAGCATCTTTAGCTGACAGCGCAACAAACAACTGAGTTTGGGTGCGCTCCAAGTCGAAAGTCTCCTAGCTGACCTTGGATGCCCTTCTCAATCCTTTTTGCCACCATCTCCACAAAGGTGCCTCGTTCTGATATGGACCTGTTCCGTCGATATTTTGATGAATTCAAGGTTGTTAATACACCCTCCCTTTTGACATATTCAGTCACAATCAATAATGTCAGTTGCCATGCTAACTGTGGTGTGCCTAATCCTGAAATAGAGGAGGAAGATAAGAAGACTGACTGCTGAGACAGATTGTTAGTGACAAGCTGCTGGCTTCTAAAGCATTGAGGCTAGGCCACAAGGTACCCGTATCACGCTAGTGCTTCATAATCATACCATATATATACCATCTGAAGTCTTTTTTTTTAATCTTAATGGAACCTATTTTGTTTAGTTTATGAACCATAATGCATGAAATCGGACCATGAATTACCTGATCAACCTAAGAAGGACCACAAATGTATAATCTTCCAGCAGCGCCAGTTTTTGTTAACCTGTGTTATTGATGACTGTTGCAGTTATCACCCATGTCAGCAGCGGAACTGCCCTTAAGCACCTCCAGAAAACTCTTTGAACATTTTGTCCTCAATATAGCAGCGTGTGTAGTAGTCAAGAGTTGAGAGCACAAAGCTCAAGGAAGACGGCCAAATCATTTTTTCTCGTTTGTTTTAGCACCCACACTCAAAAGGTTTCGTGTGTATTAGGTGTACAAAAGTAGTTGAAACTCGGGAGGTATATCACTGGTAGGGTTAGTTAATTAGTTCCTGTGTGTCGTAGCATGTTGTTATCAGTTAACCTTTCTCGTTATTTCTGTTGGATAATGAGCAACTATCTTTTCAGAAGGCCAAAGTCCATTACATATACATGTGTGTCAAAGTGCAGAAAACCCCTTATACAACGGGGATATACCGAAAAAGGGACTATACACATCTAACCTCCCCCCTCAAACTCATGGTGGATCAACAACACTGAGTTTGGAGAGGAAAAGGTATGCTGCGCCGAGTCTGTGCCTTCGTGAAGAAGTCAGCCAATCTGTAACTCGGAGGGCACATAGTGAAGAGCGAGAGTCCGATCTCGCACAAAGAAGACGCACAAAGTGGGCATCCACACCTATGTGCTTGGTGAGCTCATGCTTCACCGGTCACGCTGCACAATAATCGATAGCACCAAGATCTTGTCGACAAAGAAGGGAGTCGAGGTAGCAGCAGCATACACCAAAATCCTCAAGTAACCATCGCAACCAGATCACCTCACCGTCAACATAGCCATGGCTCGCAACTAAGCCTCTCGTGCTCGAGCGAGAAACTGCAGCCTGCTTTCTTGGTCTTCCGTGCAATCGAGAGCCACCAAGAAAGACACAAGAAGCAGACGAAGGCGTCTATCGAGGGATCACTAGCCTGTAGCATCGAGTAAGCACGGAGCTCAAGAGAAGCTGGAGCGAGGAAAGAAAAGGCGTTGAGAGATCGTGCCACGAAGATATCGTAGAACACGGAGGAGGTGACTATAGTGGACAGAGGTGGGGGCTGAAACAAACTGACTCGGGATGTGAACTGGATAGGAGATGTCAGGACGCGTAACAGCAAGATAGACAAGGCTACCGACGAGGTGACGATAGCGAGTGGGATTAGGAAGAGGGTCACCATCAGAGGCACGAAGCTGAACGTTGAGCTCCATAGGAGTCACAACAAAGGCGGTCATCACCGAGAGCAGCTCGAGAAAGAAGATCTGAATGTATTTCTCTTGAGAGATGTAGAAGCCATCAGAGGTGGAGGAGATCTCAATCCCAAGAAAATAGCGAAGAGGACCAAGATCAGTCATAAGGAACTGCTCGTGAAGGCGGGCCTTAACAAAGGCAATGTAGTCAGAGTCATCACCCGTGATGATCATGTCATCAACATAAAAGAAGGAGAAGAGTCCGACCACGAGGGGACGTGTGAACAAACAACGCGGGATCATGATCACTGGGCAAGAAACCAGCTGCAGTCACCACAGAGGCGAAGCGCTCAAACCAAGCACGAGGGGCTTGTTTAAGACCATAGAGGGAGCGGTGAAGCCGACAGACCATGCCGTCAGGAGCATAGTACCCCGGCGGGGGCTGCATGTAAACCTCCTCACGCAACTCGCCATTGAGAAAGGCGTTCTGGACATCAAGTTGAGAGATAGACCACTGACGAACAGAAGCCACGGCAAGAAGAGTGCGAACAGTGGTCATGTGAGCAACGGGAGCGAATGTCTCGTCATAGTCGCGTCCCTGCTCCTGCTGAAAACCATGGGCCACAAGACGAGCTTTGTAGCGCTCAAGAGAACCATCGGAGCGGGTCTTAATCTTGTAGACCCACTTGCAGGTGATGGGACGAACACCAGAAGGGAGGGAAACCAGATCCCATGTGCCAGAGCGCTCAAGAGCAGCAAGCTCTTCGGCCATCGCAAGCTGCCATTCAGGCTGAGTCATGGCAGTCCGATAGGAGGTGGGCTCAGCAAGAACAGAGAGACCGTACCGATCAGGAGAGTAGCGATCAGGCGGAGGACGAGGGCGGGCACGAAGTTGTGAACCGGGGTAGGCGTGAACAGAGGCTCACCAGAGGTGGAAGGCGCATCAGACACGTCAGGAGAAGCATCCTCAGTACGAGGGCGGCGAGTATAGTGGAGAGGAAACGGTGATAGAGGGAGACAGACCGGAGAGGATGGGGGAGAGGTGGAGGAGGAGGATGGAGAAGACGGGGTTGGTGAAGGAGAAGGCAGGAGAGGGGCCGGAGGAGGAGGTGACACATGAGGCACATAGCAGGGTGTATCGGGAAGGAGAAGGAAAGAAAGGTCTTCCACAGAGAAGCTCGAGGAAGAAGAACGTGGGTAGTAAGAACGAGACTCGTCAAAAGTCACATCACGCGAGATGCGCAAGCGACGACCCACTGGATCCCAACATCGATAGCCCTTGTGCTCATCACTGTAGCCAAGGAAAACACACTCGACCGACTGAGCAGTCAGTTTGGTGCGTTCGCGGGGGCAAGAAGAACATAGCACACACATCCAAACATACGAAGAGCTGAGTAGTCAGGAGAGCGACCAGTGAGACACTCCATAGGAATACCACCTGCAGAAAGCGATCGAAGGCTGAATGTTGATGAGATAGGTGGATGCGAAACAGCCTCAGCCCAAAAATGGGGTGGAAGGAAGCAGCAATCATCGCAAGACGAGCCGTCTCAAGCAAATGACGATGCTTTCGCCGCAACGCCATTCTGAGCATGAGCCCCAGGACAGGAGAACTGGGCAAGAGTACCCTGTTCCGCGAGAAAACCACGCAACAGCTGAGAGATATACTCTCCAGCGGAGTCGGCACGAAAAGTACGAATGGGCGTGGCAAACTGGGTGCGAACCATGGCAGCAAAACGTTTGTATATAGGGAGAATCTCGCTATGAGATTTCATGAAGTAGAGCCAAGTATAGCGAGAGAAATCATCAATAAACAAAACATAGTAGCGATGACCACCTTTCGAATCAAAGGGAGCAGGAACCCAGACATCAGAATGAACTAAGTCAAAAGGACGCTGAGATACAGACTCACTAGTAGGATAAGGTAACTGAGTCTGTTTGCCAAGTCTGCAACCATTACAATGTAAGGAAACATCTCCCGATACAGACCCTAAGCGGCCCTGACGCACTAAGGAAGATAAGCGAGAGCCACAGATGTGACCAAGGCGATGATGCCACTGCTGGAAGGACGCAGAAGAAGAGGCAGCAAGAGCATGAGAGCTGGCAGAAGTGGTGGCAGCGGAAGGAACACAAAGCCAGTCAACCTCCCAAAGGCCCGCTGACTCACGGTGCCGGGGGCCAGCACCAACCAAAACCTTGGTGCGACGATCCTGAATGGAGCAAGAGTCGGTATCAAGAATGACCCGACAACCAGAATCAGTAAGTTGTGCAGCGGAAAAAAGATTCATGGTAAGGCGAGGAACATGTGAAACACTCGGAACAGAAAAAGATGGAGTGGAAGGAATACCACGACTAGCAACAGGAAGAGATGTGCCATCAGCAGTAATAACATTAACAGGCGAATCAAGAGGTCGGAGAGAAGACAATGCAGAAGAATCAGAAGACATATGAAAGGAGGCTCGGAATCCGTAACCCACGAAGATGTACTGTTGTGTAGATGCCTGTGATGGTGAGGAAGAGGGTGCAGTCACAGCAGCAGCAGAGCCAGTCGACGAGGAGCCTGAGGAAGTAAGAAGACGCTTGAGCCAAACAATGTCCTGGTCAGTGAGTGACGGAGTCGAGGAAGACACGGGAGGCCCGCTGGAGGAGGAGCGCCTCTGGTCTCGCTTCTTTTGGCGACAATCAGACTCTGGGTGACCAGGCCAGGAGCAGTAACCACAGACGGTGTCACGGCGCGAAGTGCCCTTCTCAGCATAAGAAGGACGGCTCACCCCCCCTGGAGGAGTAGGCAGGAGCGGCAGAGCAGTGAGGCGAGCAGACGACACAGGAGCCCGGGCAGCCAATACTGACGGAAGCAGAAGCAACCCAACAGAGCGAAGGCGTGTCTCCTCAGAACGAAGCTCGGCAAGCACCTCCGAGATAGGAACACGACCACGAGCAAGCAAGTGAGCACGTCGGGGCTCAAACTCAGAGCGGAGACGAGATAAGAACTCATGAACCCTCTGAAACTCCAAATCAGACCGCATAGTCTGGCAGCAACGGCAAGTTCCACACACAACTGTCCGCAATGAGTCAAGCTGGCGCCAGATGGCAGAGCACTGTGAATAGAACTCATCAACAGTCAAGTCACCCTGCTGAAGAGCATGCTCCTGTCGCACCACAGATAAGTAAAGAGCATCACCAGAAGGCTGATAACGCTGACGGAGATAAGACCACATCGCTGCAACGGTGCCGAGGCCCATGAATTCTGACGCATAAGCGAGGAAGGACACTTCGCGGTGAGAACAGCAAGAAGACGGACATCATCATTGCACCACTGAGTGTAAGCAGACAGATCATCCCGGTAGACAGAAAGGGCATCGGAGTAGGCAGATACCTGTTGATCATAAGCATCAACCGCAGCATCATCAAGCGCCTTGGCTGCATCTCGATCAGCCTGAGAAGCATCAGGAGCAAGTACCGGCGGCACCGGCGGGGTAGGAGCCACAGGAGCAACAGGGCATGGCGGACAGGAGACCTCGCCAGAGAGAACGCCCCATAGAAGGAGACCACGCATATGAATGCGCATGAACCCCGCAAACTCGGCATAGTTGGTGCCATCGAAGATCACCGAGCACCGAGGGACGGCAACATAGCCCGAAGAGGACATAAGGAAATCGATCTGCGCCTCTGCTTTTTTGGTCAACCGCCACAGACCCGGACCGATCCGGATCGGATCGAGGAGCGAGCACTGAATCGAGCGACGAGGCAAGGGGCACCGCAGCAGGAGAAGCCAGGAGGAGAGGCAGCGACTGGGAAGGGCGGAGGAGCAAGAATGACCGGGCGGCCGGAACGGGCGGGCGGCCGACCGGCGGCGACCGGGCAGGCGGCCACGGCCCGACAAAGGCAGCAGCGGGCGGCCGAACGGAGCTGGAACTCGACCAGCGTGGGGAGAGCCGCAAGCCACTGCCTTGCTCGAGAGGAGCCGGGCAGGGGCGTGCGCGAGAGCTCCGGCTCACGCGAAGACGGGCAGCGAGGACAACGAGCCGGACGAGGACGAGGCGGAGCAGAGGACGGCCGGAGAGTGGGGACGGAGTCTAGCGACGGCAGCGACTAGGATGGAGCGCACGGAGTTGCATCGTGCGGGAGAGAGGAGAACCTAACATCTGATACCATGTTGGATAATGAGCAACTATCTTTCCAGAGGGCCAAAGGCCATTACATATACATGTGTGTCAAAGTGCAGAAAACCTCTTATATAACGGGGATATACCGAAAAAGAGACTATACACATCTAACAATTTCGATCTGCCTGTAATGTGCATTTGGTTTTTTTTTATACCTGCTACAAATACAATGGCAGGTTTATGTATTTACCCTCTGAACTGAAACCTAGTACGGCCTTGCTGTACAGCAGAAACGCCAGAAGTTGGCCGTCCAAATTTTGTCGTTTGCCGAGCATCGCAAGATTAAACAACTATCTAGAAATCCCATGCTCTCTCGGCCTCTGGAACACCCATGTTCTCCCATGGGATCCAATTGACCACTAGATACCAAAATATCATCCATGATGACCACATGATATTAAAAAGTGAGCCATGCAGCTAATAACCTACCCAAAGCTAGCAGCCAACTCATCTAATACTCTAATGTACAGCTTTTATATACTCTGCTTTGTTCCTGTTATCTTCATCCATGTTCTTTTTGGTTATACTTATAATGTATGTAAAATGTTGAAATGGACTGATGTTGTGTTAATATTATTTCCCCACGTTTTCTTTGTAGAAAGGAAACACACACGATAAAGCCTAGAAAGCCAGTTTAGCGCATCACTCCAGTTTGTAACCATGACTGACCTTGGTACCTTAATTTTGATGTGACAATTTTCTGTGGAACTCAGCTGAGTTTTATCAGGAGGGTTTTCAAAACTCACCTTGGATGTCGGCCCTTCCCAATGCCTTTTTCCTGCCATGTCCACAAAAGTGCCTCGTAATATGGACCTGGTCAAATGTTGAACTCTGTAACTGCAGATTTTCTTACTGTTTGTGACTTTGTATACATGGCTATTCAGTGGTAGTCATGCTGAACCTGATAGATTTTGTTTACTCTCTTTGAAGTTTGAACTGAACCCAAGTACAATCTTGATTTGTCTGTGTCATGAAATACCAGTAGTTCAAGTTGGTTGTCTTTATAGTTTGGCAAATTTTCTGGAGTTTCCTGTTTTGGTAATTTGCCAGCATCGTAATATCAAAACAAAAACCTTAACACAGAAGATATTGAAGCACAATGGCAACTAATAGTGTGCAAAAATAAAAGGAATCCAATACAGAATGACCTTAACACACAAGATAGTCACAAACTCCCTAGCAGAGGAGGGAGTACACCAGTCCTTTCTCTGAAGTCTCAACTGAACCAATACAGACTTGATGTACAAACAGAAGAAATGCCAGCAGCAGTTTAGCGTCTTTCTTTTAGCGCGAGCGGGCAGTTTAATTTGGCTATCAATGGTACAGGTATAGTTTAGCAAATTTAGTTTGTCCTGTTTTTTATGGTTTGCAACATTAGGACAAAAATTAAACAAACCCCTCAGCCTCGGGAAGAGGCGAATAGCCAGCTTAGCCATGTGGATCCAGTGCAGGTCCAATTGACCACACTAAACACTGACCTAAAGATCAATATTAAAAGAAGAGAGCTAAGTTATCTAGTGAATGGTAATTTTGATTGAGGTATCTTAACAATAACAAATTGCAGAAGGAAATGTTCGGCATGCAAGTTAAAAATGAGACAGCTCGTTGGTCTAGTCCCGGTCGGACAACTCACATAAATAAATAAAATGTATGTGTGCATCGAGCTGCTGAATGGTACTACAAGATACAAGAAAGTGAGTCAGGCAGCTAGCTTGGATCTGGAACTTGGTATGTCTAACTCCATTTTCATTTGAAGCACCTAGCTAGCTCCTGGGCTGGGAGCTGTAGGCTGTAGCTCGTCTCCTGGAAGGAAAGGAATGAGAAAGCCAACCCAATAGAGACGTCAAAGAAAATGAGTCAAGACAAGGTAAGCAACTGTTTTTGTTATGATCATCATTTGCCTTAGGATAGAGTCGTGCTACTTCATTCAGTCCCCCATCCGAGTCATCATGCCTCTCTACTCTGCTCCTTAAGGAAATCTCTCTTCAGCCCTGCCCAATTAGGGCAGTGCCGAATGGATCTCCAATTCTCTCTCTTGTTCCAGTAATGGCCAGTGAGGGCACGCAGCGGTGATGGCGGCAGCTCAGCCTGCTCCACAGCTCATTTGAGTTCCGCCTAGGCTCTCTAGATTCAGGATCCGCGTCATCATTCGTTTCTGTTGAATAGATTTTGGAGGTGATTGAATTAGTCTGTGTCATTGAGATAGTTTGTGGGTCATTTGCAACTGGCATGTACTAGAAATGAAAAAACAGAATTTGAGAACAACTACTTAGACAATACCTTTATTTTAGATATGAAGTATGAACATTAACATGAATGTCTTCTTAGATCTGAACCTTCTTAGGATGACTAATTTGTAGTAACTTACAACAGTTATACTCATCGTTAATGGTCACCGTGAATCATTGAAGGAACAGGTAGAAGTTTGGAATTCCACAATAACGACCTGGTCACATGGCGCAAGAGACTTGTGGAAAAGTCCAAAGATAACAATGATCTGGATCGAGTTACTTGTATCAGTGGTTGCTGGTATCCTACTCCTCCTTGCCTTCTTTGGGTCCCGCCGTCGCCGAAGCAGAAATTGGTTCCTCCAGAAAGGTGTCCTAGGTGCCTACACCTTGTCCTTCTCGTTGACAACGTACACACTTGGTTTCATGCAATCTTCTGAGATGAAGAGCAGCATGTACCCTGTTTGGGCCGCATCTCTGTTTATGCTTCATGCTTGCACCGACTCTATGACAGCTTATAGTCTCGATGACAACATACAAGACACAAGGCTCAGATACCAGGCTTTTATCTACTGTGCATACGTGGGGTTACTTTTCACCACTCTGCAGACTTTGGGAAATTACATCATAGCACTTGCTTATATATTTGTAATTGCTATTGTCAGATATGCACAGAGACTTGCAGTGTGTTATCTCGCAGCCTACTCATGGAACTTGAACAAAATTGTCGCTGATTACATGTATGGCCAGCAAAACGAGAGTGCATTTGGTCCAGCCACCATGGAAGGTTGCAATTACCTGGTTGACTGGCCCATTAGAAAATCCAAGTTTGATGCTTCGACATCATATGCAACGAAATTAACATTGGGGGATCATGATGAAGAATATGAAATTATTGACATTGGGAAGATTTGGCGGTGCAAGGACAAATCACTAGCCCCAGAGCTAAAAGATGCATGCCTTTCATTCTCTCTTTTCCATCTGCTGAGAAGACGCTTCTTTGGATTTTCCTGTGATGAATCCAAGGACAGGGCACGTGATTTTGTCTTGAAAGGGCTTCTATCTGATGGTGCCACGGACTACAACAGGGTGTTCAAGGTGATCGAGGTTGAGTTAGCATTTATGTATGACTTCTTCTTCACCAAGTATGCTGTCATTTATTATGGATCAGTGGCGGCAACAGTTTGGTCTCTGATTTCAGTCATCGGCATATCTATCACGGTATACATTACTGCCAGGGCCCCGTTGAAGATTTCTCAGGGTGATTTTGTTATTGCAAGCACCGTTGTGGATGATGTCATTATCACCTTACTGATACTTGCATCTGTTGGATAATGAGCAACTAACTTTACTGAGGGCCAAAGGCCAATACATATACATGTGTGGTAAAGTGCAGAAAACCCCTTATACAATGGGGATAAATTGAAAAGAGACTATACGCATCTAACACCCCCCCTCAAACTCATGGTGGGTCAACAACACTGAGTTCGGAGAGGAAAAAGGCATGTTGCGCTCGAGTCTGTGTCTTCGTGAAGAAGTCAGCCAACTGTAACTCAGAGGGCACATAGTGAAGAGCGAGAGTCCGATCTCGCATGCAAGACGCACAAAGTGGGCATCCATACCGATGTGCTTGGTGAGCTCATGCTTCACCGGGTCACAGGCAATACTAATAGCACCAATACTGTCCGACAGTAAGGGAGTCGAGTTAGCAGCAGACACACCAAAATCCTCAAGTCACCACTGTAACCAGATCACCTCAGCCTTCAGCATAGCCATGGCTCGCGGCTCAGCCTCTGTACTCGAGCGAGAAACTGCAGTCTGTTTCTTGGTCTTCCAGGCAGTAAGAGAGCCACCAAGAAAAACACAAAAAGCAAACAGCGAGCGTCGATCAGAGGGATCACTAGCCTGTAGCATCGAGTAAGCCCGGAGCTCAAGAGAAGCTGGAGCGGGAAAGAAAAGAAGGCCGAGAGATCGTGCCACGAAGATATCAGAGAACACGGAGGAGGTGACTATAGTGGACAGAGGTGGGGGCTGAAACAAACCGACTCGGGATGTGAACGGAATAGGAGATGTCGACGTGTAACAAAGAAGATAGACAAGGCTACCAACGAGGTGGCGATAGCGAGTGGGATTAGAAAGAGGGTCACCATCGAGGCATCGAAGCTGAACGTTGAGCTCCATAGGAGTCACAACAAGGCGGTCATCACCGAGAGCAGCTCGAGCAAGAAGATCCTGAATATATTTCTCTTGAGAGATGTAGATGCCATCAGAGGTCGAGGAGATCTCAATCCCAAGAAAATAGCAAAGAGGACCAAGATCAGTCATGAGGAACTGGTCGTGAAGGCGGGCCTTAACAAAGGCAATGTAGTCAGAGTCGTCACCAGTGATAATCATGTCATCAACATAAAGAAGGAGAAGAGTCCGACCACGAGGAGACGTGTGAACAAACAACGCGGGATCATGATCACTGGGCAAGAAGCCAGTGACAGTCACCACAGAGGCGAAGCGCTCAAACCAGGCACGAGGGGCCTGTTTAAGACCATAGAGGAAGCTGAGAAGTCAACAGACCATACCATCAGGAGCATAGTACCCCGGTGGTGGCTGCATGTAAACCTCCTCACGCAACTCGCCATTGAGAAAGGCGTTCTGGACATCAAGTTGGGAGATAGACCACTGACGAACAGAAGCCACAACAAGGAGAGTGCGGACGGTGGTCATGTGAGCCACAGGAGCAAATGTTTCATCATAATCGCGTCCGTGCTCCTGCGGAAAACCACGGGCCACAAGACGAGCTTTGTAGCGCTCAAGAGAACCATCGGAGCGAGTCTTAATCTTGTAGACCCAATTGCACGTGATGGGAGGAACACCGGAAGGGAGGGAAACCAGCTCCCATGTGCCAGAGCGCTCGAGGGTAGCAAGCTCTTCGGCCATCGCAAGCTGCCATTCAGGTTGAGTCATGGCAGTCCGATAGGAAGTGGGCTCAGCAATAACAGAGAGACCATACTGATCCAGAGAGTAGCGATCAGGCGGGGGGCGAGGCCGAGTCCGGAGGTTGTGAACCGGGGGAGGCGTGAGGAGAGGTGCACCAGAGGTCGAAGGTGCGTCAGGGGAGACATCCTCAGGACGAGACCGACGAGTATAGTGGAAAGGGAACGGTGAGAGAGGGCGACGGACTGGAGATGATGGTGGAGAGGTGGACGAGGAGGATGGAGAAGATGGTGTTGGTGGCGAAGGAGAAGGAATGAGAGGTGCCGGAGGGAGAGATGACACAAGAGGCACATAGCAGGGTGTATCGGGAAGGAGAAGGAAAGAGAGATCATCCACAGAGAAACTCGAGGAAGAAGGACGTGGGTAGTAGGAATGAGACTCGTCAAAAGTCACATCACGCGAGATGCGCAAGCGACGACCCACAGGATCCCAACATCGATAGCCCTTGTGCTCATCACTGTAACCAAGGAAAACACACTCAACCGACTGAGCAGTCAGTTTGGTGCGTTCCCGGGGAGCAAGGAGAACATAGCACACGCATCCAAACATACGAAGAGCGGAGTAGTCAGGAGAGCGACCAGTGAGATACTCCAGAGGAATACCACCCTGCAAAGCAGTCGATGACTGAATGCTGATGAGATAGGTGGATGCAGAAACAGCCTCAGCCAAAAAATGGGGTGGAAGGGAAGCAGCAATCATCAGCGCACGAGCCGTATCAAGCAAATGACGATGCTTACGTTCGGCAACACCATTTTGGGCATGAGCACCAGGACATGAGAACTGGGCAAGAGTACCCTGTTCCGCGAGAAAACCACGCAACAGCTGAGAGATATACTTCCAAAGCAGAGTCAAAGACCTGAAAAAGTACGAATGGGCGTGGAAAACTGGGTACGAACCATGGCAGCAAATCGTTTGTATATAGAGAGAACCTCGCTATGAGATTTCATGAAGTAGAGCCAAGTATAGCGAGAGAAATCATCAATAAACAAAACATAGTAGCGATGACCACCTTTCGAATCAAAGGGAGCAGGACCCCAGACATCAAAATGAACTAAGTCAAAAGGACGCTGAGATACATACTCACTAGTAGGATAAGGTAACTGAGTCTGTTTGCCAAGTATGCAACCATTACAAGGTAAGGAGACATCTCCAGATACAGACCCTAAGAGGCCCTGACGAAATAACGAAGACAAGCGAGAGCCACAGATGTGACCAAGACGATGATGCCACTGCTGGAATGACGCAGACGAAGAGGCAGCAAGAGCATGAGAGTCGGCAGAAGTGGTGGCAGCGGAAGGAACACAAAGTCATTCAACCTCCCAAAGACCCTCTGACTCACGGCGCCGGGGGCCAGCACCAACCAAATCCTTGGTGCGACGATCCTGAATGGAGCAAGAGTCGGTATCAAGAATGACACGACAACCAGAATCAGTGAGTTGGGCAGCAGAAAAAAGATTCATGGTAAGGCGAGGAACATGGGAAACACTAGGAACAGAAAAGGATGGAGTGGAAAGAAGACCACGACTAGCAACAGGAAGAGGTGTGCCATCGGCAGTAAGAACATTAATAGGTGAATCAAGAGGTTGGAGAGTAGACAACATAGAAGAATCAGAAGACATATGAAAGGAAGCTCCAGAATCCAGAACCCACGAGGATGTACCTAACTGTGTAGAGGCCTGTGGTGATGTAGAAGGGGGTGCAGTCATAGCAGCAGCTGAACCAGTCGACAAGGAGCCAGAGGAGGCAAGTAGACGCTTGAGGCATACAATGTCCTGGTCAGTGAGTGACTGAGTCGAGGGAGATGCAGGAGGGCCACTGGAAAAGGAGCGTCTCTGGTCTCGCTTCTTCTGGCGACAATCAGACTCTGGGTGACCTGACCGGGAGCAGTAACCACAGAAAGTGTCACAGCGCGACGTACTCTTCTCAGCATAAAGAGGACGGCTCACCCCCCTGAAGGAGTGGGCAGGAGTGGTGGAGCAGTGAGGCGAGCAGAGGACACAGGAGCCCGGGTGGCCAACACTGAAGGAACCACAAGTAACCCAGCAGAGCGAAGACGGGTCTCCTCAGCGCGAAGCTCAGCAAGCACCTCTGAGATAGGAACATGACCACGAGCAAGCAAGTGAGCCCGGGGGGGCTCAAACTCGGAGCGGAGACGAGATAAGAACTCATGAACCCTCTGAAACTCCAAGTCAGACCGCGTAGTCTGACAGCAACGGCAAGTGCCACAAACAACAATCCTCAGTGAGTCAAGCTGACGCCAGATGGCAGAGCACTGTGAATAGAACTCATCAACAGACGAGTCACCCTGCTGAAGAGCATGCTCCTGACGCACCACAGATAGGTAGAGAGCATCACCAGAGGGCTGATAGCGCTGACAGAGATAAGACCACATCGCTGCAATTGTGCCAAGCCCCATGAACTCCGAAGCAAACTGAGGGAGGACACTCGCAGTGAGAACAGCAGCTGCTCGAGCATCATCATTGCACCACTGAGTGTAAGCTGACAGATCATCCCGGTACAGAGAGAGTGCAGCGGAATAAGCGGATACCTGCTGATCATAAGCATCAACCGCAGCATCATCCAGAGCTTTGGCAGCATCCCGGTCAGTCTGAGAAGCATCAGCAGCAAGGACCGGCGGCACTGGTGGGATTGGGGCCACTGGCGCAACTGGGCATGGCGGGTAGGGAACCTCGCCAGAGAGAACACCCCACAGAAGGAGTCCACGCATATGGATGCGAATGAAGCCCACAAACTCAGCATAGTTGGTGCCATCAAAGATCACCGAGCACCGAGGGACCGCGACATAGCCCGAAGAGGACATGAGGAAGTCACTCTGCAGCTGTTTTTTTTAAGTCAACGGACCTAGAAGAACTCGATCTGGATCGAGATCAAGCGGGATCGAGGGGATCGAACACCCACTCGATGGATCGAGCGCCCGCTCGTGGGAAAGTCCCACGCGCTCGCGGGAGGAGCGGGAGAGAGCGCTCGCTCGCTGGAGGGGGAGCGATCCAAAGGGGATCGAGAGCCCGCAGCGGCCGGGCGAGCAGCAGCCAAGCGGGCAGCGCCCGCAGCATGGAGGAGACGAGAAAGGCAGCGCCCGCAGCAGCCAGAGGCGCCGAGCAAGGCAGGCCGGACAGAGCTGGAGCGGCCGGACGAGACGGCGCAGAGCAGCGGCCAAGCAGGGAAGGAGCAGTGGGAAACGGCAGCAACAGCGACAACCGGACAGAGCAGCGGCTGGACGGGAACTGGACAGAGAGGCAGCGTCCAGATGGCCGGAGACAGCCTGCGGCGGCTGGAGGAAAGTAGGCTAGGATCAAGATGCACGGAGTTGCAACGTTCGGGAGGAGGGAGCTAGCCTAGCAACTGATACCATGTTGGATAATGAGCAACTAACTTTACTGAGGGCCAAAGGCCAATACATATACATGTGTGATAAAGTGCAGAAAACCCCTTATACAATGGGAATAAATCGAAAAAAGACTATACACATCTAATAGCATCCACTGCTTTACTTGAATTTGTACAGCTCTTAGTTTACTGGATGGGAATTTGGGGCAGAGTATCATTCGTTTGCCAATATATCAGAGAACAAACAGCATTGGACAGAATGGACTCGCAAAGAAAGAAAGCAAGGAAAAGGGGAAGCTGTCTCATCTTGCGATTAAAGGGGTTTCTTACCAATGTTGGTGTGTCATATGCATCAAACAACCACTACTGGCAGCACAAGCTTGAGCAGTACTCATTACTTGATTCAATCTGCTGCAATCCTAGGCCATCAGTGTTTCCACTCTTTCGCCGCACAATAGTGTCATAGCTAGCGTGGAGAGTTCTTTATCTTTTAGATTGGGCGGTCGTCCGTCGCCGAAATAATCAGGCATGGCAGGCCCGAAGGAAAGCTGGTAAATCTGTCGAGTTGCCTGATGAAGTAAAGAAGGCGGTTATCTGCTCTCTTAGACGTACTGGTTGTACACTAAGCAATGGGAGATCTTCTTTAGAGTTCAATGGAGCACAACACCTCTTATGGGCTTGTGACTGGGAAATGCACCCGGAACCAAACTGGTCCCAGAGAAAGCAAAATCAGACGCATATTATTTTGACATGGTACTGTGAGATGGCAACACTTTCTACAGATAGGGAAGCAAAGCCGATGTACGATTCAGCATTGCCACAAAACTGTCGAAATACTGTGCCTACTTGGTGGTCTCTCTGCCAAAGCTTCTTCCTGGGCATCCCTCTGATACAAGCAGCAAATTCGATGCAGCTGTAGTAGAAGCAATCACACTCGCTAAAAAGTCAACGAGCATGTACGAGGCCATGAAGAGTTTAAAGGTACCACAGGAGCCCAAGACGATCTTCGAGAGCGGCGTGAAACTCGGGAAGCAATTGGAGGAGCTGGAAGAGGTCGACCCGTGGCAGGGTGATGGCTGATTTCTGGGCCGAGATGATTCTCTACCTTGCGCCCTGTGCCAATGTCGAGGAACACATCGAGCAGCTGGCGCAAGGCGGCGAGTTCATCACCCACCTCTGGGATTTGCTCTCTCATGCAGGCATCCTTGAAAGGGACGACGAGAATCAAGCTGGGGAGGCGTGCAACCAACACCGCGTGGATAGTTTCGTTTCCGCTGATTCCTCTTTCTGTCAGTGTGAGTGTGTTTAATTTCTGCTTGTCGTAATTAGCGGCCTGTGCCGCTGTTTGTGTTTGATGCATGGACGTTGTGATTGATTTGTCTGTGGCGCGCGATGTCTGTAAGTCTGAATTTAACTGAATTATCTGTATTTTTGTGACTGATCGATTGGATCGATCGATCCTGGTGTTATAATGTGACTATTTGTGGATTTAGTGACTGTCAAATACGTACATTAAGTGTCTGTTATTTTTTTCAAATGGAGAACTGCCATGATCTGGTTGCAGAAAATGGTGGTTTGTAGGCCTAACCAAATAGCACTGCAGATATATTGTTGTTTTGTGTAACTTCATTCCTAATGTAGCTTCTGAACTTGTGCTGGCTGTGGACATGTAGATAGAGTGCAGATGGAGCAAAGGGCTCGATGTCTGGGTGAGTCGTGGTCTCGATGAATCAGGCCTTTCCACAGAAGACTTTTGAGCTGGTTCTCACTTCTCAGGTATGTGTCATTAATCCTTCGGTTGTTGTAGGAAATCTTGCTATATACTCCCTCGGTAAACTAATATAAGAGCATTTAGATAACTACTTTAGCTATCTAAACGCTCTTATATTAGTTTACAGAGGGAGTATCTGTTTGAAGGGAAGCTATCTTATGTAGTACCAAGAAGAGTAGCAGTCCTTGACCACCTCCAGAAACAACACTTGTTCGATACAACAGCTCAGCTCACAGAAGGCCGTTAAAGCCTGCGCCGTTTATTGTAGCACAACACCCTCCGGTAGGTTGGTTGGTCTGTGCAATCCTGCAGCCACCCTTGTGACTAGCCTGTTAATTTGGCGTAGCTTGGTTTCGTTCATCTGATTTCTAGCAGGCGTCAGTCCGGAACTGAAACAATCTACTGTAGCAGCAGCAGTGCTACCTGTGTTGCCCTGTGTACAGTGTACTTGATACATTTGTTTTCTTTGAGCTGATCATGGCATAGAATTAATTCTTAGGCTTGCTAATGAGTTTCAGTTGGCATTTTATTTTTGGGGTCCTTGTTTCTTCTCCGGTTTCCTTGGGTTTGTATATGATTACAGCTCTTCTCGTTCGACAGAATATGGCGACGCGTTCGCCCGTTTTTTCTGGAGACAAAATCAGAGTTTCAGCTGGCCGCTGCTTGAGAGGCTCGTTCTGAGTGAGAAGTAGAACAAGTACATTTCTCCTCTTTTAACTGAATTTTTTTTATGTTCAAGCGGCCCCCTATTTTTTATCTGTACAACTTTCTAGTGGCTTTGTTTTTTTTTCAGTCGTCTTTTCATTCGAAATTTCTAATACGTGAAATTTGTATTTTAAAACGTTGAACATTTTATAAAGAATTATGATAGTGTTTTTTCGTAAAAAAATAAGCTCAGTTTACAAAATTATTATTTCTAAACTAAAATAAATAGGAAATATGACAGAAAATAAGAAGGCAAAAAGCTGGTAAAACCGATAGAAAAACAATAGAAAAAGCCGGATTCCCAAAATGGTTTCTTGTATAAGTTGAAGTCCATAGGTGGGCCCATTTAGCTTTCTAGCTCACCCAGTCTTGACATACAGGAGGATTTCCCAGCGCAGCTATATCTCGGTTACTACAAGACGGTAGGCGATCGCTAAATGGTTGGCCCAATATGGCCTGTTTTGGAAATCTTCTATTCCCGGTTCTAGAAGTTTCCACACATTCTTTTAATTTTTCCAGTTTCGAGTGCTTTATTTTATTTTTTCTAACAAATGTCTATTTTTTTGAAGTACATGTTGCACTATTTTAAGTACATGTGGAACGTTTTTTTATACACATTGAATATTTTCCAAATACATTATCTATTTTTTTGAAGTACATGTTTTGAATATTTTTGGATACATGTTAAACGAATTTCAAATACATATTAAAGTTTTTTAATGGCATGAAGCATATTGTTAAAACTATGCAAAACAATTATATTGTATAAACATTTTTAAAAATGTGACCAACATATTTTTGAAATGCTTGAGCATATTTTGGAAACACGTGAATATTTTTTAAAATATCAGCTACGGTTTTTGTATGGTAAAAAACAATTTTTCAATGACGCAAACCTTTTTTATATTGTATAAATATTTTTCAGAAAACACATAAATATTCTAAACCCTAAACCCTATTATGACATAAACTTCATGGAAAAGCAAGCATTTTTAATGGATTACAGGAACAGCAAGCATTTCATGGAACTTGAACAAAAATGCGTGAAAATGGCAAGGATAATAGGAGTGCATCATTTGATCCAGCCATCAGTGGCGGAGCTAGCAGCAGGTTACGACTGGAGTTGTGCTATATTGGGTGATAAACTTCTGTGATTTCCTGTTCCTGTACATTGTATGAAGGGATTATAAGGCAAGTTGTTGCTGCCCCAGGCCTGTCTCCGCCAGGTCGGAATCACTCGCGTGACTGCTGGCCCCTCAATAAATCCAAGTTTGATGATGCTTCGACATCAAATGCAACACAATTATACTCCCTTCGTCCCAAAATAAGTGTCTTGAGACACTTATTTTGGGACGGAGGGAGTAACACTTTAACAATGCAAAATCCCACTCTCTCTCTCTCTCTGAAAATAAAATAAAATATAGCGGTGCAAGGACAAGTCAGCAGGCTTAGATGCTCCTTTGGATTTGCCTGTGATGAAATCCAAAGACAGGGCACCATTTTTTCTTTTCTTTGAATGGCTTCTATCAGAGAACAAATTAGATGTTGCATGCCAATCGTTGGTAAGTGAACCTATTCTGATTGTATCGGCTGCTACTTTGTCGACTTCATGGAAACCCATTTCTGTGTTTTCACTTTTCAGTTTTTTGTTTGACGGGGTTTCTAACCTTGACATCTTCATTCTATGTTTTTGAATATTCTGGTGGTAGCCGAACTGCTACAAAACTGAAGCAACAAATGTCCTTAAACCATATCATTCAGGAACCATAGTGAAGAGCAGTACTGTATCTTAGAATCTCGCAAGCACAAACACATTTTCATCAGGAATTCCGGCATGCACAAGCCCACACATTATTCACTCCAAACCTCTGCAAATTTAAATCATAGCTCATGGGCGTTGATGCCAATGCTGACAATAAGCACATACTATGCTTACTTACCAATTGCCTCTACTTCAACTACCCATGCTAAATACTGAAATCAACAAGTGATTAGATTAAGATGGTCCTCCAATCACATGTCAATTAGAATTGCTCTTCTGCATTAAACCCTCGCTAGTGCTCTACTCATGCTCCATGCCCTAAGCTGCGGCACTATGACCGTGGCACTTCCATTGTTGAAGGCATACATGTGGGCACAGCTGATGTCATCGGCAAGCGCCACTGGATAAACTCTAGCCATGATGCAGACCCTGCCACCGCCGCCAAAGCTCTCCACCGCAGACCGATCAATCTGCATGGCGTTGTCAATTTTCAGTTCTGTAATGAAGTGAATAATAGGATAAGTGACAAAGCCTCCCAACTCACCAGAGTTCTGAGAGATATCTTTCTTTCCTTTTGAAGGTCAAATTCAAAGAAGCCCCCATAGGCTGGTGTGTTCAGTCCTGGTCTCAGGGAAGACCTACAAAATGAAATGAAAATATTTCCTTTTAGTTTCCAGACATCAATAGATATGGACATTTGTGGAAAAGACTAGGGTAAAAAAATATAAGCACTAACCTTCTTAGATCAGAGCACATGAGGACCATGTAATTTTGTTGTGATTTGTAAACTCGGAAGTGCACATCAGTGTGCTCCTCCATGTTGTCGGAGGCCAGAATAACAAGTCCGAATGGCCCTATGCCACCATGAACTGATGCACCCGCTTCCCGGCAGTGCTTCTCAGCGTCAAAAAGCCAGGAAGGATCAAAAGGGTCGGCGTCATTGATGGACGTCAGCTCAAAATCTATCTCAACGTCAGCCTGTTTCAAGAAAATGATGTGCCTGGTTAGCTTTTTGAAGTAAGAAAAACTCTTTGGAAGACCAGGCAAGCACGTTTGTGAAAAGGAAATTACCTGCAAAGTCTCGATTCCCTTGATCTCAAACAGATCTCCCTTCTTCAGCTCTAATGCTTGATGGTTGGTTTCATTTCTTCGAAGGGACTCAATCTCTTCAACTGGCCATTGCAGCAACTGCTTGCCATGGCTGTCTAACCAAATTGTCCTTGGGATTGACTAAATGTAATAAAAAAAATGAGATTAAAAATGTGTTACACTGATTTGTTGCATCAGTTAAATCATTTTTTCGGTTTGATGCAATTACAGCCAATTAAGGGTAAATAATCTTACATGGATTCCTGCCCAGCCTTTTGCAACATCATCTGAAGAACTATCTGTCTCGCTACTCCAAGCCCATATGATCCTTCGGCCATGTTTTGAGTCAAAGAAGGATTTTGAAGCATAGAAATTCCCATAATCAATCCTCGGCCATAGCCGACTGTCATCTAGGACAGTATCGGGCACAAAGGCATCACGTTTGAGATCATAAACCCCAACCATGTACACGTCATCAGTGCAATTCATGCTAACTTTGAGGACATGCTTGGCGCCATTTGGGATTGCTGAAGACAAGTCCAGCCCACCCCCACTTCCCGGCAATACTGCGAAAAAATCCAGACACTCCCACATATTGGAGGAATTGGATGAATATAGTGGGTGTTCAACTCTAGTCCAATTCAAGAATTCTTCACTCTTGTACAAAAGTGCAGCACTATAGCCGTTCAACTCAGCACCGACTGCTATTCTCCATAGTCCATCCGGTCCGATCCAACCGGTTGTCGGATCCCTGAACTGGCTCCAGTTCAAGCCTGGTACGACTGGTTGGATAACTGGGTTATTGTGTGCTTTGGTCCATTCCCTCAGGTATGGATCAGACCGGTTTTTTGGAAGCGCAATGTTTTGGACCTGATGCTTCTGTATGTCGAGGAGACCAGTGTATATGATGACCGGTTGATCACCAGATAGAATTGTGGCTGAGCCAGTCCAGCAACCACTTATGTCACTTGGGGTATCCGGTTCTATTGCGGGTTCAAGATTGATCCAGTTGATGAGGTCCATTGAAACCGAATGGCCCCAAACAATGTTATAGGAGATATTGGGATTATAAGAGCCATTGGGGTTATACTGGTAGAATTCATGGTAAACTCCATTGTAGTACATTGATCCTGAAATTTTTATAAAGACAATATGAGATATACAATGTTGCAATTCTTCTTCTTTTTATTTATGCCGGAGATTTTCATACCACATGGATCTTTTTTGTTGTCGTAGATTTCCGCGCATTGCCAATACATCAAATATATGAAAAAGTGAGAGAATGTCAATGTGCAACAAATGTACAATTAATATGATTTGGTTATTGGTAAAATGGTGCAAAAGATATTCTAGATTATAATGCATGCCGGTACTCCATTACTACGGTATGGGTATAACAGATATGTCTAATATAATGAGACACATGATGTAACACTAACACCCGATTTGATGTGGGTTTTCTCAGTGGTTTTGTTTTCTCTTGTGGGTCTTTGCCTTTTACCGCCTACGGTTGGACCAAATCCATATTATTTTCCCATTGACATGCACCCATTCCCTAGACAGTATGTCCCAATATTTGTCCTTCCATTTACCCCTGTTTAAATGTTTATATTGCTCCAGTGCCACCACTCAAAAAGCAAACAGTATCCAGATAATTTTGAAATTTCAGGAAAATTCTTTAAGACTTCTGTAATTATATATGAAATCCAAATCTACAAAAACCTCCCTCCATCCAATAGTTTAGAAATTCCGCATAAGCTCCAATTGTTTTTTTTTTTGCTAACTTAGTCAAATTTTACTAGTGCGATTTTGCGGAGGTATCTGCAGAATATGGTATATTATCAAAAATCTAACTACAGTGCCTTACACCGAGCACCTATTTTGTGCAGAATTCAACATATAGACTTGCACAAGTAAGGATTTGGCTACATACTTTTCTATCGCCTATAATTATTTTTGACACACAGACATTTCAAAATGATACTACTGTAATAGTATTATATATTCGAAAGTGATACTACTGTAATAGTATATATTCCCTCCGTTTCAAAAACTAGTGCTTACTAGTTTTCTTTAAAGTAAAACATGTCTATGTTTGACCAAGCTCATACAAAAAAAATCAACATCCGCAATACAAAATTAGTATAATTAGATTCATCATGAATTATATTATATATTTTATTTATTTAGTATTTAAAATATCAATGGTTTATTCCATAAACTTGGTTAAACATGGATATGTTTGCATTTAGAAATGTAATATGCACTAAATTGTGAAACGATGGGAGTATATTTTAACAAGTATATTATTGAATATTGGCACACCAAATTAAGATCAGCTACTAGGTTTAGCAAGTGTATTATTGGATATTCCAGTTAGCCGAAACGCTGATCAATTTGTCTTGGACCAACAGAACAAGAAAAGCACACAAATCTATCTGATAGGTCACAAAAAATTCAACAGAAAGTATAGAGGAAACTTAAAAAGGAATCGGAGGTAAACGTACCATTGATCCAATTCTTCGGGGGTTGGAAGTGGTAGTCAGTCCTGTACCTCTTGCTGACGATGGAGGGGGCCTTTGGAGATTGTGGGCAGAAGAAGACTCCCTCTCCATTGCTACAAGGTCGTACCTAAGACATTCGGTGACAGCATGAAAGGTCAAGTTAGGTCCTACTTATAGAAAGAAGGCAAAATCATTATGAGATGACCAAACATTTCGAAACTCATACCAGTGTTATCGTGTCATATTCACAAAGTTTTATGAGAATATCTGCTATGACGACAAGTTCTTTTGCCATTTCAAATACATTAAAACTAGCAGTCCGGAAACTAGTTGTTTAAATTATAACGGTTTCAAAGCGAACATAGTTATAGGATATCGTTGAAATATACTCAGTTGAGTAGAATATAGAGGAGATGTTTTAGGGGAGCTGCTTTGTAGAAACTAGTTAATAGATTTACATTGTACTTTCTCTAAGATTAATATCAGAGACTTGATTCAATTTGTAGAAGGAAAAAAAAGGAGATTTAGAGGCAATTGAGTGGACATGGCTTACCAGGATTTGGAAAACAATGCTGGTGGAGAACATACACGCAAGGCCAGCAAGCCAGCTGTAATAGCATAACACTAATCAATCATAAGAGACAAACTGAATAATTAATGAACTTAACAAACAATGGAATGATTCATGGACTTACACTGTCAAGACACGCAACAAGAGTAAGTTGACAGCAGCAGCATCCAGCCAAGCAGCAAACAAATAAGGAACATTTATAATGCAAAGTTAGTCAAATTAACACTTGGGCATTCGCAGGAAAAGAAAGATGGACATATGGATATTAATACGAATGAACTACTCAATCGATGGATGTACTAATTGGTTTGATGCGATATTTGGCAAAAATAAAAATTTGCCAACAATTGACAATCTTTCTAGAAATTATCAAGAACCACTTGATAGACAACCAATTGGTATAAACTTTTTAGATTTGCTAATAATTAGCATGTCAAATATTGACATCAAACATGAGGAAGAAATTCCGGTTAGCTATCTCAAAACCAAAAATCAACGAAGAAAATATTAAGATCAAACCAATTAGTAATGCACCAAATGCGGTTGGGATTGGAATGCAACAACTATAATTAACTCAAACATCCAGCTGAACTGAGAATCTCTCGATTGTGCTTGATTCGGGAGGGGACAAGTAAGAAAGAATCCCTCACCTTGCAAATGCACGGTCATCACCATCGACGGGCGGCAAAAGAGTGCAAATGTTTCCCAGCGAGCAACTTGAACGAAGAAGAGATATATTATGCTAATAACAAGGTAGGTAGTTAGGTAGGCTTCCGTGAGTTGGAATGCATGTTCCTTGTCAGTTTGTGTGGCCATTGGCTGGCATTGGTTGGTTCCTACTGTTTTCTGTTGGTGGACGTGTCTTTTTCACTTGTCCATGTACCTAAGAACATCCATGGTTATGTCGGATATGTCTTCTCCTCCTCTTGTCCACATCCTTCTTTATGCTTCTCCATTTGTGTCCTAGTGAATGACTAGCATGATCCATTGGAGACAAAGTTGTTGAGTTGTTTTTGTCAAGATTTATAGTTGATGCACTTGTCTTGTGGCATTTGTCCAAAGTTGTTGAGTTGTTTTTGTCAAGATTTACAGTTGATGCACTTGTCTTGCGGCATTTGTCCAGAGTTGTTGAGTTGTTTTTGTCAAGATTTACAGTTGATGCACTTGTCTCGTGGCATTTTTCCAGTGAGCTAACATTTGTCCTCCTCATTTGCTTGCTACATAGGCCTGGCCCAACACACATTTCCACTTCATTTTAGTTCCTTTTTTTTATTACCACGGAGAAAAAAGATCATTTTTTCTTCTATTCTTTTTAACTAACACTGTGTTTAGTTCCTTTTTTTCAATTGATGTTTCATTTGACCTTCAATTCTGAGAGGTTTCATTTAATTTTAAAAATGATGATGAATTCTAAATTGTATCCATGAATTCAAAGTTGTCCATGACTTCGAAAAATATTTACATATTCAAAACATTGAGAAAGCTTGTGAAATTGAAATAACGTTAATGAATATGAATAAGTATTAAAAGGTCAAAAAATGTGTGTAAAATCAAAACAATGTTCGTGAAATCATACAGATGTTCATGAAATTGAAAAGGATATCCCTGACTTTGGTTTTATTTCGAATTTTAA
Organism: Aegilops bicornis; assembly: GCA_021605145.1. Lineage (NCBI taxonomy): Eukaryota > Viridiplantae > Streptophyta > Magnoliopsida > Poales > Poaceae > Aegilops > Aegilops bicornis. The sequence continues at coordinate 798,316,614 of CM038673.1, read as the reverse complement.
AAATATTAACGAATTTTAGAAACATTTATGCTTTTAGGAAAAAAATTATAAATTTAAAAGAAATGTATGTTGAAAATAATGTTAACGAGTTTGAAAAGTCTATGAACTAGAAAAGGAAAAAAAAATAAAACATACAACGGAAAACATAAAACAGAAAGAAAAATGGGTGAAAAAACGTTAGACGTCTCGCTTATAGCGAGACAGAATGACGTCGCATACAGGAATGTTGTACTATTCTGCCCTAGTTGCGTCTCCGTTCTTCCTGTTCTGCGCTCGGCTCTTTTATTTTTCTTTTTTGAATTCTTTTTTATTTCAAAAAATATAATCAAATATTTTTATAATTTTCTAAAATTAATTTAAATGGTTTTTCAAAATGTGCACTTTAAAAATATTCCGGCAATGTAACAGTTTGTTCACGCGGTTTAAAAAAATTTCTATGGTTCAAAAACTATCTTTGACATTTTAAAAATGTTCATACGTTTAGAAATATGCTTCCAAAATTTAAAAAATATATTTATCACATTTCAAAAGTATTCACATGTTTAAAAAATATAGGTTCATGACATTTTTGCAAGGAAAATAATGAGTTGTAAAATATAGTACATGTAATTTTTTAAAAATGTTTCGTACCATTCAAGTAAATATTCATGACATATAAAGAAGGTTTTCACATTTTAATATATGTTCATGACATTTTCTAAAATGTTCCATGCGTGTCTAAAAAATGATCAACCAGTATATAAAAAAAATTCAATGTCCATTATAAAAATGTTAAACCTGTGTTCATAAATCTATTCAACCTCTATTTTAAATGCTCGACGTGTATCTGATAAGTGATTCACATGTATTAAAATGCTTATGTACATTTTTTATCATTACAACATGTATTTAAGAAAAAGGTAAATTTAAAAGGTAGTATTTTTTAAAAAGATTGTGTGAAAAACTAAAAATAAAGAAGCAAATGAATGCTGATAGAAAAAAAAAGGTTTTATCATTTATACCATTGGTTGTGTTTCACTACTCGGTTTTGCCACTAGGAATTTCAACTGCTCAAAAATGCCATCGCTTCGTTAGGCACATGCTAAAAAATGCCACTAGAAACCATTATTGTCAGCTCAAATCCTGTTTGCCATGTCATAATGACCAAAATACCTATATAACAACATGTCAGCTCTCCCTCTGTCCCACTACAGTAAACTGTGGGTCCCACTTGATCCCAATGGCATTCTTATTTTCTCTAAAATTATTCGCTTGCTTACTCCTAACAAGTGGGGTCCAAAATTATCATTGTGAGATAGAGAGAGGTGACATGTGGGTATAAGAGGTTTTTATCATATAACATGGTCAACGAGTTTGACCTGAAAATAACGATGTCTAATGGCTTTTCTGAGAAAGCATCTAATGGAACGATGGCATTTTTGAGATATCTAATGGCATTTTTGAGCAAGCATCTCATGAAACGATGGCATTTTATAGTACTAGCAATTTCTAATGGCAAAACTGAGTAGTGAGACACAACTAATGTCATAAATGATAAAAACCCAGAAAAAGAAAAAAGTGAAGAACCTTTCAATACCGAGCAGAATGTTCCTATAACCGGTCCGTAGGCTGAGAGTGTGCCACTTGGCGTGCTCTTAGTCGCCACCACGTGTCTCTAGATGCACCCTTCAGATTTTATTTTATTTTATTTATTGGCACATGTTTTCGGATTTTCAGATGGTTTTTTCTTGTTTTTTTTTCGGCATTTCAGTTTTCTACAGGTCTTTCTTAGCTCTTGGACAATTTTTTTAAAAAAAATTTGCACGAAAAAACATTGTTTTTTTCTTCCGTGTCGTGCCTCTCGGAAACGGAAAAAAGAACGCGTTACTTATTTTTTTTTCTTTAGTGAGAGGCATGGTTTTGCTTCCGGGGGAGGGATGGCCGTGCCTCTCGAAAACGAAAAAAATGTTTTTTTATTTTTTTCCTTTCGTGAGAGGCACGGTTTTGCTTCCGCGAGAGGCACGGCCGTGCCTCTCGGAAACGGCTTTCGAAAAGGAAAACAAAGTGCTCCCGGCCCGATTTTGTCGTCCGGTTTTCTTTGTGAAAAATAGTTCGTCAAGATCTATCAACATTGGATCTAGTTTGGAAGATCTAGACGTAAGAAATCTATGTTGAAAACAGTTTGAGATTTGGCCGCACGGGTTAAGAGATAAAACGTTTTGAATAAATGAATCGACGAAAAAGGGAAACTACAAGGTTGCGACAAGTGGCGTATATGCAGTGTGCCACTTGTGACAACTTGGGGTGGTGGAAAGTAATCTTTGAAATGAGTGCTCCTCAATTAGTGATTTTGGATTTTCTACGGTCTCGGAATAAGCGGGGCACGTCTATTTATTGGTTATAGCGAAATCAGGGGGAGGGCCTGCCCAGGCATACACGGGCCACAACCAGTTTTGTTTCAAACTCTTCTTCATGTTTTCTGATTTTTCCTTAAAAATATTCTAAATCAATATATTAATTAAACATTAGAGAAATGTTAAATGTGTATAGAAAATATGTTTATCACGTATACAGAAATGGTATACGAAAAATGTTAATCAAGCATTTGAAAAAATGTTGAACAAATTGTGAAAAATGTTAATCAAGCATTTGGAAAATGTTAAATGTGTATAGAAAAATGTTCATCATGTACTACAAAATGTTAATCAATTGAAAAAATGTTCATCAAGCATTCGAATTAATATTGAGAAAGTATGTGAACATTGTTGATGAAGCATTTCAGAAATGTTAAATGTATATAGGAAAAATGTTGACCCTATACATAAAATTGTTAATCTTGTATTTGGAAAAAAAATGTTAATCTATAATTTGAAAAAAATATGTTAAAAATCTGTATAAAAATGGTGACCTGTATTCATTTTTTTAATCTTATGAAATTGTTAATCTTATATTTGGAAAACGTTAATCAAGCATTTCAAAAATATTAAAAAATTATAGAAAAAATGTTGACCATGTATTAAAAGTGTTAATCTATTATTAAAAATGTTAATTAAGCATTAAAAATGAGAATAGAAAAATTGTTGACCATGTATTAAAAATGTTAAACTTGTATCTAACAAATTAAAAAGGGTATTAGATATATACCAGAAATGTGTATTGAAAACAGTGAAAATCCGAGAGAAAATGATAGAAAGCCAGATGAAAAACGAGAAATAGCAATAACGCAGTGTCGCACACACATGTATAGCCCATGAGTGTACGTCGTCCTGTTTTACTATCTTCCACCGATCGCGTGAGCAACGACGACACAAGGTTTACATACTTCTACATACAATAGCCTTTAGGCCCTAAATCGACCCAAGTGATCTTGTTATTAAGGTCAATGGGCTTGGCACAAGTAGTAGCAGCTACCTAGCTGGCGGCGGATCGGTCGGCATAACCCAGGCTTCCACATGAAAAGGAACTTGGAGCAAGGGACCACGACCTAGCACGCACTGCATTTTTGCCTCTCGCCCAGGTCGCAAGCGAAAGATCTAGGGATGCAGTCGCAATTCGCGCGGCACGTCGGTGCTCTGTGTCAACTTTCAATGTGAGTTTCGCCGACTTGTCAACTCTTCCGTGGTATGTATCATGCATCAATCGTTATGTTTTTTTTTATAATAGTGTTCTTGTACTGTTCGTCCTAAAGAGATCGATTACGAGGTGTAATGTTTTGAAGGTGATGCTGGTGAGTATCTATTAGATGGGTTGTGTAGTGCCGACATAAAGAGATTAGTGGCAATAACGCAGTGCGCAGACGTATCTATAGCCCATGAGACTAGCCACAATGGATAGTAACATAGAGTAGTAACATCGACATGTTACTAGTCTATGTTACTAGTCTATGTTACTACCTCTATAGTGTGGAGTAACATATGTGTGGTAACATGCAACCCTTCATTTATTAGGCTATAGACACATCTTATCTTGATATGTGTGATGTTACTACTACTACTAGTACTCCCTTCTTTCTGGTTTATAAGGCTCGATCCAAAAATCTCACCAACCAAGGTAGATGATGAGTGATGGAATACTTTTTGTAGTTTGCAAAAGCACCCAATTAATGCTCTTGTTTTTCTCAAAAAAGTATGTTTACCAGTGCAATAATTGCAATGCATGCATGCATAAATTACACGCATTGGTCAATTTTCTCTTAATACTTGCATGCAGTGATTTAATGCACCTTGGAATCTGAACATGTGATGGGAAACAATCAAATTGAGCCTTATAAAATGAAAAAACTAAAATTTTGAGATAAGCCCTATAAACCGGAAAGGAGGGAGTAACTAGCTATGTTACCACTTTGTTCTCTTTCTTCATTTATTGCTTGCCACGTCATCTATTTTATCTAGATATGTGTGATGTTACTATCTATATTAGACTAGCCATAATGCATAATAACATACACAAATCCCTAGACTATGTTACTACCTTCATCGTGGGTAGTAACATAAGTGTGATAACATGCAAAGCTTCATTTATTATGTTATAGACTCATATTGCATTGGGACATGTGATGTTACAGTAACTAGCTAAGTTACTGTAACTACCTCTCTCTTTATTAACTCATTGCCACATAAGTAAAGTTACTGAGTTGGACTCGATGTTACTACTGAAGTTACTCCCATTATGGCTAGTCTTACTCCCATTGTGGGTAGTCTGAGTGTATGGCGTTTTGTTTTACTATCTTCCACAGACCACGCGAGTAACAATGACGCAAGTTATATGTACTTAAAAAATACCCATTAGGCCCTACATCGTACCCTTAATGACCCAGGTAATCTTGTTATTAAGGTCACTGGGCCTTGTCCAAGTAGTTATAGCAACCTAGCTGGAGTGGCGGCGGATCGATCGGTATAATCAATGCATCCATAGGAACAAGAACATGGAGTCATGGATCCCAACCGTCTTTTTGCCTCCCGTCCAGGTCACACGCAGAAGATCTAGGGACGCAGTCGCAATCCACGCGGCACACAATGGCGGAGCTGGGGGTATTCCTAAGTATTCTCTGGAATAGCAAAGAATTTTGTGCAAAATATTTTTACTACATATTCCCTCTGTCCGTGAATAAGTGTACATCAAACATTTGTCTTAAGTTAAAGTTTTACAACTTTGATCAATTTTATAGGAAAAAGTAAAAGCATTTATGACACCAAATGAGTATCACTAGGTTCGTCTTAAAATGTACTTTGATAATATATCAATTTGATATCATATATGTTATTATTATTTTTTATAAAGTTGGTTAAAATTTTAAAACTTTAATTTAGAACAAAAGCTAGATGTACACTTATTCGCAGACGGAAGGAGTATATCAATATACGGTGTAGCCTGACTTGGCCCGGCCCAAACACAACGACGCGGGGTGCCAGACCGGGCGTGTGGTCTCGCGCGTGAGTAGCAGACCGACCGAGCAGCGAGGACGTTCTCTCTCGATTCCAGTCTCCAGATCAAATCCCCTTTCCCTAACCTAGCGCTAGCTGAGGCTCCGGCGGCGGCAAGCGTTTCTGGTCCGGCGGCCGGCCTTCTCCTCTCGCCTCTCCCTCAGTTCCTCCCATCCACTCCGGCCATCTCCCTCCCCAGCTCCCCTCCCCTCCGTCCGGCCCTCTCCTCCGCAGCTCCGCCAGGCGCCAGGCCGCCAATTCGCCTCATGCTTCCCCAGCGTGGCGGCTGCCGCCAGCGCCCTCCATCGATAGTCTGGCCTCGGATCAGCGCCGTCCAGCAGCAGCAGGCAGCAGGTCCGACCTTGGTTCCACACTTTCTCTGTTTCTTTCCCTCTGTTTCTAACAAATCTGTAGATTACTCAGTGAGTGCTTGTAAATTTAAATTGAACTCGATTCATTTGCCGCATATGATCATACACGATTGCTACTTGATTCATTTGCTACATATGATCATAATGTAAACTTGAAGCCAAAAAATGCAGTAAACTGAAATTGTAATAACTTCCTTTACTATGTGATTCATTTCTTGCTTACTATGAAAATTGAAGTGTTTGTCCCATGTACATTAGGCCATGCCACATTGTCACTGCCACTGATTTATATTTTGTTTATGTGATTGTCATGCAGATGAAGAAGAAGGATGTTAGCATATTTGAAATATGGGACAAATCTTCAAAGACAAGAAAAATAACTTCTACATCCACACCAACTTCTCTTTCCATTGAGGTTGAGAGCAATCTGCAACTAGCACTAGTGCAAAGACATGACGAAGCTCCGCAACCGGAGAGGGAGGCAACCCCAATTGTAGAAGATGATGAAGCGGTCGATGAAGAAGATGAATCAATGCCCCAATTTGAAGCAGATTTGGCAGCTCTGGAACGTGATCCCGGCAAGCGACTTCCCATATCTTCGTATCATGCCAATGACCAAGATAGAGTTAGAAGGAGATACATTGACTTGGGTGCTTGTCAACCAAAGGATCATAAGTTTGAGATCAGAGATTTTAGTGGACATCCCCGTCGCTTTTGCCCTACTTGGTTTAAGGATCATAAGTGGCTTGAGTATAGTGTGCAAGAAGAGGCTGCTTTCTGCTTTGTTTGCTACTCCCTGCGTCCCATAATATAAGAGCATTTTTTACACTACACTAGTGCCAAAAACGCTCTTATATTATGTGACAGAGGGAGTACTTGTTCAAGGATAAAACAAAAAGTCTCGGAGGAGAGGCATTTGTGAACGGTGGGTTTAATAATCGGAACTTGAAAGCTAGATTGAAGAGGCATATTGGTGCTGTTAGTAGTGCTCATGCTGAAGCTCAAGAAAAGTATAATATGTTCACTACACCTACAACATCAATTAGGGAGTCCATTGCTTCAAACACCACACAGTACAAGGTTCTATATAAGCTCCGTGTGACATGGACACTCAAGTGTTTAAGATTCCTATTGCGCCAAGGTTTGGCATTTAGAGGACATGATGAAAGTTATGACTCACTAAATAAAGGAAATTTCCTTGAGCTTTTAAATTGGCTAGCAGGAAACTTTGAAGAGGTTGATAGGGTGGTTCTAAAGAATGCTCCGCAAAATTGTAAGATGACTTGCCATGATATAGGGACTTTTATTTCTGTGCCCCTGGTTCCTTAACTCTACTCATTCATTCCCATGTTGTTAACTTTTGCTCACTTTTCCCCACTCCCTTGCCTGAAACCCTCATAACTGGTTATAACGGACGTTGCCGTCGGGTCAATGCCTTTGACCGTTAGCTGACGAGTGGGGCCGCGTATACATGGGCGCATGCAAGACCGCGGTCGTGGGGTAGCACGTGTCCATGGACATGCCCGAGACGTCCCATCATATAAAGAGGGCAACCACCTCCATCGCCCCTACCATTTTCCCCCAAATCCCCTCGCTGCCGCATCGTCTTCCTCTGCACACCGTCGTCATCTCGCTCTCCTCCACTGCCTCCACCGCACCGTCTCGCTCTTCCCCACCGCATCCTCTTCCTCACCTTCGTCGCCTCCATCTGTCAGATGGCCGACGCTCGTGGCGACGCCGGCGCAGCGGCCAGAGATGTGGTGGAGCTGCAGGGTCATGGCGTGGTGACCGCGATGTCGGCGGCGTCCACGGCGGTGCGGGGAAACTCGCAACCGCTGCGGATGTGGCGGGCTCCGCCTCATCGCTGCAGAAGGTGACGGCGTCGAGCGGCGCAGTCCATCCCGATGCCCCCGTTGCGCCGCCTGCCGTGGAGGAGCAGGTATTTGCACTTGCTTAGCTTGTAGAGTTAGTTCGATTGTGATTCATACAGTAGTTCAGATGGTTAGAGTAGTTGGTTTGACGGATGGGCCGGGGTTTTTTTGTATGGGTTGGGGGATGGGGGTTTTTGGACTAGGGTTTGTTGGATAAATGGTTGTAAAAATGCTAGCTAGATGTTGTGAACTATGATTTTAGGTGCTGCAATGATTGGGGTTTTTAGATTTTTTTTTAGATTTGGATAAATTCGTTGCAAAAATGCTAGATGTTGTGAACAGATTGGGGTTTTTAATGCTATGATGCTTATTAGATTTGTTTTTAGTGCTCACGGATTGAGGTTTTTAATGCTACTGAAGTTATTTGATTCAAGTTATATTAGCTCTATTGTTCAGAATATGTCCACAATATGTAGTTATATTTGCTCTGTTGTTCAATGTGTGTGCATGACAATGGAAAATGCAAATAGGATCATAGTATATTAGCCCTATGATCAAGTGTGCATATCTAAATTTCAATATGTATTTATATTAGCTCTGTTGTTCAATGTGTGTGCATGACAATGGAAAATGCAAATAGGATCATAGTATATTAGCCCTATGATCAATGTGTCATCTGTGCATATCTAAATTTTCAATTGGCTTATGTATTTACTAGTGATGGATGTAATTGTATATTCAGGAGGATAATGGTTGGGGGAAGAGGAGGAAGATAGACTATACTTTCGGTGGCCCGTACGATCCAGCGTATGGTGACGACGAAGAGTATGAGGTAAGCCTACTTGAAATTTAGATTGTTCATTTAGTTCGTTTGACATGGTGTATTCCCATGAATCTATAATGTACTAATGTAATTCATTCGTGTGTGCAGTATGTCTCTGGGGAAGATGTGGATGTGGACCGCGGCAACTTCGCCTCCTTCAAAGAGAAGGAAGAGGAGAAGATCAGGGTCAAGGGCGTGGATTACTACTACAAGAGCAGGACCAAAACTTGGCGCTGCCCCTACTGCACCACCAAGCCAAAGCCAAAGTCCGGCCGCTTTGTTCACCTTCTAGCTCATGCAGAAGATGTGGCCATCTGCGGCGAGGACTACAAGATCATGGGGCAGCATGCTGCACTAGCCAAAGTCATGTCTCCCCTTCCCTGATGTCATGATGTTATGATGTGTTTTAAGTACTTTAGGTTGTTTGCTGAACTATGTGGGTGAACTATGTTTGTGAATAGGATGTGGGTTACCTTTTGGTGGTTGGATGAATTTTATATGCATGTGGCTATCTATTTGGGTATTTTTTGTGTTTTTAAATTTATCTGCTATGATTTATTTCAGTGTTTTGAAAGTTCAGGTGCTGCAATGATCACACATATGCTGCAAATATGCTGCAATCCATCATTTTATCAAGGGTTCCCTTTTATCAAATATTCCAATAACAAAGCAAAAAATGACATTTTAATGAAGATGTATTATCAACTATCTATGTTTGTGTAGGAGATCATGTGTGCAAAATTTAAGGTGATTTAGAGGAGGTCAAAGAAATTTGAATTTGAGAAATGTGCTCCAAATAAGCTCCCAGGCTAGGGTAAACAGCCCATTTGTAATCACATAAGACAACATTAATATAAAACTATAGGCCAAGTTTATTATTTTTGAATTAATCTTCATATTTTACATTTTCTTTTGAAAACATATGCTTTAATATATAAACTATTAAAACACGTTTTGAAATATGAAAATGGAAAACTAACTTCAGATCCTTCTTATTCACTTTAAAATAAAGCTTTAGTGATTTTTTTATTTTTTAATTTTTCAAAAACAGAAGGTAACACCACCTCCTCTCCTTGAACTCTATGAAATCATGTACATGATAGCTCATATGTGTGAAGGTTTTCTCATGAAAATGACAGCAAGTTTATGATTTTTGGTTGGTAACATGTCACATAAGACAACATTGTGAGCAGGTTATATATATTTTTTGATTTTTTTAATTTAATGGTGCTCATTTGACCTCGATCGTGCCAGCTAGGATTTTTTTCATGAAAATGACCATAGACCAAGTTTAGTATTTTTCCTCGTTAGTTTGTCTTATAAAACGACGAACGGCGAAGATTTCATAATTTTTCGATTTTTTTAAATTAGTTATGCTCAGCCAAAGCCTTCGAAACCCCGTTGACTATGTCAAAACCCCTCTAAACACCGCGGGGTTTCGCCTAACCCTAGCTCCCAACGTCAGCCGTCCGATCATACCCTCGCGCCAAGCGACAACCCTCAGATCTGGCCTTCTAGAAGGAACTAGGTGGGCTGGCTGTGTGCAGGCTCCGCGCCGTTGGATCACAAGGACGGCTCTGCATCGTTGGATCGTGGGGCGATCCGCGAGAGGCGATCCTATTGGTTGTGCTCGGCTGCTCGCCCACCACTGACTCCGTGAAAAAAACGTTGTTATTGGGCCCAAAAGGAAATCAAGCTCTGGTTGGGCCGTCGAATTGCGTCGTTTTTTGCATTGTTTGCTCTGTTTTTTGTGAACGTGCTGGCGCTGTATTTTTGCATCGTTTGCTCTGTTTTTTGCATCATTCTTTTTGTTCTATACAAATGTAAAATGACCAAATTTATAAGGGCTAAATTTATTTTTATCATGCAAAATGGCCACAAACTATCAAAAAATGGGTCATTTTGCGTTTGTATAATGGCCACAAACCCTCTATCTCTTTTTATCATGCAAAATGACCAAATTTTTAAGGGCCAAATTTATTTTTATCATTCAAAATGGCCACAAGCTCTTCAAAAATTGTCTCTTTTTGTTCATATAATATAGGGTTTGACCACGGATTCCCACGCATGCAATTAGCTTCTTTTTCTTCTTCTTTTCAAACCACCGTTTCCCACACGTGTACACTCCCGATGATGCGGTGGGTTTGAAAACAGGCTACTAACTTCAAATTTGACCCCGTTATTGCCACGGCCAAATAACACTTAGCACTACGGCTATTTAAGCCACCCTCTGCCTCTGCCTCTGCCATCCCTCATCCATCTGCCCTTCTTGCTCTTCGACCCCTTCTCCGTCTTCTGCACATCCCTCAGCCATGCAGTACACCGGACCAACCTACCGCTTCCCACCCATCATGCCAGAGAGGATCTACCCTACCGGCGTGTACGTTGAATGCACAGTACGTGTGTGGGCGATATCAAGGCTGAGGACCGCAAGGAACTTCACCGAGTTCTTCCTAGCGTCCGGCTACCACCACCTCCCGAGGGGATCTCCAACGATGTTCCGCGTCGAGGAGGTCATCCAAAACCGGGTGGTGGTTGCTCTCCTTGCCCACTTCACCAACACATTCGACGCCTTCTACCTCCTCGGCCGGGTGTTTTGGTGTGGCTCCGAGTTCATCGCTTTCACCACCCACAACAGGTTCACGAAGTACACCAACATCTTCCCCATCATGACGCCAAGACGCACACTCTTCCGTACCCCATCGACAACGCCCTGGAGGAGCAGTGAAAAGGGCGCCCGGAGGAGGAGCGAGATGGAGAAGGCGGCGGCTAGGGTTCTAAACCCTCTTATCTTTTTTTAGTCTATGTTAAGTTAAGTTGTAACTGAACTATGTTGGAGTTGCTATGGGCTTGTTGGCCCTTTTCTTAAATTTTATTATTAAGTTTTCTATCTATTCTATTATTAAGTTCTTCCTAGTTTGAGCTATGTGATCGTGCTATGGGCTTGTTGGCCCTATCTACATATTGGGACTACATATTTGTTGATCATTTTCTTAGAGAGCTCGTCTTGTTAGTAACTACCTAGTGCATGCAAGCAAGCTTTGTTAGTAGGGATGAATGAGTACAACTAAGCAAGGGAGTGGCTCTTTTTTTTACACAAGCCACAAATATGTAGCCACCTAGCTAGAAGAGAGAAACCAGCGGCAGTGACCGTCGCTGCATCTGTGGCGGCTGGCGTGCAAGAAAGCTGCTCCGTTAGTGCATCATGGCGGACGCATCGACGCATGCAGGCTCGGTCGGCGCATCATGGGATCATGGCATCAGCGCATGTAGGCCCAATTGACGCATGCAGGCAAGGTTTGATGGGTGCATGCATAGCAGGCTTCTGTCCTGGTGGCGCGCGCAGACGTTTAATGCGAGGGACGGCCCAACGAAACCACAGCCCAATGGTCGAACAACGACACCACCCAACACGGCCCCACTTGTCAGGTCGAACGGATGACACAGTCCAACATGGCCCCACTAGTCAGAGTTAAGGTCAAGCCTTTGACCCGACGACAACATCCGTTGTGCCTAGTTATGAGGGTTTCTGGCAAGGGAGTGGGGAAAATTGAGCAAAAGTTAAGAGCGCGGGGATGAATGAGTAGAGCAAAGGAACGAGGGGCACAGATGTAAAAATCCCCATGATATACAACAAGAGTTGATCAAATGTTGTGCCCAGCTGAATACTAAACTAGTCATTGAAGATCTTGATGGTGGACATTTTGCAGTACTTGCAGATGAGTCTAGTGATATGTACCAGAATGAACAACTAGCTGTTTTCTTGCGTTATGTGGATAAGAAAGGAAGGGCAGTTGTGAGATTTCTTGGTCTTGCCCGTGTTGAAGACACTTCCTCTTTGACACTTAAAGCTGCAATTGAGGACATGCTTATGACATACAATTTGAGCTTTGCAATGGTCCATGGGCAAGGATATGATGGGGCTAGTAATACGAAAGGTAATGCTAATGGCCTAAAGAAACTGATTATGGATGAGTCTCCTTATGCCTATTATGTCCATTGCTTTGCCCATCAACTACAATTAACTCTTGTTGCTGTTGCAAAGGAGAGTGGTGATTGTAATTGGTTATTTCAACAGCTATCATGTTTGCTAAATGTTCTATGCTATTCTTGTAAAAAGATGAGAATGCTTCGAATAGCTCAAGCCGAGGAACTTATTGCTGCATTAGAGTTGGAAGAAGTAGAAACCGGGACGGGTTTGAATCAAGAAATGGGTATTGGAAGGCCATGTGATACTCGTTGGGGCTCTCACTACAAGACTGTCAACCATGTTATCTCTATGTATCCGGCAATAAGGCATGTTCTCATAAGGGTTACAAAAGAGTATAATGGCACAGAGGCAGTAGCAGCAATGACTATGTTGACATCATTTTGGACATTTGAATTTGTTTTCATGGCACACTTGATGCAAGAAATATTTGAATACACCGATGACTTGAGTAGAGCTTTGCAAAAGAAAGATCAAGATATTGTTAATGCTATGGAGATTGTTGATCTCACAAAGCTGCACTTGCAATGCTTGCGAGAAGATGAAGGGTGGAATGGTTTTCTTCAGAATGTCACTTCTTTTTGTGTAAAGCACAAGATCAAAGTTGTTGACATGGAGGCTCCTTACTATCCTGCTAGGAGACCAAGAAGAGGGTTCTTCAATGGCGCAAAGAATTACCAACACTTCAAGGTTGAAATGTTCGTGGGTGTCATTGATAGGCAACTTCAAGAGCTGAATGCAAGATTTGATGAGGTAAACACTGAACTACTTACTTGCATGGCAGCATTCAGTCCACATGATTCATTTGCTGCTTTTGATAAAGAGAAGTTGGTTAGGCTTGCTAGAAAGTTTTATGCTAAGGATTTCACAAATGATGAATTGTCAAGACTTCCATGGCAATTAAGCATGTTCATTTCTCATGTGCGTAAGGATAAAAGGTTTAGCAAGTTGAAGAATCTATATGAGCTTTCAGTTTTGATGGTTGAGACAAGAAAGAATGAACAATATTATATTGTTTACAAACTTCTTAAGTTGGTTCTCATTCTTCCGGTAGCCACTGCTAGCGTTGAGAGGGTATTTTCCTCGATGAAATGCGTGAAGAATTCACTAAGAAACAAAATGGGTGATGAATATTTGAACAATTGCTTGGTTACATTCGTTGAGAGAGAATTCTTCATGCAAGTGAAAGATGAGGATGTCATCAATCTCTTCCAGAAAGGGGATTGTAAAGTTATATTGTAATTTCCTTTGCTATTTGTATTTTTTCTTAATTATTAGAGATATTGCCCCAATGATATTTTGCTACTATTGATGTATGGTCATTGAGTCATTAATGTTATCATCTTGTTGTACATTTATTGTTCTATTGTATTGCTTTGGCATAAAAAATTAAAAGAATACCCAGCAGCAAATTCCTGGCTCCGCCACCGGCGGCACACCAGTGTTGTGTGTCGTCTATTGATGTAAGTGTTGCCGACTTGTCAAACCCATTCGTTGTAAGCATTAACAGTTATGTTTTATGATAATAGTGTTTTTGTGTTGTTGATCCTAAAGAGATCAATAACGCAATGTCGCAGACACATGTATAGCCCATGAGTGTACGTCGTCCTGTTTTACTATCTTCCACTGATTGCGTGAGTAACAATGATGCAATGTTTACATACTTCTACAACAACCATTAGGCCCTACATCGTACTTGTGATGACCCAACTAATCATGTTATTAAGGTCATTGGGCCTGGGCCCAAGTAGTAGCACCTACCTAGCTGCAGTGGTGGCTGACCGATCAGCATAACCCATGAAGGAAATATGCCCTAGATGCAATAATAAAGTTGTTATTTATATTTCCTTATATCATCATAAATGTTTATTATTCATGCTAGAATTGTATTAACAGGAAACTTAGTACATGTGTGAATACATAGACAAACATAGTGTCCCTAGTATGCCTCTAGTTGACTAGCTCATTGAATCAAAGATGGTTAAGTTTTCTAGCTATAGACATGAGTTGTCATTTGATTAACGGGATTACATCATTGGAGAATGATGTGATTGACTTGACCCATTCCGTTAGCTTAGCACTTGATCGTTTAGTATGTTGATATTTCTTTCTTCAAGACTCATACATGTTCCTATGACTAAGAGATTATGCAACTCCCGAATACCAGAGGAACACTTAGTGTGCTATCAAACGTCACAACGTAACTGGGTGATTGTAAAGATGCTCTACAGGTGTCTCCGATGGTGTTTGTTGAGTTGGCATAGATCGAGATTAGGATTTGTCAGTCCGATTGTCAAAGAGGTATCTCTAGGCCCTCTCGGTAATGCACATCACTATAAGCCTTGCAAGCAATGTGACTAATGAGTTAGTTACGGGATGATGCATTACGGAACGAGTAAAAAGTCTTGCCGGTAACGAGATTGAACTAGGTATGGTGATACCGATGATCGAATCTCAGACAAGTAACATACCGATGACAAGGAAACAATGTATGTTGTTGTGCGGTTTGACCGATAAAGATCTTCGTAGAATATGTAGGAGCCAATATGAGCATCCAGGTTCCGCTATTGGTTATTGACCGGAGATGTGTCTCGGTCATGTCTACATAGTTCTCGAACCCGTAGGGTCCGCACGCTTAACGTTCGATGACGATTGGTATTATGAGTTTATGTGATTTGATGTACCGAATGTTGTTCAGAGTCACGGATGAGATCACGGACATGACGAGGAGTCTCAAAATGGTCGAGACATAAAGATTCATATGTTGGAAGGTTATATTCGGACACCGGAATGGTTCGGGTGGTATCGGATAAGTTACGGAGTACCGGGGGTTACCGGACCCCCCCCCCCCCGGAAGCTAGTGGGCCTCATGGGCCTTAGTGAAGAAGAGAGAGGGCTGGCCAGGAGGTGGCGCCCCCTTGCTCCAATCCGAATTGGACAAGGGGAGGGGGCGGCTCCCCCTCCTTCCTTCTCTCCTCCTCCTCCTTCCCCCCTTCTCCTACTTGGACTAGGAAAGGAGGAAACCTACTCCTACTAGGAGTAGGATTCCTCCCCCCTTGGCGCGCCCCTTGTCGCCGGCCGGCCTCCTCCTCCCCTCCTTTATATACGGGGGATGGGGGCACCCCATAGACACACAAGTTGATCTTTAGCCATGTGCGGTCCCCCCTCCACAGTTTTCCACCTCGGTCATATTGTCGTAGTGCTTAGGCGAAGCCCTGCGTCGGTAACTTCATCATCACCGTCACCATGCCGTCGTGCTGAAGAAACTCTCCCTCGGTCTTAGCTGGATCAAGAGTACGAGGGACGTCACCGAGCTGAACGTGTGTAGATCGTGGAGGTGCCGTGCGTGGGGTACTTGATTGGTTGAATCATGAAGACGTTCGACTACATCAACCGCGTTACTAAACGCTTCCGCTTTCAGTCTACAAGGGTACATGGACACACTCTCCCCGCTCGTTGCTATGCTTCTCCTAGATAGATCTTGCGTGACCGTAGGAAAATTTTGAAATACTATGTTCCCCAACAGTGGCATCCGAGTCAGGTCTATGCATAGATGTTATATGCACGAGTAGAACACAAAGAGTTGTGGGCGATGATAGTTATACTGCTTACCAGCATGTCATCCTTTGATTCGGCGGTATTGTTGGAAGAAGCGGCCCAGGCCGACATTACATGACCGCGCTCATGAGACTGGTTCTACCACCGTGCTTTGCACACAGGTGGCTAGTGGGTGTCTGTTTCTCCAACTTTAGTTGAATCGAGTGTGACTATGCCCGGTCCTTGTTGAAGGTTAAAATAGCACACTTGATGCAAAATCATTGTGGTTTTGATGCGTCGGTAAGAACGGTTCTTGCTAAGCCCGTAGCAGCCACGTAAAACTTGCAACAACAAAGTAGAGGACATCTAACTTGTTTTTGCAGGGCTTGCTATGATGTGATATGGTCAAGACGTGATGATATATAAATTATTGTATGAGATGATCATGTTTTGTAATAGTTATCGGCAACTGGCAGGAGCCATATGGTTGTCACTTTATTGTATGAAATGCAATCGCCATGTAATTGCTTTACTTTATCACTAAGCGGTAGCGATAGTCGTAGAAGCTATAGTTGGCGAGACGACAACGATGCTTTGATGGAGATCAAGGTGTCAAGCCGGTGACGATGGTGATCATGACGGTGCTTTGGAGATGGAGATCAAAGGCACAAGATGATGATGGCCATATCATATCACTTATATTGATTGAATGTGATGTTTATCGTTTATGCATCTTATTTTGCTTAGTACGGCGGTAGCACTATAAGATGATCTCTCACTAAATTTCAAGGTATAAGTGTTCTCCCTGAGTATGCACCATTGCTACAGTTCGTCGTGCCGAGACACCACGTGATGATCAGGTGTGATAAGCTCTACATTCACATACAACGGGTGCAAGCCAGTTTTGCACATGCAGAATACTCGGGTTAAACTTGACGAGCCTAGCATATGCAGATATGGCCTCGGAACACTGAGACCGAAAGGTCGAGTGTCGGTGTCAAAACTGGCGGATCTCGGGTAGGGGGTCCCGAACTGTGCGTCTAGGCGGATGGTAACAGGAGACAAGGGA
Source organism: Aegilops bicornis (assembly GCA_021605145.1). Taxonomy (NCBI): domain Eukaryota; kingdom Viridiplantae; phylum Streptophyta; class Magnoliopsida; order Poales; family Poaceae; genus Aegilops; species Aegilops bicornis. Next base: position 798,299,553 of record CM038673.1, on the reverse strand, counting down.
CACGATGGTTTTACCCAGGTTCGGGCCCTCTCGATGGAGGTAAAACCCTACTCCTGCTTGATTAATATTGATGATATGGGTAGTACAAGAGTGGATCTACCACGAGATCAGAGAGGCTAAACCCTAGAAGCTAGCCTATGGTATGATTGTTGTTCGCCCCACGGACTAAAACCCTCCGGTTTATATAGACACGGATAGGGCTAGGGTTACATGTAGTCGGTTACAACGGTAGGAGATCTACATATCCGTATCGCCAAGCTTGCCTTCCACGCCAAGGAAAGTCCCATCCGGACACGGGACGAAGTCTTCAATCTTGTATCTTCATAGTCCAGAGTCCGCCAACGGTGATAGTTCGCTATCCGGACACCCCTAATCCAGGACTCCTCAAGAGCCCTGAACCAGGCTTCAATGGCGACGAATCCGGCGCGCATATTGTCTTCGGTATTGCAAGGCGGGTTCCTCCTCCGAATACTTCATAGAAGATTTTGAACACAAGGATAGTGTCCGGCTCTGCAAAACAAGTTCCACATACCACCGTAGAGAGAATAACCTTTGCACAGATCTGCTCACGTATTCTGTGGCGTGACATCACACCATGGCCAGGCCTTTATACGAATCGTTTTTACTGTCCCACCTCAACGCGTTTAGCGAGGCGGTTTCTTCGACACGTCTTATTAGAGCGGAGATCGTGCCCCCCTTATTCCGGGATCCTCATCAATACGGCCGTGGTAATTCCAGTCGTGCCTGCTGGCACGCCTCCTCCATCGGCGAGTCCCAAAGCGGTCACGGGAGGGCTCTTGGTATTCAACCTCTTTATAAGGAGACCAAGGCCCGCTCCTTTCTTTCGATCTCAATTGAATCCGCCGCCTCGAGTTCCAACACCCAAAGCTCCAGATTTAGGCGCTTGCACCTTCAACGATGTCCGGCTCCGACCTGCACGGCCGGTGGATGTCTTCCTCCGTCACGGAAGAAGATGTGCTAAAGCTGAGAGACGCCAGGTATCTAACCGGCGAAATTTCGCATAGGTTGTCTGCCCAAGGGCAGGTTATTCACACTCCCGAGCCTGGTGAGAGCGTGGTATTTGTGTCTCACTTCCTTCGGGCTTTAGGCTTCCCGACGGACCCCTTCGTGAGGGGGCTCATGTTTTATTATGGGCTGGAATTCCATGACTTGGATCCGGAGTCCATCCTCCACATCTCGTCATTCATTGTCATATGTGAAGCCTTCCTCCGCATTACCCCTCACTTCGGATTGTGGCTCAAGACCTTCAAAGTGGAGCCAAGATGATCAAGGGCATCGTGCAGAAAAGCGGAGGGGCTGTTATAAGCAAGAATCTCGACGCTCCATGGCCCGAGGGCTCTTTTCAAGAGGAGCTCAATTTATGGCAACAGGAGTGGTTTTATATCACCGCCCTGTGGGCACCAAATGGGCGGCGCCACCTGCCTTTCGCTCGGGTCCTCCACCGGCTGGCGTCATGGGTCAATAAAGGGCTCGACTGGGGACCGTCCAAGGACGTACCTCTGTTGCAGGGCCGTATTCGAGACCTCCTAGAGAGAGAGATCAATCTGGTCGTAGTAGCGCAGGTCATGTTGATTCGTCGCACCTTGCCCTGCAAACGTCGCCCCCTCCGCCTGTGGGAGTTTAATCCGGAGGGACCACGAGCTCTCCAACATTTTATGGGCGCAACGCCCATGGAGATGTACCAACTGTTCTTCGGATCACAAGCAATGTGTCCGGACTTAACCGAGGACGCAGGTCTGAGCTGCAATCGCCCGGATACTCAAGTAAGTAGTCATGTACCCGGACATGCTATCCGCATATTTATCATAAACTTGCCGTTAAAAGAGCTATCCTTTAAACAGGAGTGGATATCAAAAGCAAAACTGGTCAGGTGTCCGGCCCCCCTCCCTGAGACCACACCGGATCCTGTATTAACCAAGATGCTAGAGGCTGTGCCTTTTGAAGAAGGCGAAGGGGGGAACAAGGAACTACTACCTCCGTGAAGGAGGCTATCGTGAAAGGGGGATCGAGAATCCTCCCTCGAAGGGGAGAAGAGGACCGCTTGGAAGATCCGGAGACCAAAGCCTCAAGCGGGAAGAAATCTTCGCCAGAGGGTCCTGCGGCGGAGATGCCCCGCCGCACTATTTCGAAGGAGATCAGCCCTCCAGCGAGCCGTAAGTAAAGGGGGGCGTTTTTTTAAAAGAGAGACATCCCCGTTTTATTTCTGAAGGTAACCAAAAGTTTACCTTGTAGTTCGGATCTCAGCCCGTCACAGCAGAGCTCGTCTTCAGGGGATCTTGGTCCGGAGATGATGGACAACGAAACGCCTCCGCCTGCCGTACCGTTATGCGAGGCAGACGACCCTGAGGTGTCGTCGCGGAGGGCTTCTCCGAATTCGGCGGGGCCAGAAGGCAGCCGTATGTCCCCTCAAAGCCCTCCGTGTCCGGCCTTTGAAAAAGGCCACCGGACGAGTCCGGCACCAACGGGTGTACGGTCGGAGGAGCTGAAGGATCTGCTCGGGCGAGCGTCTATCTCGGAAGATCACCGTACGTTAATGGGTACGGTGATTGAAAGGATTTCATCCGCTGAGAGCGGATTGCATGAATCCGTCGTAAGTTTACTGACGGGTTTTGAGGTACGCAAAATGATGTACCTTCTGACAGTTTTGCATATAAAATGCGCCATGTATAGATAGTAGCACCTGAGACTTGGGCGGTGTCAAAAATGATGGCGCGCCGAGGATCATAACCCCAGGTATAATATGCGCTCTTCCTATGTAGGTGGCGAAGCGTCCGGTGGCTAGCCGGGCCTGATGAATTTTCCGAACTGAAGCGGCAACTTGACGTGGCGGATGCGGACATCACGCTTGTTAATAAGCGGCTTGACGAGTCACAAGGTATGCAACTTCTCCGCGGACACCTGGTAAGGGAGCTTGACGCCCATGCCTTACAACATATATGCTTAATGCAGATGGTGCCGCTGCTATGGAGAACCTTCGGGCGGAGCTCGCCCGAGCCAAGGAGCAAGCCAGAAAGAGTGATGTGGCTGCCTTAAAGGCGGCCGCAGAGCTAAAAGCCGAACATGTTGCTCATCGTCAAGCAAGAAAGAAATGGCTGAGATGGCCGTGAAATTGAAGAATGCTATCGACCATTGCGAGCTTCTTGAAAAAGAAGATCGAGCGAAACAAGAGGACCTGAAAAAGGCCGCCACCGAGGCTAAGGACACTCGCTTCTGCAATGAGAGCTATGAAGGAGGAGCTACGTCAGCCGGAGATATTGCGGCCGGAAAGACCTTTTCAAGGAAATATGCCCTAGAGGCAATAATAAAGTTATTATTTATTTCCTTATATCATGATAAATGTTTATTATTCATGCTAGAATTGTATTAACCGGAAACATAATACATGTGTGAATATATAGACAAACAGTATGTCACTAGTATGCCTCTATTTGACTAGCTTGTTAATCAAAGATGGTTATGTTTCCTAACCATGAACAAGGAGTTGTTATTTGATTAACAAGGTCACATCATTAGTAGAATGATCTGATTGACATGACCCATTCCGTTAGCTTAACACTTGATCGTTTAGTATGTTAATGCTTTTCTTCATGACCCATACATGTTCCTGTAACTATGAGATTATGCAACTCCCGTTTACCGGAGGAACACTTTGGTGCTACCAAACGTCACAACGTAATCGGGTGATTATAAAGGAGTACTACAGGTGTCTCCAAAGGTACTTGTTGGGTTGGCGTATTTCGAGATTAGGTTTTGTCACTCCGATTGTCGGAGAGGTATCTCTAGGCCTTCTCGGTGATACACATCACTTAAGCCTTGCAAGCATTACAACTAATGAGTCAGTTGTAAGATGATGTATTACGGAACGAGTAAAGAGACTTACCGGTAACGAGATTGAACTAGGTATTGGATACCGACGATCGAATCTCGGGTAAGTAACATACCGATGACAAAAGGAACAACGTATGTCGTTATGCGGTTTGACCGATAAAGATCTTCGTAGAATATGTAGGAACCAATATGGGCATCCAGGTTCCGCTATTGGTTATTGACCGAGAATGGTTCTAGGTCATGTCTACATAGTTCTCGAACCCGTAGGGTCCGCACGCTTAACGCTTCGATGACAGTTCATTATGAGTTTATAAAGCATTGATGCAAGAAGTTTGTTCGAGTCCCGGATGTGATCACGGACATGACGAGGAGTCTCGAAATGGTCGAGACATAAAGATTGATATATTGGAAGCCTATGTTTGGACTTCGGAAGGGTTCCGAGTGAAAACAGGAAGTTACCGGAACACCGGGGGGTTACCGGAACCCCCCCGGGGGTATATGGGCCTTCATGGGCCACAAGGGAGAAGAGGAAGGGCCGGCCAGGTGGGCTGCGCGCCCCCTCCCCCCTCTAGTCCGAATAGGACAAGGAGAGGGGGGGCGGCGCCCCCTTCCCTCTTTCCCCCTCCCCAATCCTACTCCAACTAGGACAAGGGGGGGGAGTCCTACTCCCGGTGGGAGTAGGACTCCTCCAGGCGCGCCTCCCCAAGGCTGGCCGCACCCCCCCTTGGCTCCTTTATATACGGGGGCAGGGAGCACCCCATGACACACAAGTTGATCTACGGATCTTTCCTTAGCCGTGTGCGGTGCCCCTTCCACCATATTCCACTTCGGTCATATCGTCAGAGAGCTTAGGCGAAGCCTGCGCCGGAGAAGTCATATCGTCGCAGTGCTTAGGCGAAGCCCTGCGTCGGTGGAGCATCAACATCGTCACCACGCCGTCGTGCTGACGGAACTCATCCCCGACACTTTGCTTGATCTGAGTCCGGGGATCGTCATCGAGCTGAACGTGTGCAGAACTCGGAGGTGCCGTACGTTCGGTGCTTGGATCGGTCGGATCGTGAAGACGTACGACTACATCAACCGCGTTGTTATAACGCTTCCGCTTTCGGTCTACGAGGGTACGTGGACGGACACTCTTCCCTCTCGTTGCTATGCCATCACCATGGTCTTGTGTGATCGTAGGAAAATTTTTGAAATTACTACGTTCCCCAACAGTGGCATCCGAGCCTAGGTTTTTATGGTTTGATGTTATATGCACGAGTAGAACACAAGTGAGTTGTGGACGATACAAGTCATACTGCCTACCAGCATGTCATACTTTGGTTCAGCGGTATTGTTGGACGAGACGATCCGGACCAACCTTACGCGTTCTCTTACGCGAGACCGGTTCCCTCGACGTGCTTTGCACATAGATGGCTTGCGGAAGACTGTCTCTCCAACTTTAGTTGAACTGAAAGTGGCTACGCCCGTCCTTGAGAAGGTTAAACGGAGTCTATTTGACAAACTATCGTTGTGCTTTTGATGCGTAGGTAAGATGAGTTCTTGCTTAAAGCCCGTAGCAGCCACGTAAAACTTGCAACAACAAAGTAGAGGACGTCTAACTTGTTTTTGCAGGGCATGTTGTGATGTGATATGGTCAAGACATGATGCTAAATTTTATTGTATGAGATGATCATGTTTTGTAACCGAGTTATCGCAATCGGCAGGAGCCATATGGTTGTCGCTTTATTGTATGCAATGCAATCGCGATGTAATGCTTTACTTTATTACTAAGCGGTAGTGATAGTCGTGGAAGCATAAGATTGGCGAGACGACAGCGATGCTACGATGGAGATCAAGGTGTCGCTACCGGTGACGATGGTGATCATGACGGTGCTTGGCGATGGAGATCACAAGCACAAGATGATGATGACCATATCATATCACTTATATTGATTGCATGTGATGTTTATCCTTTATGCATCTTATCTTGCTTTGATTGACGGTAGCATTATAAGATGATCTCTCACTAAAAATTATCAAGAAGTGTTCTCTCGAGTATGCACCGTTGCCAAAGTTCGTAGTACCTAGACACCACGTGATGATCGGGTGTGATAAGTTCTACGTCCATCTACAACGGGTGCAAAACAGTTGCACACGCGAATACTCAGGTTAAACTTGACGAGCCTAGCATATAACAGATATGGCCTCGAACACGGAGACCGAAGGTCGAACGTGAATCATATAGAAGATATGATCAACATAGTGATGTTCACCGTTGAAACTACTCCGCCTCACGTGATGATCGGACACGGTTTAGTTGATATGGATCACGTGATCACTTAGATGACTAGAGAGATGTCTGCCTAAGTGGGAGTTTTTAATATGATTAATTGAACTTAAATTTATCATGAACTTAGTACTGATAGTATTTTGCTTGTCTATGTTTACTGTAGATAGATGGCTCGTGCTGTTGTTCCGTTGAATTTTAATGCGTTCCTTGAGAAAGCAAAGTTGAAAGATGATGGTAGCAATTACACGGACTGGGTCCGTAATTTGAGGATTATCCTCATTGCTGTACGTAAAAATTACGCCCTGGAAGCACCGCTGGGTGAGCGAACTGCTGCAGAATCTTGAGCGAGAAGTTATGAACGTCGGCAAAGCAGAGCTGATGACTACTCTATAGTTCAGTGTGCCATGCTTTACGGCTTAGAGCCGGGTCTTCAACGACATTTTGAACGTCATGGAGCATATGAGATGTTCCAGGAATTGAAGTTAATATTTCAAGCAAATGCCCGGATTGAGAGATATGAAGTCTCCAATAAGTTCTATAGCTGCAAGATGGAGAGAATAGTTCACAAGGAGCACATACTCAAAATGTCTGGGTATAACAATCACTTAATTCAGCTGGGAGTTAATCTTCCGGATGATAGTGTCATTGATGTAATTCTCCAATCACTGCCACCAAGCTATAAGAGCTTCGTGATGAACTATAATATGCAAGGGATGACTAAGACAATTCCTGAGCTCTTCGCAATGCTAAAAGCTGCGGAGGTAGAAATCAAGAAAGAGCATCAAGTGTTGATGGTCAACAAGACCACTAGTTTCAAGAAAAAGGGCAAAGGGAAGAAGAAGGGAAACTTCAAAAAGAACAGCAAGAAAGTTGCTGATCAAGAGAAGAAACCCAAGTCTGGACCTAAGCCTGAAACCGAGTGTTTTTACTGCAAGCAGACCGGACACTGGAAGCGGAACTGCCCCAAGTATTTGGCGGATAAAAAGGATGGCAAAGTGAACAAAGGTATATGTGATATACATGTCATTGATGTGTACCTTACTAGAGCTCGTAGTAGCACCTGGGTATTTGATACTGGTTACATTGCTAATATTTGCAACTCAAAGCAGGGACTACGGAATAGACGAGCAATCGGCAAAGGACGAGGTGACGATGCGCTGGGGAAATGGTTCCAAAGTCAATGTGATCGCGGTCGGCACGCTACCTCTACATCTACCTTCGGGATTAGTTTTAGACCTAAATAATTGTTATTTGGTGCCAGCATTGAGCATGAACATTATATCTGGATCTTGTTTAATGCGAGACAGTTATTCATTTAAATCAGAGAATAATGGTTGTTCTATTTATATGAATAATATCTTTTATGGTCATGCACCCTTGAAGAATGGTCTATTCTTGTTGAATCTCGACAGTAGTGATACACATATTCATAATGTTGAAGCCAAAAGATGCAGAGTTGATAATGATAGTGCAACTTATTTGTGGCACCGCCGTTTAGGTCATATCGGTGTAAAACGCATGAAGAAACTCCATACTGATGGGCTTCTGGAATCACTTGATTATGAATCACTTGGTACTTGCGAACCGTGCCTCATGGGCAAGATGACCAAAACGCCGTTCTCCGAAACTATGGAGCGAGCAACAGATTTATTGGAAATCATACATACTGATGTTTGTGGTCCAATGAATGTTGAGGCACGCGGCGGGTATCGTTATTTTCTCACCTTCACAGATGATTTGAGCAGATATGGGTATATCTACTTAATGAAACACAAATCTGAAACATTTGAAAAGTTCAAAGAATTTCAGAGTGAAGTGGAAAATCATCGTAACAAGAAAATAAAATATCTACGATCTGATCGTGGAGGAGAATATTTGAGTTACGAGTTTGGTTTACATTTGAAACAATGTGGAATAGTTTCGCAACTCACGCCACCCGGAACACCACAGAGAAATGGTGTGTCCGAACGCCGTGTCGTACTTTACTAGATATGGTACGATCAATGATGTCTATTTCCGATTTACCGCTATCGTTTTGGGGTTATGCTTTAGAGACGGCCGCATTCACGTTAAATAGGACACCGTCAAAATCCGTTGAGACGACGCCTTATGAACTGTGGTTTGGCAAGAAACCGAAGTTGTCGTTTCTTAAAGTTTGGGGCTGCGATGCTTATGTAAAGAAACTTCAACCAGATAAGCTCGAACCCAAATCGGAAAAATGTGTCTTCATAGGATACCCAAAGGAGACTGTTGGGTACACCTTCTATCACAGATCTGAAGGCAAGATTTTCGTTGCTAAATTCGGATCCTTTCTAGAGAAAGAGTTTCTCTCGAAAGAAGTGAGTGGGAGGAAAGTAGAACTTGATGAGATAACTGTATCTGCTCCCTTATTGGAAAGTAGTTCATCACAAGAAATGGTTCTGTGACAACTACACCAATTAGTGAAGAAACTAATGATGATGATCATGAAGCTTGAGATCAAGTTACTACTGAACCTCAGAGGTCAACCAGAATAAAATACGCACTGCAGTGGTACGGTAATCCTATTCTCGAAGTCATGTTACTTGACCATGGCGAACCTACAAACTATGAAGAAGCGATGGTGAGCCCAGATTCATGAAATGGCTGGAAGCCATGAAATCTGAGATGGGATCCATGTATGAGAACAAAGTATGGACTTTGGTTGACTTGCCCAATGATCGGCAAGCCATTGAAAATAAATGGATCTTTAAGAAGAAGACAGGCGCCGATGGTAATGTAACCGTCTACAAAGCTCGACTTGTTGCGAAAGGTTTTCGACAAGTTCAAGGGGTTGACTACGATGAGACTTTCTCACCCGTAGCGATGCTTAAGTCTGTCCGAATCATGTTAGCAATTGCCGCATTTTATGATTATGAAATTTGGCAAATGGATGTAAAACTGCATTCTTGAATGGATTTCTAGAAGAAGAGTTGTATATGATGCAACCAGAAGGTTTTGTCGATCCAAAAGGTGCTAACAAAGTGTGCAAGCTCCAACGATCAATTTATGGTGCAGTGCAAGCCTCTCGGAGTTGGAATAAACGCTTTGATAGTGTGATCAAAGCATATGGGTTTGTACAGACTTTTGGAGAAGCCTGTATTTACAAGAAAGTGAGTGGGAGCTCTGTAGCATTTACTGATATTATATGTGGACGACATATTATTAATTGGAAATGATATAGAATTTCTGGATAGCATAAAAGGATACTTGAATAAAAGTTTTTCAATGAAAGACCTCGGTGAAGCTGCTTACATATTGGGCATCAAGATCTATAGAGATAGATCAAGACGCTTAATTGGACTTTCACAAAGCACATACCTTGATAAAATTTTGAAAAAGTTCAAAATGGATCAGGCAAAGAAAGGTTTTTGCCTGTGTTGCAAGGTGTAAGATTGAGTCGACTCACCGCCCGACCACAGCAGAAGATAGAGAGAAAATGAAAGATGTTCCTATGCTTCAGCCATAGGCTCTATCATGTATGCAATGCTGTGTACCAGACCGACGTATGCTTAGCTGTAAGCTTGGCAGGAAGGTACCAAAGTAATCCAGGAATGGATCATCGGACAGCGGTCAAGAACATCCTGAAATACGAAAAGGACTAAGGATATGTTTCTCGTATATGGAGGTGACAAAGAGCTAGTCGTAAATGGTTACGCCGATGTAAGCTTTTGACACTGATCTGGACGATTCTAAATCGCAAACCGGATACGTGTTTTTATTAAACGGTGGAGCTGTCAGTTGGTGCAGTTCTAAACAAAGCGTCGTGGCGGGATCTACATGTGAAGCGGAGTACATAGCTGCTTCGGAAGCAGCAAATGAAGGAGTCTGGATGAAAAAGTTCATTTCCGATCTAGGTGTTATACCTAGTGCATCGAGACCGATGAAGATCTTCTGTGACAATACTGGTGCAATTGCCTTGGCAAAGGAATCCAGATTTCACAAGAGGACCAAGCACATCAAGAGACGCTTCAATTCCATTCGGGACCAAGTCCAAGTGGGAGACATAGAGATTTGCAAAATACATACGGATCTGAATGTTGCAGACCCGTTAACTAAGCCTCTTCCACGAGCAAAACATGATCAGCACCAAGACTCCATGGGTGTTAGGATCGTTACTTTGTAATCTAGATTATTGACTCTAGTGCAAGTGGGAGACTGAAGGAAATATGCCCTAGAGGCAATAATAAAGTTATTATTTATTTCCTTATATCATGATAAATGTTTATTATTCATGCTAGAATTGTATTAACCGGAAACATAATACATGTGTGAATATATAGACAAACAGTATGTCACTAGTATGCCTCTACTTGACTAGCTTGTTAATCAAAGATGGTTATGTTTCCTAACCATGAACAAGGAGTTGTTATTTGATTAACAAGGTCACATCATTAGTAGAATGATCTGATTGACATGACCCATTCCGTTAGCTTAACACTTGATCGCTTAGTATGTTAATGCTTTTCTTCATGACCCATACATGTTCCTCGTAACTATGAGATTATGCAACTCCCGTTTACGGAGGAACACTTTGGTGCTACCAAACGTCACAACGAATCGGGTGATTATAAAGGAGTACTACAGGTGTCTCCAAAGGTACTTGTTGGGTTGGCGTATTTCGAGATTAGGTTTTGTCACTCCGATTGTCGGAGAGGTATCTCTAGGCCTTCTCGGTGATACACATCACTTAAGCCTTGCAAGCATTACAACTAATGAGTCAGTTGTAAGATGATGTATTACGGAACGAGTAAAGAGACTTACCGGTAACGAGATTGAACTAGGTATTGGATACCGACGATCGAATCTCGGGTAAGTAACATACCGATGACAAAAGGAACAACGTATGTCGTTATGCGGTTTGACCGATAAAGATCTTCAGAGAATATGTAGGAACCAATATGGGCATCCAGGTTCCGCTATTGGTTATTGACCGAGAATGGTTCTAGGTCATGTCTACATAGTTCTCGAACCCGTAGGGTCCGCACGCTTAACGTTTCGATGACAGTTCATTATGAGTTTATAAAGCATTGATGCACCGAAGTTTGTTCGGAGTCCCGGATGTGATCACGGACATGACGAGGAGTCTCGAAATGGTCGAGACATAAAGATTGATATATTGGAAGCCGATGTTTGGACTTCGGAAGGGTTCCGAGTGAAAACAGGAAGTTACCGGAACACCGGGGTTACGGAACCCCGGGGTATATGGGCCTTCATGGGCCACAAGGGAGAAGAGGAAGGGCCGGCCAGGTGGGCTGCGCCCCCTCCCCCTCTAGTCCGAATAGGACAAGGAGAGGGGCGGCGCTTCTTCCCTCTTTCCCCTCCCCAATCCTACTCCAACTAGGACAGGGGGAGTCCTACTCCCGGTGAGTAGGACTCCTCCAGCGCCTCCCAAGGCTGGCCGCACCCCCTTGGCTCCTTTTATATCTGAGGCAGGGAGCACCCCATGACACACAAGTTGATCTACGGATCTTTCCTTAGCCGTGTGCGGTGCCCCTTCCACCATATTCCACTTCGGTCATATCGTCAGAGAGCTTAGGCGAAGCCCTCGCCGGAGATGTCATATCGTCGCAGTGCTTAGGCGAAGCCCTGCGTCGGTGGAGCATCAACATCGTCATCACGCCGTCGTTGACGGAACTCATCCCGACATTTTGCTGGATCGGAGTCCGGGATCGCCATCGAGCTGCACGTGTGCAGAACTCGGAGGTACCGTACGTTCGGTACTGGGATCGATCGGATCGTGAAGACGTACGACTACATCAACCGCGTTGTTATAACGCTTCCGCTTTCGGTCTACGAGGGTACGTGGACGGACACTCTTCCCTCTCATTGCTATGCCATCACCATGGTCTTGTGTGATCGTAGGAAAATTTTCGAAATTACTACGTTCCCCAACACTTTCTGCTGCGGAGGAAATTCACGGATCCTAAGTACGCTCAATTGGACCGGCTGTGGGGTGCGAAGGATGCTTATCTGGACCTGGCGGCGAGTGCTGCAGACGCGGCCGAACACTTCCGAGGTCAAAATGATCACGGAATGGAAGAACTTTTTTGGTCGCAGTTCCATAGTCCGGAGCGTCCACTTTCATTAGCTGGTCGTTTGGCCGAATGGGCTGAGCAGAATAGGTTGTCCGGACTTGCCATGAAGGATGTCGTGACTCATTTGTGGCCGAACAGGCCCGAGCCGAAGAGTTATTTTGGCTTGGTGCAATAGTTCCTTGGTTCGGTGCCGCATATCGATGCAATGAAGAGGTCAGCATGCATAGAGGGTGCGCGGATGGCTCTTGCCCGTGTCAAGACATACTGGGCGGAGATGAAGGCCACCGGTGTTGCATCCCAAGATTCGTACAGAAGCCGAGTACCTGCCGAGCACTATTTTGAGGAAGTCTGCAGGCGCTTCGTTTAATAGAGACGCAGTGCTTGAAGTATATTATGTTTAAATGACATGTATGATTTGTGAAAACAATGTTTCAATATAATAGAAGAGCTTTTTATACTTGTGCGTTCAAGTATTAAAACACCTCCTGTGCGGCCGTTGATGTATATGTGTATATAACTTGAAAGATGGCAGTCTTCAGCTTCAGCCCCCACACACATAATGCGGGGGTGTTTGCAAAAAGGCGCATTTTAACACTTAATCCAACGTCTTGGTCCTGTAAAGGAGGTGATAGCGTAGCAAACTAGGCAACCGGACTATAATGCTTTATCACTTTCACTTAGCCATAGGAGTTCGATGGTGGGACTACTATATAGCCCCTAGGGGCACCACGCTCTCCGAATTGGGCGTATGTGCTGACCGGAAACGGTCCTTCGTTAATGCGGGGGAATTCTAAACATTCCGGTGTGTCATCGAGTGGTTGACCAGTCTCACGCTATATCATGACAGTCAGTTTTCGGCTTTCTCTACTGAGGAGCTTACAATCACAGTAGTTCTCCTGGTGCCGCGTTAGCCGATAGAACGGAACGTAAGGCAGCAAAACACAGGAGCTGGGCAAACCCAACATTTGACCAAAGACATGATTCGGAGCTGATGCATATAAGGCCTAACTCGAGACGCCGAACACTCCCTAAGGTATTCGGTCTTTATGAAAACGGGCAGAATAATGCCCTAAGCCCCTGGTGTCTAGGTACGCGCAAAAATTCTGGTGCTGCCGATGCCAAAACGCCAGCCTCCTCCTCGGTTATAGCAAGAAACCGGGGGATGTGTATCAACAAGAGACAGTAAAAAAGGTTTACGCAGGGTCTTAATCTGAAAAGAATCCTTGCAACGGGTCCCTACTGCACGTCTGCGCCTGTGTCTCCGTTGTGCCGTGTCCTGGACGGGTGTAGCACGGTGTTCATCTGTAAAAGAGAAGAACTTAGTTGAAAAGAAAAAAAGATCGTGCGAAAAATGTACTTTATATTAAATAAACAGAGTACGGTTCGAAAAGTGAATAAAATTGAGCTTTATTGTCTCTTGTTGTACATGCGTGCAGCCCCTTGTACGGGGGTATGCCACTAGTAGGCGTTTATATGTTTACGCCGGACTCGTCTAGCCATGTCCGGGGTCCGAATGACCTATTCAGGTGCTTTGATTAGCGGAGCCGGATTAGTGTGGGGCTGTCAAGGCAGTCTCACGTTCTTCCGTGCTCGAGTAACACTTGGTACTCCCTTTTAATGAGATGATGCCGCGTGGACCAGGCATTTTAAGTGTAAGAGATGCATAATGCGGTATTGCGTTAAAGCGGGCGAAAGCTTCATGTCCCAGTAGTGCTTGATAGCTACTTTCGAATGGGGCGGTATGGAAGGTTAACTTTTCGCAGCGGAAGTTGTCGGATGAGCCGAACACAACTTCTAGCAGTAGGAAGCCCGTACGATGGGCATATAGGCCTGGCATTACCCCTTTGAAGGAGGTGTTGCTATGTCGAATTTTGGTTGGGTCTATCCCCATTTTGCGGATTGTGTCCTGATATAGCAGGTTTAGATCGCTACCTCCGTCCATTAGGACTTGTATAAATTGGAGTCCATCGATTATAGGATCTAATATCAAGGCAGTCCATCCTGCGTTCCGGATACTTCCGGAATAGTCCTGATGATCGAAGGTGATTGGTTTTGACAACCAACGTTGGGACTCTGCTGGGGTAGACCGTGCGGCGCGTGCTTCTATGGGCGCCGCTCTGTTTTTCCCTTTTGTCACTTGAATTGAGTTCACTGTTTTGACTTCTTGTGAGAAATTCTTTTGTTTTCCGGTGCTTTGCTTGTGGGGTTCGTCATCGTCCTCGCTTGGTGTGTCGAGCCCCTTGTGTTCGGCATTGAGTTTGCCGGACTGCTTGAAGACCCAATAATCTCTGTGGGTATGGTTTGCAGGCTTCCCGGGAGTATTGTGGATTTGGCATATTTTGTCCAAGATTTTGTTTAGGTTGGATAGCTCGTCGTTGTTGTCCTTGAGGGGCAGTTTTTTATGATTCTGCCGGGAGCTTCTGAATCCGGCGTTGACTGCCGTGCTCTTCGGGTTGTTTCCCTTTGTCCGGCGCTGGTCCTTGATGCGTCGTGGTTTTCCATTTCCATCCCTGACCTTGGATGTACTTGGGTTGCTGGTACTGCATCTTGCCAGCCAACTATCCTCTCCCGCGCAAAAGCGGGTCATGAGGCTTGTTAATGCAGCCATTGTTCTCGGCTTCTCCTGGCCGAGGTGTCTGGCGAGCCATTCGTCTCAGACGTTGTGTTTTAAAGCTGCTAAGGCTTCGGCGTCCGGACAGTCGACTATTTGGTTCTTTTTGGTGAGGAACCTGTTCCAGAATTTGCGGCCTGACTCTCCGAGTTGTTGAGTTATGTGACTTAAATCGTCTGCATCCGGAGGGCGGACATAAGTCCCTTGAAAATTTGCCCGAAAAGCATCCTCGAGCTCTTCCCAACTTCCAATGGTATTTTCAGGGAGGCTTTTGAGCCAATGACGGGCTGGCCCTTTGAGCTTGAGGGGTAAATATTTTATGGCGTGGAGATCATCTCCTCTAGCCATGTGTATGTGGAGGATGTAATCCTCAATCCGCACTCTGTGGTGCATTGTTCCGTCGTATGCCTCTATGTTTACGGGTTTGAATCCCGCTGGGAATTCGTGATCCAGCACCTCATCGGTGAAACATAGGGGGTGTGTGGCACCCCTATATTTGGGTGTGTCGTGACGTTCGGATATTTGGCGTGTTGCATTGCTTGGAAGAGCTTGCTTTCTCGGCCCATAGATGGACCTAACTGGGCCATCCTTTTGATGCGAATCCTTATGCGGATCGCGTGCCGGCTTGTGTGGGGCGCCGCTTGCCGCTCCATGTTTGCCATGTGGTCATCTATCCGACCGGGCGGCCTCTTTGTTCTTTGATTGCGGGGGCTCTACGGCCTCCTCATCGAATTCGGGCAGTAGTTTGCGTGTAGCTCTTTGTTTGGCGACTGTCACCGTATTTCTCTGCGGTGTTGAGTACTTTGCTCCATCTGATTCTGAGTGCATCTTCCGCTGTTTTGAGCTTCCGCTTCTGCTATTTCAGGCTACGCGTAGTGGCGACGAGCCTGTTGTGGAGGTTCTTCTGCTCCAACAATTTGTCCGGCGTGAGATCGTCCGGACTGTTATCTTCGCCGGGGACGGGTTGTTTATCCAAGTTGTCCTGTTCGGACGGTTGCTCGATAGCATGTTCGCCGTCCACCGGTTCGCCCTGCTCTATGGCTGGGTCTATGGCTGTCGCCTTTGTCGAAGCGGGACTTGGTGCGGCGTTTATGTTGCCGTTTTGACTGCTTTTCGAGGGATTTATCCTTCGTAGTGTCCCGTTGTTCCTCGTCGTCACTTCCTTTAGGTATATCCACCATGTATACATCGTGGGATGAGGTGGCTGTCCAAAGATCCTATAGGTGCTGGTTCATGGTTGTCTCCTACATCGCCGCCCATACCGTCGATGTCTTGAGTCGCAATCGAGCACGTCGTTTAAGCTTTCGGCATGGCTACAAAGTGGGTGGTGGGTGGGCGTTGAATTTCTTCGCCGTCTGCATCCCAACCTTCGACCGTAGTCCGCCAGGGCTCTCGATAAAGAGAGAGACTTTAGTGAATTGAGGATGTCGCCAAAGGGCGAGTCTTTGAAAG
The DNA here is from genome assembly GCA_021605145.1 of Aegilops bicornis. Taxonomy (NCBI): domain Eukaryota; kingdom Viridiplantae; phylum Streptophyta; class Magnoliopsida; order Poales; family Poaceae; genus Aegilops; species Aegilops bicornis. The sequence continues at coordinate 798,283,313 of CM038673.1, read as the reverse complement.
ATGTCCGCTGCATGAACTCCATAACCGCGCCCAATTGGATTCGATTGGCAGGGGCGCGGAGGGTTCGGAGTCCGGAGAGGAGTCCGGCACCTTGGAGTCACAGTCTTCGCAAAGGACAGGGATGGAGTTCGGCTCAATCGCCGTAGAGATCGTAGCCCTCGAGGCGGTGTCCAGCCACTCGTCCTCGATCGGCAGAGTCGGCCCCGAGCTAAGGGTCGGAGCGGACGCTGGTGCGGCCTCCAGGGCACTGTTCAGCGGCAGAGCTAGATCATGCCCATCGAGGCAGTGCGGCGCGCTTGGCTGTGGCTCGAATCCGTCGAAGATCAAGTCTCTGCGGATGTCGGCCGTGTAGTTCAAACTCCCAAATCTGACCTGATGGCCAGGGGCGTAGCTTTTGATCTGCTCCAGATGGCCAAGTGAATTGGCCCGCAGTGCAAAGCCGCCGAATACGAAGATCTCTCCGGGAGAAAAGTCTCACCTGGACCGCGTCGTTGTTGATGATCGAAGGAGCCATCGGGCCTAAGGATGACGACACGAGGAACTCTCAATGAAAGCACCAATGTCGGTGTCAAAACCGGCGGATCTTGGGTAGGGGGTCCCGAATCATGCGTCTAGGCGGATGGTAACAGGAGACAAGGGACACGATGTTTTACCCAGGTTGGGCCCTCTCGATGGAGGTAAAACCCTACTCCGCTTGATTAATATTGATGATATGAGTAGTACAAGAGTGGATCTACCACGAGATCGTAGAGGCTAAACCCTAGAAGCTAGCCTATGGTATGATTGTTGTTAGATCCACGGACTAAAACCCTCCGGTTTATATAGACACGGATAGGGTTAGGGTTACACAGTCGGTTACAACGGTAGGAGATCTACATATCCGTATCGCCAAGCTTGCCTTCCACGCCAAGGGAAGTCCCATCCGGACACGGGACGAAGTCTTCAATCTTGTATCTTCATAGTCCAGGAGTCCGGCCAACGGTGATAGTTCGGCTATCCGGACACCCCCTAATCCAGGACTCCCTCATCGAGCGTGAATCATATAGTAGATATGATCAACATAGTGATGTTCACCATTGAAAACTACCCCATCTCACATGATGATCGGACATGGTTTAGTTGATATGGATCATGTGATCACTTAGATGATTAGAGGGATGTCTATCTAAGTGGGAGTTCTCAAAGTAATATGATCAATTGAACTTTAATTTGTCATGAACTTAGTACCTGATAGTATTTTGCATGTCTATGTTGTTGTAGATAAATGGCCCGTGCTACTGTTCCGTTGAATTTTAATGCGTTCCTAGAGAAAGCTAAGTTGAAAGATGATGGTAGCAACTACACGGACTGGGTCTGTAACTTGAGGATTATCCTCATTGCTGCACAGAATAATTACGTCCTGGAAGCACCGCTGAGTGCCAAACCCGTTGCAGGAGCAACGCCGGACGTTATGAACGCCTGGCAGAGCAAACTGATGACTACTCGATAGTTCAGTGTGCCATGCTTTACGACTTAGAACCGGGACTTCAACGACGTTTTGAACATCATGGAGCATATGAGATGTTCCAGGTGTTGAAGTTAATATTTCAAGCAAATGCCCGGATTGAGATATATGAAGTCTCCAATAAGTCCTACAGCTGCAAAATGGAGGAGAATAGTTCTGTCAGTGAACATATACTCAGAATGTCTGGGTACCACAATCACTTGACTCGGCTGGGAGTTAATCTTCCAGTTGATAGTGTCATTGACAGAGTTCTTCAATCACTGCCACCAAGCTACAAAAGCTTCATGATGAACTATAATATGCAAGGGATGGATAAGACAATTCCCGAGCTCTTCGCGATGCTAAAGGCTGCGGAGGTATAAATCAAGAAGGAGCATCAAGTGTTGATGGTCAACAAGACCAATAGTTTCAATAAGAAGGGCAAAGGGAATAAGGGGAACTTCAAGAAGAACGGCAAGCAAGTTGCTGCTCAAGTGAAGAAGCCCAAGTCTGGACCTAAGCACGAGACCGAGTGCTTCTAACGCAAAGGGATCGGACATCGAAGCGTAACTGCCCCAAGTATTTGGCGGATAAGAAGGATGGCAAAGTGAAAGGTATATTTTATATACATGTTATTTATGTGTACCTTCCTAATGCTCGTAATAGTGCATGGGTATTTGATATTGGTTATGTTGCTCATATTTGCAACTCGAAACAGGGGCTACGGATTAAAAGAAGATTGGCTAAGGACGAGGTGACGATGCACGTGGGAAATGTTTCCAAAGTCGATGTGATCGCCGTCGGCACGCTACCTCTACATCTACCTTCGGGATTAGTTTTAGACCTGAATAATTGTTATTTGGTGCCAGCGTTGAGCATGAACATTATATCTAGATCTTGTTTGATGCGAGACGGTTATTCATTTAAATCAGAGAAAAATGGTTGTTCTATTTATATGAGTAATATTTTTTATGGTCATGCACCCTTGATGAGTGGTCTATTTTTATTGAATCTCGATAGTAGTGATACACATATTCATAGTATTGAAGCCAAAAGATATAAGTTTAATAATGATAGCGCAACTTATTTTTGGCACTGCCATTTAGGTCATATTGGTGTAAAGCACTTGAAGAAACTCCATGCCGATAGGCTTTTGGAATCACTTGATGCTTGCGAACCATGCCTCATGGGCAAGATGACTAAGACTCCGATCCGTTCTCCGGAACAATGGAGCGAGCAACAGACTTGTTGGAAATAATACATACTGATGTATGCGGTCCGATGAGTGTTGATGCTCGTGGCGGGTATCGTTATTTCCGACCTTCATAGATGATTTGAGCAGATATGGGTATATCTACTTGATGAGACATAAGTCTGAAACATTTGAAAAGTTCAAAGAATTTCAGAGTGAAGTGGAAAATCATCGTAACAAGAAAATAAAGTTTCTACAATCTAATCGTGGAGGAGAATATTTGAGTTACGAGTTTGGTCTTCATTTGAAACAATGCGGAATAGTTTCGCAACTCACGCCACCCGGAGCACCACAGCGTAATGGTGTGTCCGAACGTCGTAACCCTACTTTATTAGATATGGTGCGATCTATGATGTCTCTTATTGATTTACCGCTATCATTTTGGGGTTATGCTTTAGAGACGGCCGCATTAACGTTAAATAGGGCACCATCTAAATCCGTTGAGATGACACCATATGAACTGTGGTTTGGCAAGAAACCCAATTTGTCGTTTCTTAAAGTTTGGGGCTGCGATGCTTATGTGAAAAAGCTTCAACCTGATATGCTCGAACCCAAATCGGAGAAATGTGTCTTCATAGGATACCCAAAGGAGACTGTTGGGTACACCTTCTATCATGGATTCGAAGGCAAAATATTCGTTGCTAAGAATGGATCCTTTCTAGAGAAGGAGTTTCTCTCGAAAGAAGTGAGTGGGAGGAAAGTAGAACTTGATGAGGTAATTGTACTTGCTCCCTTATTGGAAAGTAGTTCATCACAGAAATCAGTTCCAGTGATTCCTACACCAATTAGTGAGGAAGCTAATGATAATGATCATGAAACTTCTGATCAAACCTCGTAGGTCAACTAGAGTAAGATCCTCACCAGAGTGGTATGGTAATCCTGTTCTGGAAGTCATGTTACTTGACCATGAAGAACCTACGAACTATGAGGAAGCGATGATGAGCCTAGATTCCGCAAAATGACTTGAGGCCATGAAATCTGAGATGGGATCCATGTATGAGAACAATGTGTGGACTTTGGTTGACTTGCCCGATGATCGGCAAGCCATAGAGAATAAATGGATCTTTAAGAAGAAGACTGACGCTGACGGTAATGTTACTGTCTACAAAGCTCGACTTGTTGCGAAAGGTTTTCGACAAGTTCACGGACTTGACTATGATGAGACTTTCTCACCCGTAGCGATGCTTAAGTCCGTCTGAATCATGTTAGCAATTTCCGCATTTTATGATTATGAAATTTGGCAAATGGATGTCAAAACTGCATTCCTTCGGGGATATCTTGAAGAAGAGTTGTATATGATGCAACCAGAAGGTTTTGTCGATCCAAAAGGTGCTAACAAAGTGTGCAAGCTCCAGCAATCCATTTATGGACTGGTGCAAGCATCTCGGAGTTGGAATATACACTTTGATAGTGTGATCAAATCATATGGTTTTATACAAACTTTTGGAGAAGCCTGTATTTACAAGAAAGTGAGTGGGAGCTTTGTAGCATTTCTGATATTATATGTGGATGACATATTGTTGATCAGAAATGATACTGAATTTCTGAATGGCATAAAAGGATACCTGAATAAGACTTTTTCAATGAAAGACCTCGGTGAAGCTGCTTATATATTAGGCATCAAGATCTATAGAGATAGATCAAGACGCTTATGGACTTTCACAAAGCACATACCTTGATAAAGTTTTGAAAAAGTTCAAAATGGATCAAGCAAAGAAAGCGTTCTTGCCTGTGTTACAAGGTGTGAAGTTGAGTCAGACTCAATGCCCCACCACTGCAGAAGATAGAGAGAAAATGAAAGTCATTCCCTATGCTTCAGCCATAGGTTCTATCATGTATGCAATGTTGTGTACCAGACCTGATGTGTGCCTTGCTATTAGTTTAGCAGGGAGGTACCAAAGTAATCCAGGAGTGGATCACTGGACATCGGTCAAGAACATCGTGAAATATCTGAAAAGGACTAAGGATATGTTTCTCGTTTATGGAGGTGACAAAGAGCTCGTCGTAAATGGTTACGTCGATGCAAGCTTTGACATTGATCCGGATAACTCTACGTCACAAACCGGATACGTATCTATATTGAATGGAGGAGCTGTAAGTTGGTGCAGTTTCAAACAGAGCATCATGGCGGGATCTACGTGTGAACCGGAGTACATAGCTGCTTCGGAAGCAGCAAATGAAGGAGTCTGGATGAAGGAGTTAGTTACGGGATGATGCATTACGGAACGAGGTATCTTTGGGCCCTATCGGTAATGCACATCACTATAAGCCTTGCAAGCAATGTGACTAATGAGTTAGTTACGGGATGATGCATTACAGAATGAGTAAACAGACTTGCCGGTAATGAGATTGAACTAGGTATGATGATACCGACGATCGAATCTCGGGCAAGTAACTGCTACGTCTTGAGCTTGCGTTTGTTTTCCTCGAAGAGGAGAGGGTGATGCAGCAAGTGTAGCGTAAGTATTTCCCTCAGTTTTTGAGAACCAAGGTATCAATCTAGTAGGAGGCTCCTCAAAAGTCCCATGCACCAATACAAACAAACTGAGAACTCGCAACCAACGCAATAAAGGGGTTGTCAATCCCTTCACGGCCACTTGCGAAAGTGAGATCTAATAAAGATAGTATGATAAGATAAATATATTTTTGGTATTTTATAATATAGATGCAAAAAGTAAAGATGCAAATAAAAGTAGATTGGGAGCAAATATGATAAGAAATAGACCCGGGGGCCATTGGTTTCACTAGTGGCTTCTCTCAAGATAGCATAAGTATTACGGTGGGTGAACAAATTACTGTCGAGCAATTGATAGAAAAGCGCATAGTTATGAGATTATCTAGGCATGATCATGTATATAGGCATCACGTCCATAACGAGTAGACGGACTCCTACCTGTATCTAATACTATTACTCCACACATCGACCGCTATCCAGCATGCATCTACAGTATTAGGTTCATAAGAACAGAGTAACGCTTTAAGCAAGATGACATGATGTAGAGGGATAAACTCATGCAATATGATATAAACCCCATCTTGTTATCCTCGATGGCAACAATACAATACGTGCCTTTGCAACCCTTTACATCCTTGGGTAAGGACACCGCAAGATTGAACCCAAAGCTAAGCACTTCTCCCATGGCAAGAAAATATCAATCTAGTAGGCCAAACCAAACTGATAATTCGAAGAGACTTGCAAAGATAACTTAATCATACATAAAAGAATTCAGAGAAGATTCAAATATTATTCATAGATAAACTTGATCATAAACCCACAATTCATCGGATCTCGACAAACACACCGCAAAAAGAGTTTACATCGAATAGATCTCCATAAGAGAGGGGAGAACATTGTATTGAGATCCAAAAAGAGAGAAGAAGCCATCTAGCTAATAACTATGGACCCGTAGGTCTGTGGTAAACTACTCACAACTCATCTGAGGGGCAAGGATGTTGATGTAGAGGCCCTCCGTGGTTGATTCCCCCTCCGGCAGAGAGCCGGCGAAGGCTCCAAGATGAGATCTCGCGGATACAGAAGGTTACGGTGGTGGAAATTGTGTTTCGTGGTGTCCCTGGATGTTTTCGGGGTACGTAGGTATATATAGGAGGAAGAAGTACGTTGGTGGACGCCCGAGGGGCCCACGAGACAGGGGGCGCGCCCTATAGGGGGGCGCCCTCCTATCTCGTGGAGGCCTCAACTGCTTCTTGACTTGCACTCCAAGTCCTCTGGATCACGTTTGTTCCAAAAATCACGCTCCCGAAGGTTTCATTCCATTTGGACTCCGTTTGATATTCCTTTTCTTCGAAATACTGAAATAGGCAAAAAACAGCAATATGGGCTGGGCCTCCGGTTATTAGGTTAGTCCCAAAAATGATGTAAATGTGTAAAATAAAGCCCATAAACATCCAAAAGGGGTAATATAATAGCATGGAACAATCAAAAATTATAGATACGTTGGAGACGTATCAAGCATCCCCAAGCTTAATTCCTGCTCGTCCTCGAGTAGGTAAATGATAAAAAGAGAATTTTTGATGTGGAATGCTGCCTAGCATAATTCATAATGAAATTTTCTCTATTGTGGCATGAATGTTCAGATCCAAATGAATACAAAATAAAAGTTCATATTGATAAAAGAAATATTAATACTTCAATCATACTAATCAAAGTAATCATGTCTTCTCAAAATAGCATGGCAAAAGAAAGTTCATCCCTACAAAATCATATAGTTAGGCTATGCTTCATTTTTGTCACACAAAGATGTTCCCAACTTCTATACTCCCGATGACAAGCCAAGCAATTGTTTCATACTTAAATAATCTCAAACTTTTTCAACCTTCACGCAATACATGAGTGTGAGCCATGGATATATAGCACTATGGGTGGAATAGAATATGATGATGGGGATTGTGTGGAGAAGACAAAAAAGGAGAAAGTCTCACATTGACGCGGATAATCAACGGGCTATGGAGATGCCCATCAATTGATGTCAACATGAGGATTAGGGATTGCCATGCAACGGATGCACTAGAGCTATAAATGCTCAACAAAAGAAAACTAGTGGGTGTGCATCCAACTTGCTTGCTCACGAAGACCTAGGGCATTTGAGGAAGCCCATCGTAGGAATATACAAGCCAAGTTCTATAATGAAAAATTCCCACTAGTATGAAAAAGACAACTTATGAGACTCACTATATGAAAAACATGGTGCTACTTTGAAGCACAATATATGAGACTCACTACATGAAGGACAAGGTGCTACTTTGAAGCACAATATATGAGACTCACTACATGAAGAACAAGGTGCTACTTTGAAGCACAAGTGTGGTAAGAGGATAGTAACATTGCCCTTTTTATTTATTTTCTTTTTTTTGGGCCTTTCTTTTTTTGGCCTTTCTCTTTTTTTGATTGGGCAATGCTCTGATAATGATGATCATCACACTTCTATTGATTACAACATAAGGATTACAACTCGATACTAGAACAAGATATGACTCTATATGAATGCCTCCGGCGGTGTACCGGGATGGTGCAATGAATCAAGAGTGACATGTATGAAAAATAATGCATGGTGGCTTTTCCACAAATACGATGTCAACTAAATGATCATGCAATGGCAATATGACAAAAGTAAAGTATGTCATGATGATGATGAACGGAACGGTGGAAAGTTGCATGGCAATATATCTCGGAATGGCTATGGAAATGCCATAATAGGTAGGTATGGTGGCTGTTTTGAGGAAGATATAGGGAGGTTTATGTGTGATAGAGCGTATCGTATCACGGGGTTTGGATGCAGCGCTAAGTTTGCACCAACTCTCAAGATGAGAAAGGGCAATGCACGGTGCAATCAAGAGGCTAGCAAGGGCGGAAAGGTAAAAGTGCGTATAATCCATGGACTCAACATTAGTCAAAAGAACTCATATACTTATTGCAAAAATTTAGAAGTCATAAAAATCAAGTACTACGCCAAGATGCTACTAGGGGGATAGATTGGTAGGAAAAGACCATCGTCATTCCCGACCACCACTCATAAGGATGCACAAGCCAGGTACACTTCATGTTTCAAATTTGTTACACAACTTTAACCATACGTGCATGCTACGGGACATGCTAACTTCAACACAAGCATTCTTTAAATTCATAATCACCCAACTAGCATGACTTTAATATCACTACCTCCATATCTCAAAACAATTATCAAGTATCAAGTTGATCATAGCATCCAATTCACTTCCTATGATAGTTTTTATTATACCCAACTTGGATGCCTACCATTCTAGGACCAATTTTATGACCATAGCAAATACCATGCTGTTATAAAAGACTCTCAAAATAATATAAGTGAAGCATGGGAGACTAGCAATTTCTTCAAAATTAAGACACCACCATGCTCTACAAGATATAAGTGAAGCACTAGAGCAAAAACTATCAAGCTCAAAAGATATAAGTGAAGCACATAGAGTATTCTAGCAAATTCTAATCAAATAGGCTTCTCCCAAAAGGTGTGTACAGCAAGGATGATTGTGGTAAACTAAAAGGCAAAGACTAATATAATACACGACGCTCCAAGCAAAAACACTTATCATGTGGTGAATAAAAATATAGCTCCAAGTAAAGTTACCAATGAACGAAGATTTAAAGAGGGATGCCTTCCGAGGCATCCCCAAGCTTAGGCTTTTGGATATTCTTGAATATCTTGGGGTGCCTTGGGCATCCCCAATCTTAGGCTCTTGCCACCCTTTATTCCATAGTCCATAAAAGCTTTACCCAAAACTTGAAAACTTCACAACACAAAACTAAACAGGAAATCTTATAAGCTCCGTTAGTGAAAGAAAACAAAACCACCACATAAGGTACTGCAATGAACTCATTCTTTATTTAATTTTGTGTTAAACCTAATTTATTCCAACTTCTCTATGGATTACAAACTATTTTATTGGCCATAGATTCATCAAAATAAGCAAACAACACACGAAAAACAGAATCTGTCAAAAACAGAACAGTCTGTAGTAATCTGTAACTAACGCAAACTTCTGGAACTCAAAAAATTCAGAAAAACTAGGAAGACCTAGGCAATTTGTTTATTTATCAGAAGCAATTGGAATCACTATTTTATCACGTTCTGGTGATTTTTAACAATTGTTTTCGTGAGCCGAAAGTTTCTGGAAATTACAGCAAGATCAAATAACTATCATCCAAGAAGATCCTATAGGTTTAACTTGGCACAAACACTAATTAAAACATAAAACCACATCTAAACAGAAGGTAGATGGATTATTTATTCCTAAACAGAAACAAAAACAAAAACATAAAAGAAAATTGGGTTGCCTCCCAACTAGCACTATCGTTTAACGCCCCTAGCTAGGCATAAAAGCGAGGATAGATCTAACGAGTGCCATCTTTGGCACTAAACTCATAAGTAGCACGCATGATAGATTCATAAGGTAATTTAACTTTATTTCTTGGAAAGTGCTCCATGCCTTTCTTTAAGGGAAATTGGAATCTAATATTCCCTTTCTTCATATCAATAATCGCACCAATCGTTCTAAGGAAAGGTCTACCAAGAATAATAGGGCAAGAAAGATTGCAATCTATATCAAGAACGATAAAATCTATGGGAACCAAATTTCTATTTGCAACAATAAGAACATCATTGATCCTTCCCATAGGCTTTTTAATGGTGGAATCCGCAAGGTGCAAATTTAAAGAACAATCATCAAGATCATGGAAACCTAGAATATCACATAAAGTTTTCAGAATCGTGGAAACACTAGCACCCAAATCACACAAAGAAAAACACTCATAATCTTTAATTCTAATCTTTATAGTAGGTTCCCACTCATCATTAAGTTTTCTAGGTATAGAAACTTCCAAATTAAGTTTTTCATCATAAGATTGCATCAAGGCATCAACAATATGTTTGGTAAAAGCTTTGTTTTGACTATAAGCATGAGGAGAATTAACAACGGATTGCAACAAGGAAATACAACCTTTTATAGAGAAATTATCATAATTAAATTCCTTGAAATCCGAGATAGTGGGTTCAACATTATTAGAAGTTGAGGATTCTCCAATCTCACTTTTACCAAATTTAACATTAAGATCTAAAGACTCCGAATTCTTGGGACGCCTTCTAGGCAAAGTTGATTCATCGTCTGTCCCATAATCATCAAAATTCATATTGCAAAACATAGATCTAATCGTAGACGCATCAATAACTTTAAGATCCTCATCATTATTTTCACGGAAACTAGAAGAACACGCTTTTATAAAGCTTTCTTTTTTAGCACGCAATCTAGCGGTTCTTTCCTTGCACTCGTCAATGGAAATTCTCATTACTTTGAGAGACTCATTGATATCATGCTTAGGAGAAGAAGATCCAAGTTTAAGAGAATTAACATCAAGCTTAAAGTCTATCAACGCTCCTAGCCAAATCATCAACTTTGAGCAATTTTTCTTCAAGCAAAGCATTAAAATTCTTTTGAGAAATCATAAATTCTTTCACACTATTCTCAAAATCAGAGGGCATCTTATTAAAATTACCATAAGAATTATTGCAGGAATTTCCATAATTATTAGATGGATTACTAAGGAACGGTCTAGCATTAAAATTTCCTCTATAAGCATTGTTTCCAAAACTATTCCTACGAACAAAATTCACATCCATAGATTCATTATTATTCTCAATCAAGGAAGACAAAAGGCATATCATTGGGATCAAGAGGAGTATTTTTAGTAGCAAACATCTTCATAAGTTCATCCATCTTTCCACTCAAAACATTGATTTCTTCTATAGCATGCACTTTTTACTAGAAGATCTTTCGATTGTGCCATTGAGAATAATTAGCCATAATATTATCAAGAAGTTTTGTAGCATATCCTAACGTGATTTCCATAAACGTGCCTCCCGCGGCCGAATCTAAGAGATTTCTAGAAGCAAAGTTCAAACCGGCATAAATTTTTTGTATGATCATTCATAAATTCAAACCATGAGTAGGGCAATTGCGTAGCATCAATTTCATTCTTTCCCAAGATTGGGCAACATGCTCATGATCAAGTTGTTTAAAATTCATAATATCGTTCCTAAGAGTGATGTTAGCGGGAGGAAAATACTTAGAGATAAAAGCATCTTTGCACTTGTTCCAAGAATCAATACTATTCTTAGGCAAAGACGAAAACCAAACTTTAGCACGATCTCTAAGTGAAAACGGAAATAACTTCAATTTGACAATAATGTTATCTGTATCTGTCTTCTTTTGCATATCACACAAATCAACAAAGTTGTTTAGATGAGTAGCGGCATCTTCACTAGGAAGGCCGGCGAATTGATCTTTCATAACAAGATTCAGCAAAGCGGTATTGATTTCACAAGACTCGTCATTATTAAGAGGAGCAATCGGAGTACTAAGGAAATCATTATTATTGGTATTCGAGAAGTCACACAATTTGGTATTATCTTGCGCCATGGCAACAAGTAATCCAACACACAAGTAAACAGAAAAATGGCAAGCAAAAGAGAGAGCGAATAAAACGGCAAGGGTGAAGTGGGGGAGAGGGAAACGAGAGGAAAATGGCAAATAATGTAAATGCGAGGGAGATGGGTTTGTGATGGGTACTTGGTATGTCTTGACTTGAGCGAAGACCTCCCTGGCAACGGCGCCAGAAATCCTTCTTGCTACGTCTTGAGCTTGCGTTGGTTTTCCTCGAAGAGGAGAGGGTGATGCAGCAAGTGTAGCGTAAGTATTTCCCTCAGTTTTTGAGAACCAAGGTATCAATCTAGTAGGAGGCTCCTCAAAAGTCCCACGCACCAACACAAACAAACTGAGAACTCGCAACGAACGCAATAAAGGGGTTGTCAATCCCTTCACGGCCACTTGCGAAAGTGAGATCTAATAAAGATAGTATGATAAGATAAATATATTTTTGGTATTTAATAATATAGATGCAAAAAGTAAAGATGCAAATAAAAGTAGATTGGGAGCAAATATGATAAGAGATAGACCCGGGGGCCATAGGTTTCACCAGTGGCTTCTCTCAAGATAGCATAAGTATTACGGTGGGTGAACAAATTACTGTCGAGCAATTGATAGAAAAGCGCATAGTTATGAGATTATCTAGGCATGATCATGTATATAGGCATCACGTCCATAACAAGTAGACCGACTCCTGCCTACATCTACTACTATTACTCCACACATCGACCGCTATCCAGCATCCATCTAGAGTATTTAGTTCATAAGAACAGAGTAACGCTTTAAGCAAGATGACATGATGTAGAGGGATAAACTCATACAATATGATATAAACCCCATCTTGTTATCCTCGATGGCAACAATAATACACGTGCCTTTGCAACCCTTTACATCCTTTGGGTAAGGACACCGCAAGATTGAACCCAAAGCTAAGCACTTCTCCCATGGCAAGAAAAGATCAATCTAGTAGGCCAAACCAAACTGATAATTCGAAGAGACTTGCAAAGATAACTTAATCATACATAAAAGAATTCAGAGAAGATTCAAATATTATTCATAGATAAACTTGATCATAAACCCACAATTCATCGGATCTCGACAAACACACTGCAAAAAGAGTTTACATCGAATAGATCTCCACAAGAGAGGGGGAGAACATTGTATTGAGATCCAAAAAGAGAGAAGAAGCCATCTAGCTAATAACTATGGACCCAGGGTCTGTGGTAAACTACTCACAACTCATCGGAGGGGCAAGGATGTTGATGTAGAGGCCCTCCGTGGTTGATTCCCCCTCCGGCAGAGTGCCGACGAAGGCTCCAAGATGAGATCTCGCGGATACAGAAGGTTACGGCGGTGGAAATTGTGTTTCGTGGTGCCCCTGGATGTTTTCGGGGTACGTAGGTATATATAGGAGGAAGAAGTACGTCGCTGGCCGCCCGAGGGGCCCACGAGACAGGGGGGCGAGCCCTATAGGGAGGGCGCGCCCTCCTATCTCGTGGAGGCCTCGGCTGTTTTTTGGGAGGGCGCGTCCCAAAAATGATATAAATGTGTAAAATAAAGCCCATAAACATCCAAAAGGGGGTAATATAATAGCATGGAACAATCAAAAATTATAGATACGTTGGAGACGTATCAGATACATACCGATGACAAAGAAAACAACGTATGTTGTTGTGCGGTTTGATCGATAAAGATATTCGTAGAATATGTAGGAGCCAATATGAGCATCCAGGTTCCGCTATTGGTTATTGACTGGAGATGTTTCTCGGTCATGTCTACATAGTTCTCGAACCCGTAGGGTCCGCACGCTTAACGTTCGATGATGATTGGTATTATGAGTTTATGTGATTTGATGTACTGAAGCTTGTTCGGAGTTCCGGATGAGATCACGGACATGACGAAGAGTCTCAAAATGGTCGAGACATAAAGATTCATATATTTGAAGGTTATATTCAGACATCGGAATGGTTCGGGTCGTATCGGATAAGTTACGGAGTGCCGGGGGTTACCGGAACCCCCCCTAGGAATCTAGTGGGCCTCATGGGCCTTAGTGGAGAAGAGAGAGGGCTGGCCAGGAGGTGGCGCGTGCCCCCCCCCCCTTGCCCCAATCTGAATTGGACAAGGGGAGGGGGTGGCGCCCCCTCCTTCCTTCTCTCATCCTCCTCCTTCCTCCCTTCTCCTACTTGGACTAGGAAAGGGGGAAACCTACTCCTACTAGGAGTAGGATTCCTCCCCCTTGGCGCGCTCCTTATGGCCGGCCAGACTCCTCCTCCCCTCCTTTATATATGGGGGAGGGGGCACCCCATTGACACATAAGTTGATCTTTAGCCGTGTGTGGTGCTCCCCTTCACAGTTTTCCACCTCGGTCATATTATCGTAGTGCTTAGGCGAAGTCCTGTATCGGTAACTTCATCATCACCGTCACCACGACGTCGTGCTGACGAAACTCTCCCTCGGCCTCAGCTGGATCAAGAGTACGAGGGACGTCACCGAGCTGAACGTGTGCAGATCGCGGAGGTGCTGTGCGTTCGATACTTGATCAGTTGAATCGCAAAGACGTTCGACTACATTAACCGCGTTACTAAACGCTTCCGCTTTCGGTCTACGAGGGTATGTGGACACACTCTCCCTGCTCGTTGATATGCTTCTCCTAGATAAATCTTGCATGATCGTGGGAAAATTTTGAAATACTACGTTCCCAAACAACCCACACATCCACGTGAACAAGAACATTTGTCTCAAAAAAAAACGTGAACAAGAACATGGAGCCAGGGATCACGACTTAGCACGCGCTGCCTTTTTGCCTCTCGTCTAGGTAGCTGGCAGAAGATCTAGGGACGCGGTTGCAATCTGCGCGGCACACCGATGTTGTGTGTCCTCTATTGATGTGAGTGTTGCCGACTAGTCTACCTGTCCGCAGTAACTATCAGTAACCGTTATGTTTGATGATAATAGTGTTCTTGTTTTGTTAATCCTAAAGAGATCAATAACAAAGTGTAATGTTTTGAATGTGATCCTAGCGAGTATCTTTTAGGGGGTTGTGTTGTTGATCCGAAAGAGATCAATAATGTAGTGTCACAGATACATGTATAGCCCATGAGTGTACGCCCTCTTGTTTTACTGTCTTTCACAAATCACGCGAGTAACGACAACGCAAGGTATACGTACATCACAGTAGCCATTTGGCCCTACATCACCCTTAATGACCCAACTAATCTTGTTATTAAGGTCACTAGGTCTGGTCCAAGTAGTAGTTGTGTAACGCCCAACATGCGGTCCTACCCCAAACGAACCCATTTGCAAGCCTCGCTAAGGATAGAAACGCATGTCGAAGAAATAGACGTTGGGATTTCTCTGAAGAGGAAGATTCATGTAGTATAGTGCCAGATAGTATTTCCTCAGTTAAGAATCAAGGTTTATCAAATTAGTAGGAGACACCACACAAACAAGGTAAGCGATACCTGCACACACATAAAGCAAATACTTGACCCAACGAAGGCAAGTGGGTTGTCAATCCGCTTGTTCTCGTCAATTGCAAGGATTAAATCTGATAGTGGTAGATAGATTATTGTTAGGCATCTCTCTCATGAGCATAGCAACGTTGGGTAGACAAATTATTGTTAGGCAATTGATAGAATAGCGTATAGTTATCATGATTCTTCATGGCATGATTAATGTATAGGCATTACGTCTAAGACAATAGAGCGAAATCCATTGCATCTACTACTATTACTCTGCCCCAAGACCGTTATCCAGCATACATCTCAAGTATTAAGGTCATAACAAACAGAGTAATTCGTGAAGCATGATAACATAATGTATAAAAAGTAAAATCAATTAATATGTTTGAAACCCGTCATTTTACCCTTAGTAGCAACAATACAAATACGTGCATTCCTACTCCTCCAGCCACAGAGTTAGGGCACCGCAAGATTGAACCTACTACCAAGCACCTCTCCCACTCAAGATAAATCAATCTACTTGGCCAAGTAAGACGGTAGGTGAAAAAAATACAAGGCTATAAAATCACACATAAACCTTAGAAAAATACTCAAATACTTTCAATGAATAATTTCATCATAATTGCACAATTCGTCGGATCCCAACAAACACGCCGCAAAAATTACATCGAATAGATCTCCGAAGAGATCATTGAATTGAATATAACAAAAAGAGTGAGCCATCTAGCTATTGCTATGGACCCGTAGGTCCTAGGTCCTGTGGGAACTAGTCACACATCATCATGGAGGCAGCAAGTTTGATGAAGATTTGCTCCCCAATGGTTTCCCCTCCGACAGATTACTGGAGGGGGCCTCCAGATGTGATTATGGAAGAACAAAGGCTTGCGGCGGCGGAAGAATTATTTCGGGTCTTGCTATGGGGGTTTATTGATTTTAGGGAATTTATAGGCCAGGAATTAGGTCAAGACACTTCTCAGGGGCCCACAAGCCTGGATTGCGCGCCCCCTGGGGGTGTGCCCCTGTAGCTTGTGGCGTCCTTGTGTGTCTTATGGTCTCCCCCGAAGATTCTAGGGTTTCTTCTGGTTCAGAAAAAATCACCGTAAATTTTCATCGTGTTTGGACTTAGTTTGGTATGGTTTTTCTGTGAAACAAAGAAATAGGCAAAAAAACAGAAACTGACACTGGGCACTACATTAATAGGTTATTCCACAAAAATGACATAAATTGGCACATAAAGCATACAAGGATCCAACTACGGATAAGAAGCAAATTGGCCTAAAGAGGCCCCAAATAAAAGAAAGCAACGTCCACCCTGCTAATCCCAGGCTGCCAACCGGGAACACATCCTATGATCGTCATTGAAGAAGAAAAATAAATAAAACTCAAAATAGAACATGCATCATGCTCACATTAAAGCATCACTTTACCTGTACCTGCATCTGTTGTAGTAGTATCTGTGAGCCTTTTGGGAATCAGCAATCTTATTACCATGTGTATCAAAACTAACAATGCTTTAATGGGTGTGAAATGTTTAAGTGGTGAGGTTGTAGTAAGCACTAAGCATTTGTAACCAAGTAGTCCTACGACTACTAGAACAAGAAAAGATAAATCCTACACATAGATGGGTGCAATATAATATGATCAAGAAGTGATCCTGAACACTAACCTACGAGTCAATCATAACCCCATTGTGTTCTCTTTTTGATACCAAACCCACAAGAAGAGACAACGAGTGTTAGGCACGCGGTTGGAAAGTTTTAATTAGTTTAGTTACAAGTTCTCTACAACCTGAGGTTATAAATTTCTAAGTTGCCACATAACTGTGGGCATGACTTCCAAAAGACTTAACCCTGCAGGGATGCTCCAACTCGTCCAATTACAAAATTACCACATGCCTACGTTGGAAACCTCAACATCGTGATAGCACGAAGCATCGTAGGAGTCCGATGTACAAGTCCCTGTTTAAGGTAAAACAGTCCAGCAAGACCACCCAACGTGTCGTCACACTGATTGGAGCCGCGCACATCTCATAGTCAGGATACAACCGGATGAGCACAACGTACAACAACTGAAACCCAAGTTGCCCCCCCCCCCCCGGGGGGGGGGGGGGGGCCCCACACGACTCTGTTTTTGACCAGCACCATCAGCACTGGCCCACCTGATGATGTGGTATTAAAACAATCCCCCAGGTTATCATCCCCTATGATTTAATTAATCCAATATTATGTTCGCAGATTTTAAAACCAATGTTGAACCTTACTGGAA
Source organism: Aegilops bicornis (assembly GCA_021605145.1). Taxonomy (NCBI): domain Eukaryota; kingdom Viridiplantae; phylum Streptophyta; class Magnoliopsida; order Poales; family Poaceae; genus Aegilops; species Aegilops bicornis. The sequence continues at coordinate 798,265,879 of CM038673.1, read as the reverse complement.
AAGTTTTACACAAAGTCGAAGTGATCAAGGGGGCCCCATAAACCTCGCACATGTTTGGAGTGCTGATCAAGGAACATAATACCGGTATTACAAAAACTAGGGCGGCAAGAGTGGAACAAGGACCAGGCAAAAGGCCGAGCCTTCCACCCTTTGTCAATTCTATATACAGATTAATTAAATAAACATGATCTAGTGATATCTCATGATATCCATGTCCTAACATGGAAGAACCTGCACTTTCAATTAGCAACGCTATAAGAGGAGCTGAGCAAAACGATACCATAGCCAAACAAAGGTTTGCATATGTGGTGGAGGTTAGAGGCTTTATCATGGCATCTGGGAGGCTTGGAAACAAGTGGTAGGTAGCGAGACCAAACGATAGCATCGAGACATCTATCAAGCAAAGCTAGTAATGATATCTAAGGAAATGATCATCTTGCCTGGAATCCCGCTTTGAAAAAGATTGAATCCATGAAGTAATTGAACAAAGTGCTCAATGCGTCAAATTGGCGGCTATTCGTAGAGGGGGGCGACGTTCCAATGCGCTACAAACCGAGCCCATTGACTAGTTTCTAGCGTAGAATCTCACAATGGTGGGTTCTTCGGGGTTTTTTTCCTGTCATGATTAGGCTGGTTTATTTGTTTACTTCTCACACTTTATTTTCGTCTGCCGGGAACTTTCTGTATGTCTTTCTCACTGGTTTTCTTTGACTTTCGCCTTATTTTTCGTTTTCCCATTATTTCTCTGTTTCCAATTTATTTATTTTTATGCTTCTTTTTTAATTCGATAACCGTTTCAAAATAAAAGAATAATTTCTACAAATTGAGAAAACATTTGATAGTTTTCAAAATATATGAACGCTTTTGAAAATACTAGAATGTTCATCAAATTTATGAAAATTTATTTAAAAGAGGATTTTTAAAATTCGTAAACATTTTTAAAGTTGTGAATAATTTTAAAACGTGTTTCAAAATACACAAAAAAAATTATAATATGGTACATATTTTAATGTCTTGAACCAATTTGAAAGTAGGAATTATTTATTATATTTGCAAAAAAATATATATTTGAGGGCATTTATTGAGACTCAATATTTTTTAATTCATGGCCTTTTAAATATTAATTAGAATTTCTTTAAAAATCAAGAATAAACTATATAATTTTTAAAAAAGTCAAACATTTTTTATTTTCGTATTTTCAAAATTGAAAACCTCATCAACTTGTTTTTTTAAGAAAAAACTGAAGGATAAAACACTGAGGGAAGAAAACCCAATTGGTAGGATCTAGCGTCTATATGGGCTGGCCCGAGGCAGCTCCCGATCTGTACGGGAAGTGAGCAACCACTTCGTTTTAGGAGTTGGTCCTGGAACGCATGGCACCACCTAGGGCTGGAAAAAAAGCTCGATGCTCGCGAGCTAAACGAGTAGCTCGTGACTCGGCTCGAATCGACTCGAACTCGAAGAATAATGAGTCGAGCCAAGCTTTAGTTTAAGATCGTTTATAGACCAAGTTAAACGAGCCAATCTCACAAGTACTCATGTAACTCGTTAGGCTCGGTACAAAAGATCAGCCACTCCCAATACAAAAAAAGATCAGCCACTCAGCACCCTATGTCCCAGACGCACAACACAAGGCCTAGCCGTTGAAGGCCAAACCGCCTAGGAAACTCATGCCTTACAAGGAATTATTATTGTTTAGTGATATATATGTTTAATATATACATAATCATTTTATAATGTATGAGGGTTTTATGTTCATATCTTTAACGAGCTTAACAAGCTAAACGAGCCAGTTCGCGAGTTATACGAGTCGAGCCAATCTTGAATTTGAGCTCGTTATAATAATGAGTCGAGTCGAGCTAGCTCGTTAACGAAACGAGCTCTAACGAGTCGAGCCGAGCTGGCTCGACTCGGCTCGAATTCCAGCCCTAGCACCACCGCACCATCGTGGTGGTTCGTAGACGCAAGCACCAGGTTGGTCACCAGATTACATACAAAGTCAATGCTATGTCTCGCTTCTTATCTCTACTCTTATAAAAAAACAGAGTTGGTGATGATGGTGTGCCTGCCATCCTGCAATATAGGCCTTCCGATTTATATCTGACGGGTAGAAAAAAAACTATGACAATTTCACAAAAAGATACCCACACTCCTCTCTACATTTGCAAATAAGGCTTTCCCTCGTTCATCCTTTTCTCCCATAAAATAAACTACTCATACAAATGCATCTTAATGTTCAATGCAACACATGGGCATCTTGCTAGTTGTGAGTCAGAAGCGACTCGCCCACTTTGTTGCCTCTGCTGGCCTGGCCCAGTACCATTTGTTTTGGGAAGCTTGTAGGCACTGGGTTTTTCTGTTCACTTTTTTAATGCTTTTTTGTACTAGTTTTTACTGTATTTTTTTACTTCTCATATTTTCATTTTTCATTTTACCTATTTTCAAATAGATGCTGAATTTTTTAATAAATGTTGAACTTTAAACAGGCTTCATTTTAGAAAATATATGTTGTACATTTTTTGAATAGATTTTTTAAAATTTTACAAATGCGTATTTATTTAATTTAAATATGCACATATTTTAAGACTTCTTGACTTAATTTGGAAAATATTACCGTTAACATTTCTCATAAACGTACAACATTTTAATAGTGTTATGACTTTTTTCTGAAATTTGCGAACAAATCTATCCTTGCATCAACATGTTTTTCAAACAGAATTAACACATTATGTTTCTAATAATGTTCATGACTTAGGAACCTTCTAGTAGGTTCTCATCTGTTTTTTGTTCTTTCTTTTATTTTCTTCTTGTGTTTTCGTTTTTCTTTTTGATTGTTTCTCATCTTTCGTTTTTTCCTATTGAATATCTTCTTATATTTTTAATTTTTCAAGAAATGCCAAATTTTCAAAAGTTTTCACATTTTTAAATTAATATGTTGAATTGAAAAATATGTTCGAAAATTTGGGAAAATAAGTAGTGTTTTTAAACATTGTTGAAAATTTGAAATTTTAATTTTAAAAAAATATTCAAGTTCTAAAAAAATTATTTTTTTCTTAAATTTCAAATTTTTACAAAACGTTCACAAATTTTGAAAATTTATTTTTAGGAATATAGGTTCAAATTTTCGAAAAATGTTTGCAAATTTAAAAACATGTTCGCATTTTCATAAGATTTTACTATTTTCAACAAAAATCACACTTTTGAAAATATATTTTTCCCATGTTAGTTTCTAGAAAACAGCATGAAGAAAAAGTAGACAAAAATTGGCGGTATGGTAGCAAAACCGCTATAGTAGTCGTCTCGCTACAGTTCGCACTCACGACGCCAGTGGGCTGGCCAGTCGGGGGATTGCCCTGTACGGATTGACCATCGACTGTTTGTCGCACATAGTAGCAAATTGGAGGTCTCATAGGCGCCGGTTGGCGCTGCGGGCGCTCGCTAGCGACGCCTAGCGGGCCGGCCCACCAACCAAATCAATAAGGAAAACGCGAAAAAACAAAATAAATCCTGATACGTGATTGGTGGGATTCTAACACAGCACCTCAACAATTAAACCTTGACGCATAGAAACCCGTCCTAGTTAATGTTTCCTTTAGTAAAGCGTTGACGTATAACCAACATAAATCTTTTTCAAAGAATTTTTTTGATAAAAAGATAATCATTTTGGAAAATTCGTCGTTTTTAAAAAATCATTAATTTTGGAAAAAAATCATTGATTTGAAAAAAGTTCTTATATTTTTAATAAATGTTCAACAATCTTCAAAAAACTTCAATTATTTTGAAAAAAAGTGCATCGATTTTGAAAAGATTTCATCGATTTTCAAAAAATGTTCAACCAATATGAAAAAGTTAATCGATTTTGAAAAGAGTTCATCTATTTTGAAAAGAGTTGATCTATTTTTTTATACACTTCAGCCATTTAAAAAAAATCATCGATTTTCAAAGAAAGTTCCTCGATTTGAAAAAGTGTTCATTGATTTTTAAAAGAGTTCATCAATTTTGCAAAAAAATCACAGACTTCAATAAAAGTTCATTGTATTTTTTAAAAATATTTCATCTATTTTGAAAAAAAGTTCATCAATTTTAAAAAGAGTTCGTTGATTTATTATAAAGTTCATCCATTTTCAAAAGAGGTCAATGATTTAAAAAATCATCGATTTTGAAAAACAAATCATGGACTTCAAAAAAAGTTCATCAATTTTGAAAAACACTTCATCGATTTTGAATATAGTTCATTAATTCTGAAAAAGAGTTCATAAATTTTATAAAAAATTCAACGATTTTGAAAAAGATTTCCTCAATTTTTGGAAAAAAAAGGTTCATTCAGATTAGAAAAAAAGACTATAAAGAATAAAACAAAACCATTCCGAATTAAAAAGAAGAAAAAGGAAAGGCAGAACAAAAGCCGTTGCGAATAAAAAAGAAATACAAAAAAAATTTAAAAAATAAAATAAAATAGAAAAAGGAAATGGAAAACACTTAAGAAGAAAAGGAGGAAGAAGCAGTAGTTTCATAGTTAACGCTACATGGTTATCGAATCTCCCCGAATCCGAACGGGCGCCTCTTTTTTTGTTTACAACAGAAAAATAATATGGAAAGATGGGCCGAGCCCAGTTATCGCTGCTGCAGGCGCCGGTTTGCAGAAATAGAAATAACCGGCGCCTGCAGCGCCAAATAGGTAATGCCGTCGCAGAGCTATAAAGAAATGGCTGGGCAGTCAGTAATTGGCTAATTGATGCTAACCTTGCGCATGTCCAATTTGTGTGTATACATAGATCCGCAGGCGGGAACCCGTGGCCACTAGCATCTGCGAGTTATCTATATGCATGATCGTCTGATCAGAATCATTACATGGATGGATGAAAAGACCTCATGACTCTCAGTAATTAAGTTCATCAGCCAACTGATGAGGTAGCTGCAATATTAGACCAAGAGTTAACTACGGCAACAACAAGAGCCAACATATGCTGATACACTTAATGCTTGACACTAGGATCTGTGTGCCATGATTTTAGATCTAAATCATATGTGTTTCGATGAATATTTATGTGATTGGATCTTGCCGACAAATTGTATGCACAATGCTATTGTTCTGAATCGGAGACCTCGAAGTGACAATAATCGGGATGTCAAAAGGGATGACTGTAATTTGAGGATTACATATAATCATAGAATATAAATCCTTTGATCCGAAATGTCTCAGTTGGTAGTCTCCATTCACCGGTTAAATTTCGTCCCACCAAACCCCGTTTTTTTTCGTCCTCATTCCCACCTCCCACGTATCTGCGATCCCGCCCTGGTTCCAGCGCCGAACCAAAAAAAACGATGCCCACACGAGGTTCCTACACGGTCGATTCCCACCTCCCACACGGTCGATCGAGAAAAAAAAACACTTAGAAAAAAATCTACGAAAATAAACCTACGAAAAAAACCAACACTCTCCTCCCGCAAAACAAAACGCTTCGCACAGAGCATGCGCCGCTCCTGACCTACACAGGGTTAGGGTTCCTTGTGCTATCGATCCCTTCGAGGAGAGACGCCGCCGCCGGATCTCGTGCGATCTCCACCTCCCGTTTCCTCCCCCCCATTGGGAGCATGCTAGGGTTAGCGCCGCCTTCGTCATCGCCAGCCACAGCCCGCCCCTCGCCTCCTCTGTCACACCTCAGCCTCCTTTGCCTCTAATCCGGCGACGACATCCTCCTCCTCCTCACGCCCTTGCCGTCCTCCTCCTCAAGCCTTCACCATCGCCTCCCCTCATCCGTGATCTGCCTGCGTGAGCCCAATGCGCGGGAGGACGACGTCGACCATGGAGCACCGCAGACGTGCTACCACCATTGTGGGGACGAGGCGGAGTATGTCGCGGCGGCAGCGACGAGCACAACGGACGCGCTACCACCATGGTGGGGACGAGGTGTTGCAGCCCTCCCCTTGAGATCAGCTCCAGCCCGACGATGACGACGACCTGATCCCTATTTTTCTTCCTTTTGTTAGGACCTAAGCCGGTAAACTTCGAGGTAGAGCTACAGAAGTTTCTAGAAGGATCCAACGAGGTGACATAGCTACAGAGGAAGGGATACAACGACTATGGAGGACGTCACGATGTTGAGCCAAGATGGTAGTATCACCATGATAGAGTAATCGAGGATCTGGTCTAGTATAAGATTACTAGACATTGTTGTAGATCTGCCACTTTATGGTTAAAGTTATGTTGGTTCTTCTTCCTAGCCCCAGTTAGGCATTTGTATAAAACTTAATGCTTTGACTCTTGTAAGTGGAAGTTCTATACTCTCTTGGCATGTAATTGTAAGTAAGTAATTCAATCGGACCATTTCATTGCTACTATTTTACTACTTTGACTGACGTACTATTGGTGAAAAATTGTTTGACTTGTGGTATGCCAAAGACTAGCACACCACACCGCGTAGTGGTATGCGAGGGTCGCCGCAACAGATTGGCCCATGCATGGATGATTGGAGGTTCTGTAGAAGTTGCGAGCTCCATGGAATGAGTATGGCGGCTCGTAGACGGACATTGCCATGATTTTCGACACGAAGATCGATGTTCCACTCGTACGTTAGCACCACTACCTCCTCTGGCAAGCACCACCGGAAGCAAAACTCTCCTCCTAGGAACAAAGTTTGCTAGGTGTATCCATCGGGCATCCGCCACACTCGTGCATGGTTGCATGGTGCGCTATGATATGTGTGGAGGCTTCCCCGATGGATGCCATGGAGGTTCCACGTGGAGTACTTGTTGGCGCAACTACTAAAAGATGTACCTACCAGATGGTATTTGAAAGGGTTAATTATCCTTTTACCCTTAGTGGTGTCCATCTGCTCAGTTTTGCCCTCAGATGCAAATTATGCTCAGTTTTGCCCCTAGTCCATGCGCACCGACTCGTTCTGTGAACTTTGGCGTCTCCGTCAGGTCAACGTTTTGACTCGGCCTTTACAGGCAGGGGCGGAGCCAGGGGGACGAGCAGGGGCCTCCCCAATGATCCACAATTTTAGTAGGAGCCATGAGTAATTACCAACGAGATTAGATCAATATACGTACTCGCCCCCCCCCCCCATACTCGAATCCTGGCTCCGCCACTGCTTACAGGTGGGACCAGGCGGCAGAGGCGGCCAATTTTATTTAGACCGTTGCACGCGTGGCTTGCGGGACCCAGCAGAGAGCCGTTGAGCATAGAGCCGTTGCGGGTGTGCTATATAAGCGGGCGACAGCGGCGGTGACCACGGCGACAGAGAGCACGGCGCTGACCACGGCGAGAGAGCGAGAGCACGACGGCGGTGGGAAGCTAGCTGTGGAGGGCGCGGCGGTGGGAAGCTAGCTGTGGAGGGCGCGGCAGCGTTGAGATCCTGCTCGCCCGAGCTCCATGTCTTCCGCAAGCTCCCGCGCCACCTCGCGGATGCAGAGCCGGGCGCGTGTGGAGATGCCTGTCCTCGTCTGTCCGCGGTGCCGGGCGAGCATTGATCAGAGGGTTTCTCACACACCGAGAAACCACAATCGTCCGTTCTACGTGTGCAGCGAGAATGGGGTAAGGATCGGGGTAATTGCACCATTTTCGTGGTCGGAATCTTTGACCAATCGGTTGATCTGTTCCGTGTTCATGCAGGTGACATGCTTCTTTCTTTGGGCCGATGCTCTGGCCAAGACTCTGATAAATGAACTGCAAGAAGAGCATGAAGAATGGTTGCGCATGCTGCCCCAAACCGCAGTGGCCGCATACGAGCTCCGGAAGAAGAGATGGAGGGCGAAGCACGACCGACAGAGAGTTAGCTGTTGAGCTTAGGATGTTGAAGAAGAAGGTTAGGAAGCTTGAAGATCAAGCACTACCAATACCCATTTGCAAATACTTTTGGGCATTTGTAGGTATGGTAATCGCACTGGTTGTAATGTTGAAAATGTATGGAAAGGCATGAATTATGGAGGAATTTGTAATCTTGAAATTGTATGAGAAATTCACCTAGTTTAAATGTTGGTCAAAGTTGTTTAAATGTTGAAAAAAGAAGTGACCAACATTTAAATATGTTGAAAAAAGGAGAAGAAATGAGGAATTCAGAAACTTTTGATCAATGAAATGCAGCTAATGAATTATTCCAGAGCCAAACGATTAAGGTTAGAATTTTTTTGGAGCTGTTAAATATTCAATAGCAATTTAAGTAATCCAATTCAAATTCAAATACACCATGATTTAAATCAAAGACCAAAATGTCATGGAAAATGTGCCTCAGCTCTGGTAGATGTTTACACCTAGTGCCAAAATAAATGAACATTCTTAAGGGCATTACATTGAGTAAAAACTAATTTGTCTAAAAAATGAAGGGTGGAAAATGCACAAAAAATCGGTGTTGCTGGGGACTCGAACCCAAGATCGCGTGGGTTTGTGGTGTTTAGGGCTGCGCTGGTAACCGCTAGGACAGATGGCAAGAGTTTGACATGGGTAGGGAAGGAATGTATAGATAGTGAGTGTGAAATTTGTCAAAAAAAATAGTGAGACCGTGGATGTTTGCACACGCGTGAGAGTGGTTTTCCTTTGTTTTGCACTGAAATTTTGGAGGGTTGGAAGGTTGAAAACGTATGTTTGCAATGCCCCGTGGTTTTGGTTAGAGTGGCACTTGGTTTAGTGTTAGAATGGCACTTGGTTTAGGATTTAAACGGAATAAATTTGCATGTTAGTTCATGACTTATTTTTTTGAATAAAACGGAGGGCTTCTTACCCCCTCCGATTTTCATTAATGAAAACCACAAGTTCTCGAGCTTCATGACTTGGTTTAGGGAAGAAATTATATGCTTGGGCACGAACATTTTTTAACACATATAATAAACCCTAATAAATAACTTAGATAAGATGCAACACAAGTACCATTACAATAAGGGTTCAAAGTTCCATTACAATAACTTAGATAAACGGCCAAAGTTCACGGACAGTTCACGGACACATGACGAAACATGACACGACAAGACACGACATAGAAAAGCAACAAATAAAAAACGAAACAGTCTTCATCTTGATCTCCTCCTTCCACTTTGGTCAAGGCTGCTCTTCAACACCGTCTTCATCTTCACACCTCCTCCTCGCCGTCAGAGGGAAGGGAGTGCATCCCGGCTGGAGTGGGGAAGACGTTCTCGTAGTTGGTGTAGATGTTGTAGACGGTGAAGAAGATGGCCTCGCAGCCGCACCAAAAGACTTGGCCGAGGAGCTCGCGCGCGTCAAACGGGTTGGTGAAGGTGACCGTGAGCAGTAGGAGGATGCCGCCGCGACCACGAACCTCGCTGAGGGTGAACATCCTCGGCGAGCCCCGTGGGAGGTGGGCATAGCCGGCTCTGAGGAAGGCGCGGGTGAGTTCGACGGAACCCCTCCACCTTGAGAAAGCCCACATGCGGAGCTCCCTCTCCACGAGCACGCCCGGTGGGTAGCGCAGCTCCGGCACGACAGGCGGACGGCTGAAGGTCGGCCCATTGAACTGCATGGTCTCGCTTGAGGAGGGCTCGGTCGATTGGGTGTTTGAAGTTGGAAAGAATGGATGGGATCTGGCTTATGGATGGGAAAGGAAGATAGGCACCCCATTTATAGGCATGTGGGTGGGAGAGGAAGAGAGAAAGGATGAGAACGGTGCGTGTGTGAATTCGAACGCGTGTGTGTATCCGTTACGCTTTGCACTCTTAAATTTTTGCACAAAAACGATGCATGCATGGGGCGCGTGCGTGCATTCGAATCACTGCATAGCTCTTTGACCGGACGGTGCATCTAACTCGTTGAACCACCTAGCTGGCCTCGCTAGCCTAGCGCGACTAGCATGCCTCGCTCGCATGCATGCACGTCGCAGCCTATGCACGTCGCAGCCTCCCGCGCATGCAAACCCACGTCGCAGCCTATGCACGTCGCCGCCTCCCATGCATGCATGCAAGGCCTGGAAAGGCTGAGACGGGCTATTTACTGCGGTCTCAGGCCCAGACAACGAGACGGCCCAACGGTCCATCTAGCGCGCCCGATATTTGTTTTAAAAAAAGAATCTCCCAGCCAATCAGATTGCATCTCGCAGATCGCCCCCCTCCTCCCCGCAGATTCCTTCTAGAAGGGTTAGATCGACGGCCCTTGTTCAGCGCTAGGGTTAGATGAACGGTCCTGGTTTAGCGCTAGCTATGTTTGACCAGATTTCAAATGAGCATAATAAATTAAATAAAAATCAGAAAAATAAAAAACCTGCGCACATAGTCTTCTTATGTCATATACTAACGATTTAAGTTGATAAACAAGGTTTACATACATTTAAACGATAAGTTCATGTGTATTGTATGATATCTCGAGTATCTCAAGCTCTTTTGTATGAAGTGAAGAGAAGTATTTTGGGGAAATAAACATGAAAATTTCAAAAAAACTCACCACAACTTCATTTTAGAGTGACTAAGAAGGATCTAGGCTTAGTTTTTCATTTTTGATGTTTTACACTTGTTTAAATCTTGGTCAAAGTTAAGTTTGACCAAAATTCAAATGAGCAAAACAAATTTTAAAAAATCAAAAAATGGAAAAACCAGCGCACATAGTCCGTATATATAGAATATATAGAATATATGTTTAGGAAAGTTATTTGGCTGATTTAGACAAGGTCGAAAAAAACCTTGCTTAGAAATGAGGCCGTTTACCCTACCTTTGGACCCCTCATTTTAGCACATTTTTCATGAAAATTTCAAAACCTCACCACAGCTTCATTTTGGATTGACTAAGAAGGATCCAGGCTTAGTTCTTCATTTTGATGTTTTAGACTTGTTTAAATCTTGGTCAAAGTTAGGTTGGACCAGAATTCAAATGAGCAAAACAAAATTCAAAAAAATCAAAAAAAGGAAAAACCATGTGCTCATTCAAACATCATCCAACAGATTTAAACATCATGTCAAACATAGTTCTAACATAGGTCCAACATCATCCAACAGAAATACAACATTATTCATAATGTTTCATAATTATTCACATATAGCGTTCGGGCTTCTGTGTGTTCCTTGAGCTTCTTGCCATCACTTTGCTCCTCGCGCACCTTGTGCTCATTGCTTCTTCTCTTCCCCTCTTGGTTCTTGGTACCTTGTGCGTCTTCTTCAAACCTATCATAGAGCTGTGCAAAACATAAAGGGTAATGAGATCATGTCAAGTGACCCATAAATGTACAGTAGTATTTGACCCTTGCAAGATTTACATACCTAGCGTAACTCACAACAATGTAAGGTTGGTCACCATTTGGAGCCTCACTTGGATCATCATTTGGAGCCTCACTTGGATCATCATTTGGAGCCTCACTTGGATCACCATGATCATCATTTGGAGACTCACTTGGATCACCATGATCACTATTTGGAGCCTCACTTGGATCACCATGATCACTATTTGGAGCCTCACTTGGATCATCATCAAAATCATGCGGCTGTTGACCATCATCATTTCGAACCTTGTCAAAATCCTCATCTGATGCAACCTTGTTGTCCATCATTTTCATCATCTGTTGAGGCAACCGCCGTCGACCAACATTTTCATCGAAGCCTTCATCGAAACTCTCTCCGAACGCTGGATCTACCGTGTTATCACAATACTTACCAAATGACCAGACCTACCACATCTTGTGCACTTACGCTTCCTCGCCCAAGTCCAGCTCCTTCGCTGCGAGGTCTGATTCGACTCTTCCTTGGTCTACCTGCTCTCTTCGTAACTGGAGCGCAAAGCTTGAATCCGTGGTCCACCATGTCCCATTGTTGTTTTTCCTCCATAGCGTGCAAGGCATAAGCATATGTGGCTTTGAACCTTGCAACAGAGTAGTAATCATGCACATATCGATGAATGTTCCCTGCTGGACTCGGGAGAGAAGTGATGAAAAACAAGGCATGAATGCATGGCAACCCAGCTTATCCGCCATTGCCTACAACTGCAAGTTCTAGCTTCTAAATCCTTTGGATATCTCCATTCCCTCTTCTCTTTATCCAAATATGATATCTCTGCTGTGGTACCCGAGCAAAGAGTCATGTTCATTTCCAAGCTCGTTGTTTTCTGCATCAGTTCATTCATCACGGCAGGGATGATAATGTGGCCCATGAATTTTGCCTTGGCTATTCCTGCACGATAATGAAATTTCTGCATGTATTCTATCCTTATCCTGTCCAGCAAATCTACCACATAATGACCCTTTAGTTTCCGGATCGTTGAGTTGAAAGACTCTGCTAGATTATTGTGCATATAGTCAACTTTGCTCAGTTCACTGAATTGGCTTCTGGCCCATAACTTGGAGTGGTGTGTTTCCAAGTATTCTTTCACTTTGGGATTCATGTATAACTGCCTCAAGTGGTAGTTGTGCTTCTTCACACTGCAAGTCAAAGATGCTGGCCATAAATTGTCGGTATACACCTTTCCTTTGAATTTCTTCATGAAATTTGCAGCAAGGTGACGCATGCATTCCCTATGCTCTACTCAGGAACACATTGTCCACGACCACTTCTAAACCTTTGCAGGCATCTGTATGAATGACCAACCCATTGGGATGTGCAATAGCCTGGCGCAGATTATGCAAAAACCAAGTCCAACTCTCCTCAGACTCTGTCTCCAGCACACCGTAGGCAACTGGAAATACAAAACTGTGTGCATCAACTACACAAGCTGCTACTAACTGTCCTTTAAACCTCCCTATGAGAAAAGTGGCATAAATAGCCAAATAAGGCCTGCAACCTACCAAAAACCCCCGGCGACAAGCCTCAAAGCAGAAAAAAACCATCCTAAAGCATTCCATGGTCTTTGTCACTCCCCTGAATGTGTACTCCACAGTGTGGTGCTCAATATCTACAATACTACCTGGGCTTGTCCTCTCCACCTCACCTTTGAATGAATACAATAATTGAAAACTTTCCTGTCAGTTACCATAAATGGAATCCATAGCATGTTGTTTACCATTGAACAACCTCATGTATGGTAAATTTATCTTGAATTTATCTTTGATGTTCTTCTGCAATTCCTTTGAACCCACTTGCTGGTTTTCTTTCACCCACTTTTTTCCTTCTTCTGCCACCCATCTTGACTTGGCTCTACTGATTGTATCCTTCCTAAGGGTTGATTCCTGGCATGTGTGCTTAAAGGGTTCACTTTGACCTGAACATTAGTGTTATTTTGCATTTTAGATGCGAGCAGCCTCCATGGACAACCCTCAGACAAAGTGCACTCAGAACGCATTTGATCGCTCTTGTCAACTTTGAAAGTACGTTCTACCTTGATGCAGTATGTCACAAGTGCATTTCTACACTCATTCATGGATGCAAAAACTGTACCTTCTTCCAAATGAGGGTTCAAAGGGTCCCATTCAACAGCTGCAAGGTCTTCGTCCTCACCCACCGCGTCATCATCCACACGGACTGCATTGTGAGCCTCATCTTGGTTATTAGCCCGAGGTGCCCGTCGTAAATTTCGAATAACATCATAATATAGCTTCTCTTCATCAACCCCAGAATTGTAGTCATCAGGCTCCACTTCAAGGGGGACCCTACTGCTGTTGCCCACACTTGTCGAGCCACCACGTCGCCGTGCATCAACTGAACTGTTCTGTCTAGAGATGCCATTACGACGACTTGGTTCTCCCCGAGATGTTGCACCCGCCATCCTAGGTCCAAATGCCTGCTCAAGCACATCAACTTGCAGCCTCACATGAAAATTATCTTTCTCTTTATGCCTAACAAACATGGTAGCTAGCTCTTCATCATTACTAACTGTCACCCATTTCTTTTCCCCATCATAGTATTTGTATACCACTTCATCAAGCAAACCCCAAGGATATTGGCTACAAATTACCTCCCCAAATTGTCTGAAACTCCAATTACTAGCCATTGGCAACCGATAATCAAAACCTCCTTGGTATTTCTTCTGATCCTTTGCATCGAACGTGTACGGTCCCTTCTAATGTGCATCAAGAAAGCAAACCGCAACTCCATCCTAACCGGCGAAAACAGAGACGCAATCAGCACACTAATTGGGCAAACCTACTCGAATCGAGTGTTCAAATGCACAACTAAGCTCAATCTAAACAGGAGGCGAGACTTACCCCTCGGGAACCCAGTCGTGGACGCGGCAGATCTCCGGCCTGATGCCTGCCTCGCCAAATACTCCGGGGTCGCGGCTGCTCTCCATTTCGCCCTAGGGTTCCTCCTCCTAGTTCAAATAGCTCCAGCAGCCCCCCACCTTTGAGCGCTCCGGCTGGGCGCACGGAAGGAGGCCGCACCGCGGGTCGAGCAGGTGGCGGGCGCCCCACCCGTGGCATTGCAGGAAGGTGGCGGGCGTCGCAGGTAGCCGTGGAGCGTAGGCGCAGAAAGGTAGCGGTGTAGTAGGCGTGCAGCTGGTGGCGGGGCAGGTGCCGTCATGGCGCAGTGCCGGGCGGCGGGCGCAGTCAGGCGGGAAGCGGATGGGCAGAGTGAGCTACGAATGATTTGGGGATTTAGTTGCACGGGCCTACATGTCGACTCGGACCCACGTCCACGTGGTCCCACGTGTAAGCTCCGGACCCACAACCACTAACGCTGGCGGACGGAATGGACTCAAATATGGCCGTTTGGCCTCGTCATAGTAGCTGTGCATGGACTAGGGGCAAAACTGAGCACAATTTGCATCTGAGGGCAAAACTGAGCACAGAGACACCACTGAGGGCAAAAGGATAATTAACCCTATTTGAAACACCGCTTCATATCCGGGGTGAAAACTCTTCCTTAGGCCATCATTGGTCAGATTCAATAGCGATGATCTTGTATTTTTAGCTTGTTGAAGGCCTTATCTCCATGGCGATGTACTGGACTTCACTGGTTTGTTCCGTCATCCAGCATGAAATTCCTTGTCATGGTTGTCTCCATCTAGATGTGGTGATAGCGGCATAAGTGCATTATCCCTTCTTGAAGTCGTTGTTGTAGAAGAAGTCAACTTATCTTGTAAAGGTCCTGCCATAGTCATTTATGTTGTGCACTATGCCTATTGATGCCTTTGGCCTCTTTCTATTGCCTCACCTTAATAAAATATGGTTGTGTGCATTTGAGTATGTAGAGTCTAGGAGGTTTACCCTTCCATTCGAAAAAGGTAAAAGACCTCACTACAGAACCGAGCATCATCGACCGGCCAATTTGTATCATGATAGACGAGTTTTCGGCCGGTTAGTAGCTGTGGGTCACTGATGACATGTTTATCAGTGATGGCTGAAAACTAATGCAGGCTCGTCATTGATGTATAGTCTGGCCTGTCAGTGATGACATATATTTGCTTTAGCATCTAGGGGCTGCACTGGTAGCTAGCGAGCAGTGCAGCCCCAAGCTGCTAAATCACACTATTTGTACTGAGCACAATACACAAGCATATCTCATTCATTTCATAAATTCATTGCATTTCATACACATTTTAGAGATATCTTAGCCACCAAACAAAGTGAAATGCAAACTTATCTAGACTTCTAAGGAAACAACAATGACGAAGAAAATCTTGGAGTTGACATTGGGAAGGGGAAGCGGGCCACTTTACCAAAGCTGTAAAACATATAATTTTGTATAAAAATCGGCAATTCATAATAAATAGCAACTTGATAAAAGTAGGGAAACTAGAGTAAGTGGCAAACATATCATTGCTTCAAAAATTACCAAGAAGGCCCAAAACTCGAACCACAGTCATTGTGCGATTTGATTGAAACATTTTTTGTAGTGCACCTAAACTTGAGGAACATTCCACTATGCGACAATTTAGTTGCACTACACAAAACACTCTTACTTGCCTGTTTTTACAATGGACCCGGAACCTTCATGATAAGATTCTCCTCTTATGGTGCGATCTCCATCCTTCGGATCTTAGATGCCTAAGTGGAAGCAAGTGAGATCGTGATAAAGGTCTTCTACAATTTTCTTAATCGCGGCATCTGTCATGTGGCAGCACCAGTACAGAACGTAGTCCAGCTGGTGACAATTGTCATAAACCTAAAGAAGAACCATTCCAGTCACCAAAAATGGAACATTAGGGTCAGAAGGAAAGACCCGCAACTCCTGCAATTCCTTGCAACTTTCGGCCACGACATCTAGACATACGTCCCGAATTAGGTCCATCACCTAAAAATCACAACTTGAACTTTTAAAGAAGCAAATCCTAAAAAGAAAATGTGCAAAACAATTGACATAACAAATCCATCTCAGAAAGATTTATTGTCATGTTATGTCAATTGTTTTGCACATTTTTCTGTTCAAGATTTGCTTCTTTAAAAGTGTATATTGGGATTTTCAAGTGATGGACCTAATTGGGGACGATGGTCTGGTTGGCTTGGCCTCAAGTTGCAAGAAACTGCAAGAGTTTCGGGTCTTTCCATATGACTCTAATGGTCCATTTTGGTGACCAAAATAAGACTCCTTTCGGTTTCCGACTATTGCCGCCAGTTGGAGTACATTTTTTACTGCTGCTGCCGCATGACAAATGTCGCGCTGAAGAAAATTATAAAAGACCTTCATCAATCTCACTTACTTCCGGTTAGGCATCTAGGATCCCAAGGATGGAGATCACACCATAAGAGGAGAATTTTTGGACGAAGGTTTCGGGGCCATTGTGAAAACATGCAAGTGTACCCTGGGCGCCTCTCTTTAGGTGGTTATCTCACTGATTGTGTGCTCGATATATTGGTGAACTTGCCAAGAGACTTCAGATGTTTTCCACCGCCTTTAATGGGGAAACTGAACATTGCATGCATCGCGTCCTCCAAGATTGCAAGAGCCTGAAGAAGATGGATATAAATGTCTGCCCATTTGGGGATACGGCGTTGCTTCCAAATACTGAAACGTTGAAGACAATGAGATCAGTCTTTATAGCGGGGCACCCCAGATTGACCATTGAGGATTGTGAAAAGCTAGCTAAAATTGTTCCTGGGCTTACTTTTGAAGTCATAATGGATATTACTTGGGAAACATGCCAACTTGGGCATAAATGCCAGGTCCACAAATTGTTTGTCTACCCGACAATTGCGGAAGTAAGGTTCAATGCACCAAGTTAAGTCCAATTTTTGGGGCCCTGGTACTATTGACGGGGGCCCAAAAAATTTGACTTAACTTGAGTAGCGTTTGAGTACTATGTATTAGGATAAAATGTTCAATGCGAACGATTAAAATGTTGAACGTGTATTAGAAAACTCTTCAACTTGTATTAAAAGAAGTGGACATATAATTGAAAAAATAAAGAGCAAAAAATAAAAGGAAACACAATTTTTTTTTAAAATGCCATAGAAAAAAATAGAAAGAAGGAAAAAAAATAACTGCACGGACGCTTCTAGAACCGCCAAATCCAATCCTATTCGGCACCTTAAGCGCCGAATATAGGCCTGTTCGTACAACCCCAGCCGCGATCTCTCGTCGTTGCTATATGGACCGGCCCTTTTACTTTATTTTTGTTTTTGAAAACGCGAAGCAAAAGAAAAGCAGGGGAACTCGCAGTACACGGCACTAACCACCACGCCTGCAAGCCTAATGTGATTACGTGCATCTTTCTTGTTCTTTTCTTCCTTGTCTTTTATTTTTTCCATTTTCTGTTTTCTTCTTTCTTTTTTCTTTTTTCTTTCTTCCTGGGTTTGATACAAAATCGATGAACTTTTTCTCAAATTTGATGAAGTTTATATTTCAAATTTGGCGAACTTTTTCTCAAATTCGCTGAACTTTTTTCAAACTCGGTGAATTTTTTTAAATATCAATGAACTTTTTTGAATCTCGATGAAATTTTTTCAAACTCAGTGAACTTTTTTCAAAATCGATGAACTTTTTTTCAAACTCAATGAACTTTTTTCAAACTCGATAAACTTTTTTCAAACTCGATGAACTTTTTTTTAAATTCAGTGAACTTATTTTCAAAATCGATGAACTTTTTCTAAGACCAAGTATGTACTGTAGCAAACCGGTTTTTTCTAAGAAAAACAGTCTATACTGCAGCAGTTTTTAGAATGAAGGAAAAAAAAGGTCAAGCGGGAGGCAGCGATAGCCAGCGATCGAGCGAGCGGCGGCAGCCAGCGTGCGCTGCTGGGCCAGGCCCATGCTAGCGACACAGCGGGGGCTGGAATCGCCAGCGGGGCGAAGAACCCGTTTACTACGATTTTGGGCCCAGCCAGCGAAGGCGGGCCAGAAACCGAACGAAGAAACGAGCCGCCATGCACGAACGGATCAGTCCCAGTCGAGCGAGCGACCTCGTCCTCAACTGATCCCGACGTGCTCGCTCCTCGCCCTCATCCACAAAGACTCTACTCCGCCGCCGCATCGCACGAGCGTCGACTCTGTCACTCTCCCCCACCCGGCCTATAAATCCACCAGCAAGCCATGTCCGATCCTTCGTCGTTCCTCTTCAACCTCCGCATCCATCCATCCATCCTCCACCGCGACGCAAGATCGGCTGATCCAATCCAGGTTCGTGCATGCCATATCTGCTTGAGATGCTGACTTCTTAATCTGAAATTAGCACCCCCCCACGTGCATCTGAAATTAGGTTGCGGATTAAACGTTCCCCTAATTTACTTTGCATTGCACGCGCTCCGCTCTAGTAATGGGGATGGCGGCGGCGCCATTGATCGTGTCTCTGTTGTACTGCACGGCGTTGGCGGTCCACGCGTCGCATGTCGTATACCCGGAGCTCCAGTCGTTGGAGGCCACGGAGGTGGACACGGAGCTGCGCACCGGGTACCACTTCCAGCCCCCCAAGCATTGGATCAATGGTACGTATGTGTGGAATATTTCCTCGTTCCACCATCGGTTGCTTTAGTATGTTATATACTCGCTCCTCACATCTTCTTTTGTGTGACCTAATTTGCTAATTGGATGACATCGAACCTACTCTTCACGACGATGCAACGATTGATCAGATCCAAATGGTACGTGCACTCATACAAATTGATCATCTCGGCATCTATCTATTGCTCAAATGATGGATCAGTAATCAATCAGTTTTGCATGACTATCTGTTGTGCACATTGTATGACCCAACATCTGAACGTCTGGATGCAGGGCCGATGTACTACAAGGGGCTATACCATCTCTTCTACCAGTACAACCCCAAGGGCGCCGTGTGGGGGAACATCATCTGGGCGCACTCGGTGTCGACCGACCTCATCGACTGGGTGGCGTTGGAGCCCGGGATCTACCCGTCCAAGCCGTTCGACATCAACGGTTGCTGGTCGGGCTCTGCTACCATTCTGCCCAACGGCGTCCCGGTCATCATGTACACAGGCATTGACCCCAAGGAACGCCAGGTGCAGAACGTAGCGTACCCGGCCAACCTCTCCGACCCCTTCCTCCGCAAGTGGGTCAAGCCCGACTATAACCCCATCATCAACCCCGACCACGGCATCAACGCCAGCGCCTTCCGTGATCCCACCACCGCTTGGTACGGGCCAGACGGGTACGTACATTACCATCCACATCACTTTTTATTGTATCGTATGCCATGTTGACACACATGTACGTACATTTGTAAATATTTTGTCGGCTTGATATTTAGTTATTTACATAAAGATTATGCTACACGCTGATGTGCATGATTGATTTGCAGACACTGGAGGCTGGTGGTGGGCAGCAAGGAGAACATGAGGGGGATCGCGGTGTTGTACCGTAGCCGGGACTTTAGGAGGTGGATCAAGGCACACCACTCACTGCACGCTGGACTCACGGGGATGTGGGAGTGCCCCGACTTCTACCCCGTGGCGGTGGCCGGCGGCAGCCGTCACTACCGGAGCGGTGTGGACACCGCAGAGCTGCATGACAGCACAGTCGCTGCGGAGGTAAAATATGTGCTCAAGGTGAGCCTCGACGTAACTCGCTACGAGTACTACACCATTGGCTGGTACGACCATGCCAAGGACAGGTACACCCCGGACCTCGACTTCCCAGACAATGACTACGGTCTCCGATACGACTACGGCGACTTCTATGCGTCGAAGTCGTTCTTTGACCCGGTCAAGAAGCGTCGCGTGCTCTGGGGCTGGGCCAATGAATCCGACACCGTCCCCGACGACCGCCACAAGGGTTGGGCCGGCATCCAGGTCACAACACATCCACATTCGCATCACACGAACAGAATGTCTTCGCTATTGTTTCCAAGGCCGGGGGGCAGCGCCCCCCTGACCTTCACATGGCTCTTCACGTACTGAGATTTAAATGTATTGTTGTTTCTGAATTTTTAGGCGATACCGAGGAAGATCTTCCTATCACGGAGCGGTAGGCAGCTAATTCAGTGGCCGGTAGAGGAGATCAAGTCATTGCGCGCAAAGCACGTCAATGTCAGCAACAAGGCCGTCAAGGGCGGCGAGTACTTCAAGATCGACGGCTTCAAATCCGTGCAGGTCAGTACAAAACGTATATACACTTGATATAAACACCACGAGGCGGTGCCCCCCTATGAATTGTTGGTGAACTATGAGCCAATGCTATATATGCCAGTCGGACGTGGAGGCGGCGTTCATGATCAAGAACCTTGAGAAGGCAGAGAAGTTCGACGCATCGTGGCGGACAGACGCACAGGGGCTGTGCAAGAAGCTCAACTCACATGTCAAGGGCGGCGTCGGGCCATTTGGGCTCTGGTTGCTCGCCTCCGACGACCTCAAGGAGAGGACAGCTGTTTTCTTCAGGGTATTCAAGAACAACGACACCAGCTATGTCGTCCTCATGTGCAACGACCCTACAAGGTAGATCCCATGCATATAACTCACTCAAGTGACCTTTTTGTATATGTATATACAATACAACTTGCAATGTACCACACTCTAGATCTAATAATCCTGAATGATCGATCGAGCAGGTCATCATTCGAGTCGCTGATCTACAGGCCTACCTTCGCCGGCTTCGTCAACATCGACATAACCAAGACCAAGAAGATCGCCCTCAGGACATTGGTACGTGACCACGAAAATTACATTGAATTAGTTACTTACTGATTACACCCTTGCAAGAGTGTTCTAAGCCATGTCGCGGAATACATTTCAGATCGACCACTCTGTCGTGGAAAGTTTTGGTGCCGGCGGCAAGACGTGCATCCTGACGAGGGTCTACCCAAGGAAGGCCGTCGGGGACGACGCACACCTCTTCGTCTTCAACAACGGAGAGTCGGACATCAAGCTCACCAACCTGCGTGCATGGGAGATGAAGACCCCCACGATGAACAAGCGCCTGGGGCAGTAGCAACAGCCTGCCCCGGTTGATCGGGGATTCAGAGTAGCCTAGACTAGCCGTAGCTAGCTAGCTTGTTGATTTCGTTGAGATTAATTAGGAGAGGCTCCAGGTTTAGTGATGAGTTGTTGGAACGGACCGGAAATGGTCCGTTTTGTTTCAGAACCTTTTCCAAATTGCAGGAGGCCTTGAAAAGCCAACATATCAACAAAAATTTCGAAAGAGAAAGAAAATAAGTATTGTTAGTCTTGTCCTGGCCGTTGAAGAAAGAAGGCTTATGGTGATGACGGTCAGCAAAGAGTAGGTGGTTCCACGTGAGGTAGAGTGAGGATCCACCTTAGATATGTTGGTCGCCATTGCCGTTGGTCAGTAGAAGGGGGCGCTGCCCACCCACACTTGAAAAAAATTGCATAGAAAAATAAAGGGCAGTGCTACGCGTCCGCTGACGGATAATCTAAAAAGATTCACCGCCCCAGCAACCGTTAAATCTGATGCCATCCAACGCTCAACCCCGTCCCATCGTTGCAACAGACCACATGTTGCACAAACCCTTTTGCAACATAGGTGTTGTTGCAGAAATTGTTATCGTCTTCACTTTTCTGCAACATGAGTGTTGTTGTGGAAGAAAATTTTGCAACGTAGATGATGTTGCAGATTCTTTTTGTCTTCATTTTTCTGCAACATGGGTGTTGTTGCGGACGGAAGGAATTTTTGCAACATAAATGATGTTGCAGAGAAAAAAAATCTTCCTTCACTTTTCTGCAGCATAGGCGTTGTTGTTGAAAAAAGTTTTACAACACAGATGATATTACTGAAAAAAATTCAATGAAAATGAAGTTATAGAAACGCTGACGTCGTTGTCACTACAACAAAAACAGCCAGTAGACACGCCCAATTTCATACCTAGCGACGTGTTATTTCATCTCTAGCCAACTATAGAGCCGTTTTAGTAAAGCGTCCTTGGAGCGTCTTCCCACGGACCGTCTCAAACAAATAGACACGCTTGCCAAGCGTGTCTTACATGGAATGAGACGCTTTCTCACGACGTTCAAAATCGTATCTACATCTAGAGACGTTGTCTTAGGCATGCTCAAAAATCGTATCTACATGTAGAGACGTTAGGTTAGGCATGCTCATATTACGTCTCTACTCATAGACACGTTTCATTCGCCTCTTATACTCGTATCTAAATGTCCATAAGAATATTTATACAAATGGAATATTTTACTTCAAATATTATTTGATTAATTTCAATTTTGTTTCATCGTTTCAAATGCAATTATTTTTAGTGTCATGGTTGCACATGCAAATTGGTCAAATAATATTGTGATACGAAGGCATCATTCCACTTCATAGATTGCATTTGCAAACATTGGCAACCTCAATAACAACATCCAATGCATTAATTAGACTGGAACTATTTTTCTCTATGAAGCTAAAAGTACATGGAGTTCACAGCTGAATAATGTCAAACATTCATATGAAATATGCGATGATGAAAATAAATAAGAAAAGATCCTATAGATTGGAACTATTTTTCTCTATGAAGCTAAAATCTATACATATCCAGAATATTTGTTCATTCAAAGATAGATTAATCAAACTGCTCTTGACTCCTCTAGTGCACTCCCTTTTCAAATCCTCAACTACTCAGCCACTCCTAGCTCCTTTAATGCACTCACTTTTCAAATCCTCACCGCCCTGAAAAAGAGAATGAACACCATTTACATGAACACATGTTTATAAAGAACTACAAGATAAGAGATTCTTTGATGAAATTATAAGAAATGTATCATACCAATGCTTTGTGGTTGTGCTGGAGGAGTTGGCCTAACTATTTTTACCTAAAAAGCAGAAATATTCTTGATAAATAACATATCACACATGTGCAGATTGGAGCATACACGATGCTTGAATGAAAATATACTTACATGTGAGCGAGGCCAAGCAATAACAGAACCCATAGCATCCCTTACTGTTTGGAATTTTTCATATGGTCTAACTAGTTTCTCATCTCCTAGATATGTACAACCGCGAACAAGAACTGCAACGTGTTCCACACCAAGCATGCTTCCTCCAACCACATATGTTTTCTCTTTACTGGCTAAAGTTCCTTTGGCCACGAGTTTGTCTTTGTTTCTCGAGTTCATTGAATACAACACAACTTCAACTTTATCCTATTTTTCAAGAAATGAAACATTTGTTATTGATGAACCTGAGAAGAATTCATTTTAAACAAATAAGAACAATTTCACAAATAACTAGACCAACTATCTATTATACAATCATTGTCATTTGGATATGTAGCCCATATGTACCTGCTTAGTGACTTGGTGATGACCACATGGCTTGGTTGCATTGCTATTTTGAGCATGAGCATTCTGCAATTAAATAGGAATACGCGTGAAGGGAGACACATGATCAACTACAATCAAGAATGATAGTTTTGAAGAGTTCGATACATGCACCAAGGAGCCTTATTCTACACGTACTTTCAGTCTGCACATTTTGCTATCAAATTAGATTCAGGTCTTACTACAAAATTATTTATTGTGAAAACTAAGCATGAATGCAGTATGCAAACAAATGAAGTTGACGTCATGTAAATTTATACACTGAAAACAGAATTCACCTAATATTTAAGGGCCGGGTGTTCCTCAAAATCTATGCAGGGTTACCACCAAAAGAACCTGTATGCAAGATTGGTGTTCTATTAGTACTCATGTATCAGTTCAAGAGTGATTAATTAGTTCATTTGAATAGGAGATTTCTTGGAGCAACAATGACATGTGCGTGTGACTAACTTTTGGTTCCATCAGGCCAAATCATGTTAATGTTTGTATGCAATACAATTTTTTAATACTTGGTTGAATCTGACTTATGATCTGCTAGTAGTGTCACGACAGTATTTGAAACGAACTTGTCAAAATGGGTTTGGTGTTTCATAATAATGTCATTTACCTTGCACTTAAATACAAAATTAGACAATCTTTCGTACAATCATTGTCATTTAGATATGTATCACTTGTTTACCTGCTTAGTAACTTGGTGAAGTCGTAAACTTGGTTCAGGACCACCTTGCTGCACGGCAAGATTATTTTCAGCATGGGCATTCTGCAATTTAATATGAAAAGGTGTCATCGTCATCATTGATAAAAACTGGATAAGTCCTTGCACATTGGTTAAGATTACTAGGACGGTATATGCGAACCCAATCAGGTTATAGTTTCTAACCAAAAGGTTAATATTTCACAAAGTTTTAACTTGATGGTAAGATAGCTTTCCAATATTTGACTAGTATAAGGGTTCAACCAATACCAAAATTACTAGCAGGAGATAATTGATAACTTAGTGCAGGTTAGTTGACACACCTTAGTGATCACATGTTCATGTGGTAAAGGTGCACTACCACAACCCTCTTTTGATTTGGTTTGTTGCGGCTCCTATTAAAGCAATAGTTGTAAGACATTAGAATGGACCTGCACTAAATAGTACATGAAAAGCCCATTACATTACCTGCATTGTAGTTCGTGGCTCCTGCACATCATTATTTGATTGTTTAAGGATATTATAAGATTCACACTGGAGATGGTTATCTCTTTTAGGTAGAGTGTCCTGAAATAAAATTATAGTAATAGCACATCAGTATTCATTAATTTCATCTTTGCACATATATAACTGGGTTTCATATGCTAACTTGATAATTTTCTGTTGGAGAATCCACTTCATTTCTCAAACTCTCTCCAGGAAACTTTTTGGCAAGGAATGCAGCAATCATAGCCAGCTGACCTCTAACATCCCTACATCACCTTTGACGTCCTTTACATCACCTTTGACGTCCTTTACATCATCTTTGACATCCTTTACATCATCTTTGACATCTTGATTTGGCTAGTGGATTCATGAGATCTTCCTGGTACTATATTATCAATCTCTGCAGGACCTTGCAGATTTTCTTCAGCAAGCTGCACATGTTCTGCATCGTGCATTGTAAGGTTCAAGTCCCGAAGTCGTCTTGGTATCCTCGCCATCGTTAATCTGCCAAATTAATAGAAACTACAGACCTCAACCAAAAGTTTAGTGCGGCATGACATGTACAGAGAGAAAATGCCATAGTCTATAGAGATTCACATGTTTGAAATGACCAGTCATAAAGTAGCTAGTACGCAACTAATTTATACGTTTAGTTGACTTCCTCTCACATCTTAGGAATCCAACGATGACTTACTCCTGTCCCATTTTCAAGGTTTGCTAATACAATTTTTTTTGGCAAAAAACATGCAAGCAGCAAATCAAATATCAAGGGAAGTATCAAGTGAAAATAGGTTTTCAGTGAAAATCTGAAAATGCTCACGTGGTCCATCACATCTATAATGAACGACACTGATCAAAGGTGGAA
The DNA here is from genome assembly GCA_021605145.1 of Aegilops bicornis. Lineage (NCBI taxonomy): Eukaryota > Viridiplantae > Streptophyta > Magnoliopsida > Poales > Poaceae > Aegilops > Aegilops bicornis. The sequence continues at coordinate 798,240,309 of CM038673.1, read as the reverse complement.
TTTCTCACGATCCACTTAAACGAAATTAGCGGAAAGCCCCCTAACTTGTCCACCGTCAAGAAGGAACAAAGCAGGACATGAACAATCTGAAAGAACAATCAACAGTTATGTGGTTTCACTAGTACAGACTATAGAACTACAAAAACAAGTGCTCACCCAAACAGTTTACAAAAAAACAAATAGGATGGGACTCTTCCCAAATGGTTCTGCCAACATAGTTTTTTGATATTTGTGCTACTAGTATCTATGCGTGATGTGGCTCAATGGGTGTTACTAATTACTCTGCTCCTACCATGGAGCAGAGCTCCTGCAGGTTGCACAACCGGACATCAAACCTTCACACCGATTAAGCCACAAGAAATCAAACTAAAGATCAATGAATCTCAGTAATTTTTGCACCAAGACCTGAGAGAGAACAGCACAATGGTGAGGACCAATACGACCTGGGGCGCAGCTACCCTGGGCAGGATGGCTGTACTCGTGCTTGCTCTAATTAATCCACCTGTAGGTTGGAGACGAAATTGCTCGTTGCAGCAGCCGATTCCTCCGACCTTCCCGCCCAATCGCCGCCGTTGGCCCCAACGCACACGCCGGCCGGTCTCTATCCCCGAGCTCCACGGCCTCCAATTGCCCGCCTGCCCGCCCGCCTGCTGAGTCTTCGTCAGTCCGCACACCAAGCCAATCAATCCCCATTCATGAGATTGAGGCGATGCACATCAGCGGACGGATTGGAGGGATCCCATTAGATGGATTGAGATGGATTAGGAGGTGGAAGAAGAGGAGAAGTGGAGAGATGGCGGCGTGGGCGAGGAGAAGTGGGGAGAGGGCAACGTGGCAGAGTATATTGCGGGGATATTCTTTTTCTCAATAATAAGAGCGTTGACGCGCTATTTCTTGGCTGCAGATAGAAAATATGAGCGCTAAATGCTAAAATAATTACCTCCCAATAAAATACAGGAAACTTATACCTCCCAATAAAATACGGGAAACTTAGTTTGGAAAGGGCGTATTTGTTTATGTTATATACACAACCAAACAGAAAAGAGCCTGTGGTCACTTGATCTATGTGGTGCAGTCGATGAGTTCGTGGCGGCTTTGTGGATCGAATGTACTTCTCCGTTCGAATATTGTCCTCAAATGAATAAAGGGATGTATCTAGATGTATTTTAATTCTAGATGCACCTCTTTTTGTCCATTTTGATGACAAGTTTTTTCGACGGAGGGAGTAGCATTTTACAAGGGCGACGACAACTCGTCCTCCACACGGCATTCGATTTGGACACCGTAGTTGGGTTCAGGACTCCAGCTCCGCCTTCACGTGACGGAGAGGCGGCGGTGGTGGCGAGGGCGACTCCTCCTTCACGTGTCGGTGGTGGCAAATGCCACGTCGGATCATGACCCCAGCGATCGCTCCATCATGAGCTCCATCTGGCAGATGTACTCGGCATCTGTGATGTAGTGCGGTGTGAACGGTCTTGAACCGCACTTAAATAGGCACGGCCAGTCCAGCGAAGGGCGAGAATCCATGGGAAGTCGGCTTCAATAAGGCACAACAAGCTGGAGTAGGCTTCTTGGTCGCCACCTTGTTTGCGATCGTTTTGTGGGAAAACGAATAAGCTGAATCGGTACGTGGACCGATGGGAATTTTCCTATTTGGATGGCGAATTGAATCCAAATCGCTCGCTCCAGAAGGTTGTGGGCGATTTAGGGTTCCTCCATGAAGGTTGTGTGCAATGGGAGGAGGGTTTCGACCATATTGCCAAGGGGGTGGAGCAAGGCGACACGTAGAGCTAGCTGAAATGGGAACCAAGAAGGTGTCTTTGATCGCCTCGTCGCCCTCAACGCACACAGACATGTTTCCATACCTAAACTTCGTGACCTTCAAATCACCCTCCTTTCGCTAAATCTCCGATATTCCGCCACCAAACCAATTGATGGCCGCTCCAGATGGATTTCTGACAAACCCTACCCTCATATGCCCTCGTCGGTGACAAATTAAACACCACCAAGGTAGGGAGAGGTCGGATAGACCTTATTCAATGCCACATGTAAAACAATAAAACTATGGGAAATGAGAACATACTCAACCTCGGGATGACAGGGCGGTACATACTCCTCTTATCACTAACAAGCCGCTAGACAGGAAAGAGCGGGGTTTTTCAATTTAAATTTTTAACCGGTTTAGAAAAAATGATTAAAAACTTCCCCGAATACTACTCATCATGTGGCTGTCCTCGTGTCAAAATTTCTTAATTTTCTGTACAATTTTTTCGGTTCATTTTTGGCCAAATAGGGGCTGATTTGGTTTTCAATTTAAATTTCAATCGGTTTGGCACAAATGATTGAAAATTTCCCAGATTACTGATCATCATATGGTTGTCCTTGTGTAAAAATTTCTTAATTTTCTGGACACTTGTATTTCGGTTCAAATTCTAGGCCAAATTTTGGCTAAAAATGAAGAATGACCGAATCTATCAAATGGTAACTCCAAAGTTGATGAAAATTCACAGAATACTAGTAATCATATGGTTATCCTTGTGTCAAAATTTCATCAAATCCTGGAAACTTTTTTTGGTTCATTTTTTGGCAGCTGGATCATCAGCAAAGAACATATCTTTGGTTATGTGCATGCCGATCCCCATTGATTTTCCTTTTGCCGATACGTTAAGTCGTAATGCTATGAACAACAGCCGAGAAGCAATATGGACAATGGTGCAAACACCACAAAAATGAACAGAAGGAAACTTCACGTTGAACACATAAGACATTGTAGGCATGCTATACATGGACTAAGCCATATTTACCAGCAAGACAAGGACCATGGCAGCATGAACCATACTCATGAATACAAGATAAGTTCAGCTACCAACATAAGAAACTATCATGCCTCCAGACTCGAGCATCTGGGACTGATTTGAAGTGAGACATAAATGCAGCTATCATACCATCTTCACAAACCACATGCAAAGCATAAAAATAATGTATCCATGTCTAGTGTCTTGCACAATTAAAACCCAAGTACACTTGGGTTTGTGCCCTGAAGTAGTACGAAAAAAAGACACTGATACATGAGCAAATGCAAATGGTGGTTCAATGTAATCCTCTCCATGGCAAACCCACTTAGTGTAACCTTGAAGAATACCATCACATCTCCAGTGAGTCTTCACTCCATCATAACTCTGCATAGCTTTATTTCGGCAATTTACACAAGGACAAAGAATTCTATCACCAGCCGGAACATCACGGAATGCAAAAGATAGAAATTGCTCGACACCATCTTTGTAAGCAGCACTAGCTCTTGGTTGACTCATCCAACCTCGATCCATCGCCCTTTGATATGCCTAAGTAATGAAAAAAAATATGTCAGTGTATAATTTTACATGTGTTATTTAAGAGATGAAAGCTGATTGAAATCTCTTTGTAAGAAAAGCATGTAATACATAGATATTTTAATTGAATGATTGGATCCAAATATATTTCATTAACCTTGCACTAAAAAACTTCAAAATAAATGTGGCATTGGTAGGTTTAACTAGTATGCAAAGGCGCCATTCAGTTCAATATAGTTGCACATATGCTGCCATCTTTCTCCCCCTAATCCCAACTCTGGCTACATCGAAAGGAAACACACACCACATGAAGAAACAGAAATATAAAACAGGACACATGATTGATATTATCTATGCAAGACCTTCAATTATCTAGAAAAACTTTTTCTTTCTAATCGTTGTAGGCACTTATTTCCTTCTGCAACTACTAAGATTGTTGGACTATCTAAGTATCCAAACTGAGCATAAAAACCATATTATAGGGTGCTTTAATAAACAACTACGTTAACTTCACTGCTTTATATCATCATGTTATTTATGATCTTGTGAGCATCTCAGATAAGCACCATATACAAAAATCAAGGTACAATAGAAGATAAAAAGGCCAATGATCACAAAATTCTTAATTATACAACAAAATTGATAAAAGATGCCAAAAACTTCAAAAACAGTATGGGATACAACAGACTTACTTTCTCGATTGAGATTGAAGGCGGGTTGTTTGAAATCAAAGGCGGTGGTCCAATCTACGGTTGTTCGAATTTCTGGAGTTCATTCAGACTAACTGAAACACCGGGTGTACACACTTCCGTTGAGGACACCAATGAAATATATGTTCCCCTTCTATTTCTACAAGATCAAATGAAATTGATATTAAAATGTGCTCCCTTTCAAATCAACAATACATTATACATATACACAGTCCCTTGCATATACGCTACCCCCTCCGTCCCATAATATAAGACGTTTTTGGAGTTCAAATTAAACTGCAAAAAACGTCTTACATTATGGGACAGAGGTAGTAGTACACAGTTTTTCAGTCCAAATTCAATTTAATTTTCATCATACACTGATCAGCAGAACAAAAGGGGGCAGGCAGAGCTTTCTTAGGAAATTACCTATGTCCCAGCTAGCTTGCTATTTGTTCACGGGAAGTCCTGGGTGGCAGAGTCCGGCCGAGCAGGCGAGCACCACCGGGAGAGGTCGGAGCAGACCGCCAGAGCCGGCGCGGGGGGCTGGCTGGAGCAGGCGAGGAGCACCACGTCCCTGGCGACTAGGCAGAGGGCCGGGGGCGGCCGGGGAGCGCCGAAGCAGAGGGGCCGGTGGCAGTCCTTGCGGAGGGCGTTCACCGGCGGCGGGCGGCGGCGCACTGGCAGGACCATAGTATGAGGCACGAGCTGGAGTTGGTTGCTGCAGGTGGTGGAGATTGGCTATGAGGAGGCGCAGGGCTGGATGAGGAACCAGCCCGGCGGCGCCATAGATGGGCAGCTCAGGACGTGGCGGCGGATAAGGAGGAGTCAAGGAGCTGGAATTCGGTTCGTGGGCTCCTCTACTGCACAAACGGGCCAGCTAATTTCCAATTTCTACACATTCTTTACATGATTTTATTAATTTATTTGTTAAACTCCTTTTTTATTCTATAAAACGTCTCAAATATCGTCTCTGCCTAGTTACACATGTAAAAACTAATAAATAAGATATACCTCAAAAATAAGATTTCTGACGTTGTATTTTTCGTCTCAAGAAGCGTGTCTACACACTATATGTTTCCTAGTATAGCGACGAATATAAAAACGTCTTAGAAAAAGCGTGCCTATTGACATGTTTTGTTGTAGTGTGTCAACAGCACCACCGCCGTTCACGTCGTGGCCGCCAACCACAAGGCCATCCATCCTCCGAGCTCCCAGCCCAAGCGGCGCCAATCCCTGTTGTCGATCGCGCCGGCCGACGAGCTCACATGCTACCTCCATGGCGCTTGCTGTTGTAGCCACGGCTGCTGCTCGTATAGTCCCTCCATGGCCGCCCACAGCAGGGTTGTGACGTCTAGCGAAGCTTGCATGGCCATGTATATATGCTCGCATGCTACCTCCGTGGCCGTGCCCGGGGGGTACGGGCTGTTCGTGGGTGTCTCCATGGCCAACATCTCCGATCATGCCCCAGATTGTGTGCGTGATGGAGAAGGATGGGTGGTTGGGAATGGAAGAAAGAAGGCGTAAGAAAACAAAAGATGTCGATGGGAGCTTAGATTCGAAAAGAAAAAGCGTTTCACATCCGAGATCTTCAGGATTTGAAACTTGTGTATCCTGGATGGACAGATCTTCATGATTTAAGCCTTCTCTCTCGCTCCGGCACTGCATTCATGATTATTTTCCTACATTTTTCGCCCCGAGTCAATAATATGAGATGTTTATGCAAAATATGTTATTAAAAATCCCAAGTTAAGTTCTCACTACTTGTAACAACGCTGCTACACGCCGACACATAGTGGACGATTTTGAAACGATGCAACCATCAAGCCATCCATGCAATTAGCAAAAGTGAGCATCACCGTCCACACCTCCCGTCGTCCAAAGTTCGTCCGGCGACTGTCATCCGTACAGCAATTTCGCTACTTGTAATTACACACAGTTAGAAAAATAATATATACTATGAGCACCACTTTACTTTACGTGTACCATAGAACAGGTTCTTAATCATGCATGAGGACTGCCCAATACTTAACTTTTCTTTTTTATTTCAAGTGAGTAGCAGGTAAATGGTGCTGGATTTTTCTTCATGAACCGAGGAGTAGTAGCTAGGTAGCTAAGCAGGCGTGTCCAATGAATGCATGGGAATCCATGACAACCTATGTCCTCCAAGGCTTGCTTCAGGTATACCCAACTGGCAAATCAATCAACCAAGTGGTTGCACCGTCCCATCCGTATTGGTATTATTATACTCTACCATACATGCATGGCCGTATACGTGTACGTGTATATGCTGCTAGCTAAGCAGTACTAGTAGTTGATCGCTCACGTCTCTGTTGTATAGTTCGCACCTCCTTGTCCTGTTATCTCCTCTTAATTATAAATTAATACGCGCCAATATGTGTCACGTCCTTGCTTAGCTAGCTACTCATGCATTTATTTATTCACTCACAAATGCCTAGCTAGATAGCTACCTCACCGGCTAATCTACCGAACCGTGCTAATAATCTATCCTCTGTTTCATCAGACCTAATGAAACAAGAAGGAACAGCCAATTGCCCATGTTCTGTCGTCTTGATTTTTGGTTTCTTCACATGGGAACATATGATCAATGATTTTTTTTTTGTTCACATGATCAATGATTAACGAGAACTAATTATAACCGTCAAAATGCACTTAAATAAGTTAGTAGGTGTTGTTGTTAAGTACACGCGGACTATTATTTTTTTTTTGCGAGGAAACCACTGATTATATTGAAACAAGAATTACAGAAAAGAACGTCAGAAAGCTAGAAATTACACACAGGTCCTTTCTGCAAAACAACGTCGCCGACGCGAAGAAGAACGTGCCGGTGGCGGGCCGCCGCTGCATCTCCACACGAACCTTGGATCGGGAGATGTCCCCAGACGGCGGGGTAGTCGCCGGACCTCGAACTCCGGGGAGCCTCCACTCTGCTCCGCTGGTAACGCCGTCTTGATCCAACATCAGGGGCTTCTGGGTCGACAACTGGATCCGCCGCGTCGAGATCCAGAGGGGGATAAACGCACGCATCGGCCATCGGGGACCGCGAGCGCGGACTATTAGCATCTTACCACAACAGGAGTAGTTACACATGCAGTTCAATGATCACATATGATACATGATTTGTTCCCTATATATAAAAACATACCGTTCATACTCAAATTTCAGGAATTGCTAGCTGGTTAGTACTCCCTCCGTCCGAAAATACTTGTCGGAGAAATGAATAAAAATGGATGTATCTAAAACTAAAATACGTCTAGATACATCCATTCCTTCGACAAGTATTTCCGGATGGAGGAAGTATTCAGTAGTAACTACTAATTTTCTGGCAGAAAAAAAATGCCCTCTGATCCAAAATAAGTCGCAGTATTTAGCTAAGGTTAATTCAACCTTAGTACAAAACTGCAACACTATTATTACGTAAACTTCCTAACCTTCTCTCCGACCCTGATTTTAATGGGGTGGGCCCCCTCCTCTCCCAATCTTCAATCCTGACTTGCCACGTTGTTTATTGTTACGTAAAACACGTGAAAACTAGTACGTAGATTTAGCATGAAACAGTAATTATGCATGCAGGCTAAAATTGTTGCTTAATTACTATGGAAAGCATGCATGCGTGGTGTTAGAGTTTGGACAAGTGATAGAGAGAAAGACATGCATAAGTATATTTTTTGTACTACCACAGTGCACAACCGCTGGCGGCTCGATGAGTCGTCGTCGTCGTGTATATAAGTACCCACCGTCCGTGAATGAGACCTCAACTTTACTCAACCGCTATGCATGTAGGTAGGTAACATATCCCAATCAGCTCTCTTCGATCATATCCATATTTCCGTAGCCAGCATTTCTTTTCTAGGTTCTGTGCAAGGAGTTTGATTATATGCAAATATTTGTGTACATAGAAACCAAATACAACATATATATGCAAATGCATATGAAAAGCATTAGCTAATCAAATTTCCGCAGGCTCATTTTTTATGAGAGAGCACTCACAGCAAGAGATTCTTCTTGCAAAAGTAAAAAACAAAAGAACTAAAAAAATCCATTCCTTCCCCAAGAAAGTTGAAAATAATCACTCCATGGATAAAACAATCAGGGAATCAATCAAGCAAATATATATATATTAATCCACATACAAATATGCATGGGTGGCCGTTCAACCAGGCAATAATCACTTCTACAACTTTGTATCTAGAAGATTATATCCTACTCAAAAAGCAAAAATGAAATATAAAAGAAAATGGAATCTTGCATTAGATAAATAGATATGGATGTCCCGTGAGCCCAGCCAACCAGGTAAGCACCCGCGCGGCGCCGCCGGTGCCATCTCCAACCTCCACCTAGCTTATTAGGTGCTACGACCATCTCTAACCTCCCTATCATTTCCACCGTCATGTTCCTATCTGCAAACCAACCAATTTAGAGACATCACATCGTATATAAACACAAATCCAAACCCCTTGCCACTTAACTCATCTCCTCCGCCAAGAAATTTCCATCCTTCGACTGATCATGGCGGCAGCGGCGGCGACGCTGCTGCTGATTTTCGCCTCCTGCATGTATGCCGCCGTGTTCTGCGCGGCGGCCACGTTCGATGAGGTGCCGACGGTGACCTTCGACGAGGGCTTCGCCCCGCTCTTCGGCGAGTCCAACATGGGTCGCTCCTCCGGCGGCGACGCCGTGAGCATCACCCTGGACCGCAGCACCGGCTCCGGCTTCATCTCCAAGCGCTACTACCACCACGGCCTCTTCAGCGCCGACGTCAAGCTCCCCGCGGGCCACACGGCGGGCGTCGTCGTCGCCTTCTATCTCTCCAACGGCGACGTCTTCGAGGCCACCCACGACGAGCTGGACTTCGAGTTCCTCGGCAACCGCGCCGGCCACCGGTGGCGGATGCAGACCAACGTGTACGGCAACGGCAGCACGGCCAGGGGGCGAGAGGAACGGTACGTGCTGCCCTTCGACCCCACCGCCGCCAAGCACAGGTTCTCCATCCTCTGGTCCTCCAGTTCCGTCGTGTTCTACGTCGACGGCACGCCCGTCCGCGAGGCGCAGCGCCGCCGTAGTCGCCGTCGTTTTACGGACGACGGCATGGGTCCCGACGGCGACGACAGTGACATGGGCGCCGACTACCCGTCCAAGCCCATGGCGGTGTACGTGACCATCTGGGACGGCTCCACCTGGGCCACCGAGAACGGCAAGCACACGGTGGACTACGGCCACGGGCCCTTCACCGCCGAGTTCTCGGGGCTTGTGCTCCGTGGATGCCCCGCCGACGCCGGCGCAGACATCCGCCAGCTCCACCTCGGCGCCTCCACGCAGCGGTGCGCCACGGCGGAGTGGGAGCTGATGACGGCCGAGTATGCGGTCATGACGGCACAGAAGCGCGCGGCCATGCGGCGGTTCAGGCGGAGGCAGATGGTGTACACGGTGTGCTACGACACGGACCGGTACCCGGCGGCGCTGCCGGAGTGCGAGGTGAACGCGGCAGAGCGGCAGATGTTCGAGCGGTGGGGCGAGTCCAAGGCCTCGTTCCGTTCCCGGACGACGCCGCCGCCGCCGCTTGTGTCCATGATGCAGGCCGACTGAGTGATCGCCTGATCGGACGGACCACCGGCGGCCACGTTGCTGCCTGTACAGTGTTGCTTAGCTAGCTAGTGGTACAAAAGTGATTATATATGATGAGCAGTTGGTTGATGCTGCTGGATATGTTTGGTTTTGTATCTAAATAAATAAGTTAAAAAAGCTAGTATGTACCCTAATTGAATGGGTCACTGATTAAAGGTGGTGCTAATTAATCCATCAGCAGGACCAGTATCATTATCTTCTCATTATGCACTAACTCCACTAGTTAGGCTATGATTGCAACATATGGGAGCACAACTTATTCTTTGGTTAGACTGAATCATGCATGGTTTCAAAACATGAACCTACAAATTAAGCAATGCTCTTGCAAAAAGCATAACTTAGCCTACAAATATTATTTGTTTAAAACATTCAGGTTGAGGGAACTAGAAATATTTTGTCGGAAACCACACGATATTAACTAGCCTATATGTTGGACTTACTTAGCGTGCCTTTGCTCTTATGAGGACAGAACCTTACTGTTAGCGGTTTATTTTTTATCAACTTTGTACTAGTAACAAATAAATTTCATGTGCATCGTCTTGAAACCGAGGCCAGAACATTTGATAAAATATTGTGTTTCTTGCATCACTTGTTTTAACCTCTCATAGCCTCTGACCCACCCAAGGACACAGCTCATAACCAAGAGATTCCGAGCAATTGATCTGTCCGAGGACTAGTGAGTTAATGCCACTGCCTATCTCGAAAGATTCTTATAAAGAGAACGGCTTCCCTGAGCAAAAGATGATTAGCTTACTCACCATTTTGCTTCTATCGAAGCATATTGTACAACCCCATTCGTGTGTGTTTTGACGTCTCCCTAGATACTACGTAGTATTTAAATTTAAATTTCATGGGTATGGGCATAGAAGGTACCAGGAACTGGAATACAACATGCACTCCCGGACTAACATGGACACGATGTGCTACAACATGGACCAATACTTGGGTCGTGCTAATGGAATGCGAGTGACATGGCAGGCATCCGCGTTTGAGTGATTTATTTACCCAAAACCACCAGACTTGAACAAGATGAGGAGCAAGTAAATGAAGAAGATGAAGAACAAGTAAATGAACAAGATGAAGGGCAAGTAAATGTCCTTGTATTGTCATGAAATGGTTGGTACGGAGATAGTCATTGTTGTAGTTTGTCAGGTTTTCTTTTCTCTCGCTTAGGCGTTTATTTGGTCTTATATGACTTTGCTATTTACCGGCAGGCTTTGCATGTGTTGGTGTTGGCTGTGTGCATCCTAAGTACGCAGAGGCCGGGTGTGGACTCATTGTGTTTGTATCCACTTGATGCTTCATCTTGTGTCAATAAAATCCACCCTTCACAAAAAAAACGTAAATGAGCAAGATGACGAACAACTAAATGAACTCACCTTCCGTCTATCACACATGAATGTGTACTTTCTGATTTAGCCTGTTCAGTTCCTCCAAGGGCATACTTAATCCAACCATTTCAAATGCAATGGGGTACATATTGTTGTTTGCATCCCTTACAATAGCTGCTAGTATTTGTGCACCACTTGTCAATTTGATGAAGCAACCATCAATACCTATAAGCGTCCTGCATCCATTCAAAAAGCCTCACAAGATGCTTTCAAACAGAAAAATAGACCATGGAACCTTGGTCCGGCAGTTGAATTTTCTCTTGTTTTGCCACTAACAGTAGTGACAATGCATCTTGATCTAGGATTTGTAACTTCTACAGTCTCCAAATAATCTCTCAGCCTCTCGCATTGCATCTTGTGATCTCCAAGCACAATATCCTTTGCTTTCCTCTTTGCTCTCGATGCCATCATCCTGTGGACTTCAAGACCATACTGCCTCTTTGCTTTATCAACTATAGCAGGTACAATAGTGTTGGGATCTGATATGAGAGTTTCGAACATTTTGTTGCCAAGCCGCTTTGAGCTAATCCTAGTTTCTGAGATTGGGTGGGACATGTGTGCTCCAATCTCATCTTCTTAATATGAAAGTGGTATCATTACTTATCTTTGTTGCTGTCATGTAGAACTGGCATCCCTCACCATCACAACATACTATTATCCTATCACTGCAGTTCCTCTGATATTTGTATCTTCTAAGTTGTTTGACATGCAAATTCACAAGAGCCTCTCTGAATTGGTAAACATCTATGAGACGGAGCCTTAGCTGGAATTGCTTCTCTGGATTCATCCTCTCCTCATCGTACCAGACAGTAGGTGGTCTTTTCTTTGCTCTGCTCCTTCTCCCAGAGGGGATAACAAAGGACATTGGTTCATTGTCATCATCATTTGCTTCAGAACCTGAATCTTCCTCTTCTGAAGATGGAACCCTGTCCTAGTTAATGTGCTTGCACCAGCACTTGAGTGGGATCTACTTGCAGGCCTTGACCTCTTTGCCTTCTTCTGAAAAGATTAGTAAGTGGAATCTCTTGTCCCTCCTCACCCTCTTCTTCCTGGTCTATGTCATATATATCTTCAGGCTTTGTGTCCCCCTCATACTGTGTACTACTCATGTATTGAACTCTCTTCCTCTTAATATCATAAATAGTTTCCTTTAGATTAGTCTCCTCTTTCCTCCTATGTACTTGTGCTCTGGTTGCAATTTCTTCTTCTTCTTCATACTGCAATGAATCTTATTCTTCTTCTTCTGCATCTAAGAGGTCCACATCAGCTACCAAAACTCCATCAGATACAGAACATCATCATCATCATCTGTGTCAATGTATTCAGAAAAATGTTCCTCATTTGCTAAATGGTCCTCCTCGGTGGCGTAGGCAGCCCTGAGCCAGGCCCCGCGCCAACAGTTTGTGCTATAGTGGCTACAGTAGCTAAACTGCTACAGTACCAAAGGATATCGGCCGCACGCCCCAGGCCATGGCCCCCTTGCCTAGGGCCTGTCTACGCCAATGGTCCTCCTCATCTATATCAAACTGGAAATCAACATAATTAACACTAACTTGAGTGTTAGCATACTGCACTGCTTGCCCTGTTTCAACGGCGCCGACTACCCATCCAAGCCCATGGCAGTGTACGTGACCTTCTGGGACGGCTCCACCTGGTCCACGGAGAATGGCTAGCAAATTGCGGACTATGGGCACGAGCCCTTCAAAGCCAAGTTCTCCGGCCTCGTGCTCCGCCCCACCAACGCTGACATCCACCAGCTCCACCTCGGTGCCTCCACACAGCGGTGCGCGACAACGGAGTGGGAGCTGATGACGGTCTAGTACGCGGTCATGAAGACACTTAAGCGTGCGGCCATGCGACGATTCAGGTGGATACAGATGGTGTACATAGTGTGCTACGACACAGACCGGTACCCGGCGGCACTGCCGGAGTGCGAGGTGAATGCGGCGGAGTGGCAGATGTTCGAGCAGTGGGGCGAGTCCACGACCTCGTTCCCTTACTGGCCGCGGCCGGCACAGCCACCGCTTGTGTTCATGATGCAGGCCAACTGATTGATCAGATCGGACGGACCATCGGCGGCCACGTTGCTGCCTGTACAGTTGCTTAGCTAGCTAGTGGTACTCCCTCCAGTCATTTTTACTCTGCATATAAGAATTCTTTGAAGTTAAACTTCGTAAAGTTTGACCATATTTATATAAAAGTATCAATATCTACAATGCTAAAGTTATACAATATGGAAATTTAGTTCACGACGCATCTAATGATAATGATTTCACATTATGAGTTTTCATATTATTTCTATAAAATTGGTCAATCTTTACAATGTTTGACTTCAGAAAAATCTTATATGCAAACTAAAAAGGACCGGAGGGAGTACAAAAGAGAAGTGGTAGCAACTGTTATTATGATGAGCAGTTGGTTGAAGGAGCTGTTTGTTTTTGTTGCTCATTAAGAAAAATAAGCTACCTAATTGAGTGGGTCACTGATTAAAGGTGGTACTACTCCATTAGCAGGACCAGTATCATCATCATTACCTTCTCATTGTGTACTAACTCCACTAGTTAGGCTATGATAACAACATAAGTACAACTTATTATTTGGTTCCTAGACTGAATTATATATATTAAAAAATGTTCTTGCAAAATCATAACTGAAGCTACAAATATTATTGTTCAAAAAAATTAGGTTGAGGGGACTAGAAAAATATTGCTAGAAACCACACAATTTTAACTAGCCTATGTTGCCTTTACTTACCTTGCCTTTTTCTATTAGACAGAACCCTACTGGTTGCTTTTGATGTACCTTATTCTTTTGCTAGACTGAATTATAACATAAGTACACCCTTATTCTTTTGCTAGACTGAATTATGCATGGTTTCAAAACTTGCTTCTACAAATGAATCAAATGTTCTTGCAAAAACATAACTGATCACCTACAAATATTATTTGTTCAAAACATCCAGGTTGATGGGACTGCAAGCGTATTGCTGGAAACCACACAATATTGACTAGCCTATGTCGGCTTCGGAAATCCGTTGATGCTCCCGGGAGCGCGCTCGCCTGCACACAAAAAAAGCATTTTAAAGTGTGAACAAATTCTAAACAAAAATTTAGTGCATACATCTCGACATTATATGTGTGCACATGAAGTTTCAGAGAAAACCGACATTTTGTATGGCTTGTGTGAAAAATACAAAAGAAGGTCTTGTGAAAATCATTTTTTAACACCAGATTTTGTCTTTTTCACACGCGACACATAAGTTGTCGGTTTTTCGTGAAACGACTTTGTGAGGATCTACAATATCGAGATGTACGCGCCAAGTTTTTTTTGGAATTTTTTGACATTTCAAAATATGTTTAAAACACATTTTAAAAACTAGGAGCGTGTGTGGCTTTACTTAACTTCTCCTTTCGGTTATAGGACAGAACCTTACTGGCTAGGCTTTATTTTACATCAAATTTGTACTAACAAATAAATTGTGTCTCAGCTAGGTGCCTCGTGTTGACGCAGGGGTTAGAAGATAGGTACTTTCTCTATCTCGTATTAGTTGTCGCTCAAATGGATGTATCTAGCATTGAAATACGTCTATCTACATTCATTTCAGTGAGAACTATTTATGTGACAGAGGGAGTAAAATATTGTCTTTCTAGAAACAAAATGCAAGTAAATGCATGCTTCTTTAAAGCTTACTTAGGCTCCAACCTACCAATGATAGAGCTCATAACCAAGAGATTCTATTGATCTATGGGAGGACTAGTGAGTTAATGTCACGTATCTCGGAAGTATGTTATAAGGAGCAAGGCTTCCCTGAGCAAAAGATGAATATCTTACTCACCATTCTAGTTCTTTCTGAGCATAGTTCACACCCCATTTCGTGTGTTATTTGATGTGTCCCTAGATACAGTAGTTGAACTTCATGGGTATATATAGGCATAGAAGGCAGCAGGAATTGAAATACAACAGGCAATCATAGACTAACTCGGTCATCTGCATTGCGGCTGAGTAATAGTTGATGGGGGACGAGTATGCACTGATGACGCCGCTGAATCACTTGGCGCCATGGTGGTTGAGGCAGAGCCAGATGGTCTACACATTGTGCTATGACATGGACAAATACTTGGTAGTGCTGCATGGAATGTGAGTGATGTGGCAAGCACTAGGAGTTTGAGTGGTAGGGCAAGTCGGAGGTCGTCCACTCCATTCAATACCGTACAATGGCATCAGGTCCGTGCATGTAGCATGCCGAAAAAAGGTGATCTAAGATACTGTAAAATAGCTTAGCTAGTGGTACAAAAGTAATTGATAACAATTGTAATTATTAAAGTTTACGCAACGAATACATCACAAGGGTATGCTAGTAGTTGTCTTGATGTATAGATATTTTTTGGACTTTGCATTTGTTAAGAACGCCAAAAATTGCAAAATCATTTAAAAAGAGAAAATTGGGATCATAGCATATCCGTTTCACAACGCACAAAAGGAAAAACATGTAGTGTACAATAGATGTGAAATACGGAAATTGATATTGCTATTGACCTCGAAGTTACTTCCATGGATGATGTTTGCACCAAAAAGGAAATACCATAGCATGAGTATTCATTTGGTGGGGATGATTCACGATAAACAAAAGTATGCAAGAATTGTGGAAAAGAAAAAAAGGAAAAAAATAAGAAAAGAAAAGGAAACCAAAAACATGAACAAAAAGATTAAAAGGAAATCATAGTCAAAAGAAAAAATAGCAATAATGAAATGGAAAAACTGTAAACAAATAATGAAGAAAACTGGAAAAAGAAAACAAGAAAAAGGTAATAAAGGAGAAGAAACAAAAAGTAAAAAAGTACATAAAAAAAAGAAGGATGAAGCAAATTAACACTGAAAAAGCATGTGTGATACACCAAAAATAAGAAACAGCAAAAACCAAGGAAACCTAAACAGTAACCGGATAAGGGGCACGACTTTGTCACGCTTTTTGCCAGACCGAGCATCCCCTCGACAAAGGGGGTGCGCAGTAGACCGGCTGATTAGCGTTAATTTGGATCATTTTAAAATTTTCTTTATCATTAAACAAATATAAATACATATCTTTAAAAATTAATTTAGTTTAATTTTTAGAAGTGTCATCGCACATTTATTTAAATACCCATGCAGTAAAAAAATGTCCGCACAAACATTTACGAAAAGTTTGATATAGAGTTTTAAAATGTCTATTAAATGTTCACACACTTATCCATATGTTAGTGCCATTCAAAAATATATTTATAATGTCTGGAAAGTTTTACGCACGGAACACATCACATGGGTATGTGAGTAGTCATCTCGATGTATTGTTAATCTTTTGGGCGCCTAGTGCCTTGTTCAATTTGCATTTGTTAAGCACGTCAAAACTTACAAAATCGTTTAAGAAGAGACAAAATGGGGTCATAGCATGTCTATTTTAAAACACACAAATTGATCTTGCTTTTGACTTGAAAGTTACTTGTAGGTATGTGGTTCACACCGGAAAGAAAAGAACATAACATGATTATTCATTTAATTAGTGAGTATGACATTCCCATCGATAGCGATGGACATACATGTTACATGTAGCGACTCTGTTAATGCTCGTCTCTTCGATATACATACCAACCATGTTGTGCTTATTTTTAGCTGTTGGCTATAGCTTCATACCTTTATTTTATCAAAGAGAATGCGGAATGCCAATTTATTATAATTGCTAGTTAATTTTTCCTTCAATTTTTTGATTCACCATTAGGTTTCGAGTGAAGTTTTAACTATTTGAGTAGTACAAAGTCACAAATTTGTTTGAATTCTAAATTCAAAAATAAAAATTCATGCATAGAGAATATTGGCATAATTTGAGTGTCATGTGGCATCCTGTCACACTGTTTCTTTGGATTAAAAGGCAGAAACCATGGTAAATCAATGCGTTAAATTCAGGTTTGACCTTATTATAATTAAAATGGAATAGAAGAAAATGCTTCTCCGCATAAACTTGAGTAAGAATTTTCAGTTTCCTTTTACATAGAAGAATCGGATACGACTATATGTTGCTTACTAGGACACGTATGAACCGCTCGCTCGCACATCGACAACATGGGCCTCCATGTGGCCCGCGAAGAATGCACGTTGGAATCTGGATAGCAACGGTAGTTTATACGTGTTTGTTCATCTCCTTAGAAAAATTGGATTTGTTCAATGTCGATGGAACATGCTAAAAAAGAAACTTTTTTCGAGTTTAGAAACAAAACTCATTATGGTGCTTATACGTGTATGTTTGTATTTTTTGTTTTTCTTAATCATATGGGTAAATATGCTAATTTTCTATGTAGTCCCTGAAAAGTGTTCACCATCAGAAACATATTAAAATACAACAATAAATTGAGTAAAACGAACAATATTTTCTAAAACAAAATGAATGAATTTTAAATTCCCCATAAACATAGTTTACACATGATGAACATTTTCTAAATACACGACAAATATTTTTAAAATACATGATTAACCGTTTTTATGCAGACTATTTAATAAAAGATGAATACTAGTTCAATAAAAGATTAGTATTTTTGGAAACTACATGATGACATTTCTAAAGGACATGTGAATAATTTTTAATACATGCTCAGCATTTTGATGATATACGCAAAGAAATCTGAAATGCTGGCGAGCATTAAAAATGATAAAACCATTTATGGAGCAGGAACATGTTATACAAAACCAATGAATGTTTTTTTGTAATCACGATAAAGAAAAATATGTAAGAGTCGAGGAAAAGAAAAAACAGAAATGATATAAGTAAAGAAAAGGAGACCAAAAACATGAATAAAGTTAAAAGGAAATCAAAAGTCGAAGGAAAAAATACCAATAATCAAAAGGAAAACAATAAACGAATAATGACGAAAACTTAAAAAAATTATGTAATACAGAAGAAGAAACAGAAAGCAAAGAAGTTCGTAGAAAAAAAAAGGTGAAACAAATGGACAGGCTAGAAATAAAAAAACACTTGTGATACAACAAAACCAGTGGGCCGGCCGACTAGCATCAGTTTGGTTCAAATTTTTTTAAATTTATTTGTCTTTAAACTAACTTATAAATACATATTATTCAAATTTCTTTAGTTAAAATTTTAGAATTGTCACAACACATTTTTCCTTTAGAAAAAATACCCATGCATTGAAAAAACTGTCTGCACAAACTTTTATGAAAGGTTTATAGAGTTATTAAATGTTTACCAAATGTTAACACACTTGTCCATATGTGTGTGATAATTAAAAAATATACAATAAATAAAATATTCATACCATTCTAATAAAATGTTTCTAGCATTTAAAATATATTCATGCGTTTAGGAAAATGTTTGCGATATTTTTCGAAACTGCGTATACAATGCGAAAATGATTAGGAAATTTTCAAAAAATATATTTCATACCTCTTTCAACAGAATTGTTACGTGACCTTATCTAGTAAGTTTAGAAAGATCTAGTATTGTTTCTCTCTTTTTCCCCTTATTTCCTAATTCTAAAGATGGTCTATAATGATATGCTGAGCTTATATCAGAACTTCATCAGCAAAACCACGACGTATATGATAGCATACTATGTTTACACCGGTTTTTATTGCTGTGTTTTCTTTTGTAGTGTGGTTATTTTGAGTATTTTCCTACTAGGTATTGCAATACGGTGGTGAGCTTCCACGTTAGAGCATGCCTCCAAAGAAATTGGCTTTTCACGATAATTTAGTTTTTACTGCAGTCTCTTAGGTTATGTCTTTAGAAACACTTGATTCAGTTTTTTTTCTAGCCAAACTAAGTTGTAGATTGTCTATTCTTTAGCATGCTGTTTTGTCCCTTAGTGTTTTATATATGTAATACTAGAAAATTTGTTTTTGTAATTATTTTACTAATAATCATTGGTTGGACACGTGAATTATATGGTCTTACTCCGTTATTTCTTCGGCATGGATATGCTTACAAGCGATTTAGTGATATTTTATACATGGAACAGTGGTGTTGTCTTCACTCTACTATTACCTTTTTCTGTTGGTCATATGTGATGAGTGAGATGACAATGATACTTATGGGCATCCTCGACTATTGCATTCCTTCAACCACCAGTGCTGAACTTCCCAAATAGTTTCCCTGATCATCACGGCAGACAGCCACTGCCGCCCCTCTCCCATGGCGTTTAGATACCCCCGCATCGACATGGATTTTCACAAATCCTGCCGGCGGAGCCTTTGGCCTTACATTGCCCCTTGCTGCTGTTCTGGGTATGGCGCTTACTGACGTTGCATGCTTGTTTTCCTTGACTATTTCCAGATCAACCAGGTAGCGGTTGATGAATGCTTGTGTCGCACGAGGGCTCTGGAAGATGCCTTCATGAATTGCCTTTCTCCTTGTTGTCCACGTTGTCCAAAGTGTTACTGCTAGTTTCACAAAGACTTCATGCGATAATGATAGTATTAATGAAAACAACCACTGTTTGGTGCTCAGCTCGCCTAATTCCCTCAACTGATCTGCTAGTTCCGCATCCGACATTGCCTAGATGCACCTGGACATAGAGCAGTCAAGAAGAGAGTGCCTCCAAGAATCTTCTGCACCGCACAAACCACATGAACTTGAAGTTGCCATGTTTCGGTGTTCTCTGACATCCTCCGTGGGTAGCAAGTGCCACGCAAGTCTCCATAGGAACATCCTTATTTTTCCAGGAACGCTGACATGCCATATTGATTTCCAAGAACTCTTTTCTTGCTGTATATTCGATGTCCCTGCTGTCCCTTCTAGCCAAGCTTCTCCTCTTTGCTTTGTTGCTACAAGCATCTTATACGCGAACCGTACAGAGAAGACGCCATTCTTCTCAAAGTTCCAGCGCCAGCAATCTGGGAGATTCATAGTGCATAATGAGATGCTAAGAACATGAGGGATATCTATAGGCAGAAGGACTTCTCTGATCTGTTGGATGCTCCAGTACGCCGCCGTGGCATCAATTAGTTTTGTATGTATGATGGGTAACCCGTCCGTACATACGTCA
The DNA here is from genome assembly GCA_021605145.1 of Aegilops bicornis. Taxonomy (NCBI): domain Eukaryota; kingdom Viridiplantae; phylum Streptophyta; class Magnoliopsida; order Poales; family Poaceae; genus Aegilops; species Aegilops bicornis. The sequence continues at coordinate 798,220,228 of CM038673.1, read as the reverse complement.
TCCAAGTACCCCTCCGGCCTGGGCCGGCCCAGTAACACCCTTTTGTTGTCTTCTACTCCCTCCGTCCCAAAATAAGTGACTCAACTTTGTATTAAAGTTAAAAAAATACAAAAACGCCCACCTTCTAACTCAAGACCTCTGGCAATCGTATGAAAATTGGTAACCAACAGGCCACCTGAACTATTGTGATTAACTATTGTGATTATTATGATATGACACTGCTCTTATTTAAAAACCGGGGTGCCCATCAGACTATATAGAGGTCCAATATTTTAATATGGCCCACACGTGGTTTGTTGGTTTGGATCCTCGATCCTTAATTCATTGCTCTAGTTAATCCTTCCGCTAAACACGTCCGCTACATATGCACCCTCTCGTTGCTTTCTAATTTAATGCTTCCTGATTGTACGCATCAACACATGGTAGATTTATAGTACTTGAAAAAAATTATAGTACTTGACCATTAGCCGGAAATTGCTTCCCATAAATCACGCCAAATTTCCTTTATTATAAAAAATCTAGTAAGTTGTGATTTGCTTCACACATACAAATATAAGAGAATAATTATTATTCGAGGGACGTGGAGTAGCTGCTCCTAAGCTCAAATGCACCCTGATGAACAGTAAATCAAAAAAAAAATAGTAAAGAAGTTATGAATTTTCTTTGTAAACTTTGACAAATGCTCTATATGCTTGCCATAGTTCAACACAAAGTAACATTCGTGGAAACCGTGGCAAAAAAAAATCAATGCTCCAAAAATGCTAGTTTTATAAACATTTTGAAGTACTAATTTTGTTTTTTTGCCACGACTTCCATGAATGTCATTTCTTGCTCAAATTTTACAGGCATGCAAAAATTTGTCAAAGTTTACAAAAAAAACAGATTTTTTATTTTGTTTACTATTTTTTTAAGTTTTACAGTTCACAAGGGTGCATTTGATCTCGGGGTCGGAATAGGAATTTCGTTATTCGAGATGCATTTTCTGCAGCCCAACAAGCTTAAGTGGCATGGAAGCATTATTCTTTATCAGTAGAAGCATCCTTTTTATGGTGTGATGATAACATATTTATTCCATATTTATCAACCGTATTGATAGAAATATTTTTCGCCTCGATAGAAGCATTATTTCTATGCTCTATGTAGCATTTCAATGAATTGTAAGTATATTATGATGTAGCAAAACCAATATTTATGTTTGATGGAAACATTTAATTTTTGCAAAATAAATTGTACTAAAGCAAAACAAGAATATACACATACACAAATTTAATTGGGGTTTTGACAAGTTTTGCAATTTTTGGAGTTTTTCCAGTGAAAAAAGGCCGATGAATGGCCTGACATGTCGCAACTTGCATCGGTGTCTGGCATGAATTCCTACCATCGGCATGTCCACCTACTTGAAAATAGTTGAGGTCATTTCAAAGATGTTGAAAAATAGAACATGTTGAACGAAGGGCCTTCGCATAGGTCAGAAAGGTCCATCTGAGAGCACGTTGTTTCTCGACATCCTTGAAATGGCTTCATTTTTTCAAGGCATTATATGACCAATTTAAGCCACTATACCAAGTTGTTTCATTTTTCGATAAGTTTTGCATTTTTTGAAGTTTTTCCAGTGAAAAAATTTCGATAAATGGCCGGACGTGTCGCAACTTGCATCGGTGTCGAAAATTGTTTAAACCTGACATGATGCCTACAATGGGCATTTGCACATGCTGCTTGCAAAAGTAGAGACCATTTCAAGGATGTCCAAAAATACACCATGTTGAATGACGAAGGATGTTTGGGTTGGCCAGAAGTCTCCGTTTGAGAGCACATTGTTTCTCGACATCCTTGAAATGGCCCCAGTCTTTTTTCATGCCCTTTTATGACCAATTCAAGGCAGCATGCCAAGTTGTTTGAGTTTTTTTAACAAGTTTTGCATTTATGGAGTTTTTCCAGTGAAAAAAGGTTGATAAATGGCCGGATGTGTCACAACTTGCATACGGTGTCGGAAATCGTTCAAACCTGGCATTGATTCCTACCATGGGCAGGCCCCACATGCTTGCAAAAGTTAAGGTAATTTCAAGAATGTCCAAAAATAGACCATGTTGAATGGAGGATGTTCGAGTGCTAGAAAGCTCTGTCTGAGAGCACATTGTTTCTCGACATCCTTGAAATCGTTATTTTTTTCTTTATGTCGTTATATGACCAATTCAAGGCACCATGCCAAGTTGTTTGGATTTTTAATAAATTTTGCATTTTCTGAAGTTTTTGGGTGAAAAAAGGCTAATAAATAGTCAGATGTGTCACAACTTGCATACAGTGTTGGAAATAGTTCAAGCCTTGCCTGGATTCCTATCATGGGCATACCCACCTTGCTGCAAAAGTTGGGTTCATTTCAAGGATGTACAAAACAAGAGCTTGTTTAACAGATGGTGTTCGGGTAGGCAAGAAGGCACCATGTGAGAGCACATTATTTCTTGACATCTTTGAAATGCCCCCACTTTTTCCATGGCCTTGTATGAACACATCAAGGTACCATGCCAAGTTGTTTGGGCTTTTGAATTTTTTTGCATTTTCAGAAGTTTTCCCAGTGAAAAAGGTCCGAGCTTGAAAAATGGCCCGACGTGTCACAACATACAAACGGTGTAGGAAGTAGTTCAAACTAGGCACATATGCCTAACATGGGCATGTTCACCAGCTTGCAAAAGTTGAGGTCAGTCTTGAGATTTCCAAAAATACGATGTTTAACGAACTATGTTGATCAGGTAGGCGAGAAGTGTCCGTTTGAGAGCACCTTAATTCTCGACATCCCTTAAATGGCCTCAAATTTTTTTCATGGCCTTGTATGAGCAATTCAAAGCAGCATGCCAAAGTGTTTATGTATTCCACAAGTTTTGCATTTTCTAGATTTTTCTCCTTATAAAAGCCGGTAAATGGTCAGACATGTCGCGACTTGCATATGATGTAGAACGTCATTCAAACCGGGCATGGATTCCTACCATGGGCATGCCCACCTGCTTGCAAAAGTTCGGTACATTTGAAGGATGTCCAAAAATAGATCATATGCAATGGATGGTGTTCGGGTAGGGCGAGAATGGTCCATTTGAAAGCACGTTGATTTCCGACATCCATCAAATGACAAACTAGAATATTTTTTAAAGTTGTAAACAATATTTTTTTAAAGAACATTTTTTGGTTTTCAAACAATATTTCAAAATTTTAAACAGGTTTAAAAAAGAAATATTAAAGTTCAAAAAAGAAAGAGACATGAATAAACGAAAAAACAGACATTGTCGTTGTGTCGCATTATATGAACATGGAGCGAATAGCATAAGCATATATGAAAGCAGTGTGACTAAAGCAAGATTATGAATATTAGGGAAGCATATTTTCTATCAAATTGACTCACTTTAGATCGAAGCAAAGTTCAGTGGCGTCAGAAGTAACGATGTCGAGTAACACCAGAAGTAAAATATGCTTCTTGATGGAAAATAATAGAAAATTGATACAACAGTTTGTTTCTGAACAAATAATAATAAACAAATAGTTACATTGGACATAAAACTTTATTCAATGGAAGCAAATCTAACATGTACGGGGAGCTAAATTTAGAAGGAAAGAAACAAAATTCTATCAAGCTGGAGCCACGTTCCATTCCAACCAACCGTGATTTTTGGGATCAATTAATTCTAGGAAACAGATAAACGCGACCAATTTATTCCTTGATGCAGATTCGAAGGAAACTACCTGGAGAAAGACCCGGCCATGTCTGATACAACGCTACCTGAACCATAGCGGTGCCTTATATGTTTCGTGCTTCTTAACATCAGCAGTGGTAAGAAGCCTAATTAGTAGGACAAGGTTAGGAGTTCGATTCCTCGTGCATGCTTTCTCTCATTTTCTCAGGATTTTTATATCGCGCTTTTAAATAGTAAGTGGCCTTGCCCCCGGTGGGCCGGCCCAGTCGAACCGAGGGCACGCACAGGAGGTCTCTACGCGGGTGTATTTTCGAAAAGGATTATCCTGCTCTGAAAGGGTATAGGATAATCTCAGCCGTCGATGAGGTTAGGCGGGTCTACTGAACGAAATCACTAATTAAGGAGTACGAGATCACTCCAATTTCCAAGTGGCGTGCTGCATTTGCGCCATTTGTCACAACTTGGGAGTTTTTCCTTTTTTCGTAGACCCGTTTATTCAAAATGTTTTATCTCTTAAACCGTGCGTCCAAATCTCGAACCGCTTTCACCGTTGGATTTCTCGCGTCGAGATCTTCAAAACTAGATCCCATGTTGATAGGTATTGACGAACTTCTTTTTCACAAAAAAACCGAACCGGAAATACGGGTTTTTTTCCTTTCCAAAAAAGGCACGCCCGTGCCTTTAACGAAATCATAACCGTGCTTCTCGCGGAAGCAAAACAGCGCCTCTCGTGAAAGAAAAAAAACAAAAAATACATTTTTTTCCTCTCCGAAAGAGTTACGCCCGTGCCTCTCGCGAAAGCACAACCGTGCCCTCTTTCGGAAGAAAAACCGTGCCTCTCGCGAAAGGAAAAAAAAACAGAAAACACGTTTCTTTCTCTTTCCGAAAGAGGCACGCCCGTGCCTCTCGCGAAAGCACAACCGTGCCTCTCGCGGAAGCAAAACCGTGCCTCTCGCGAAAGAAAAAAAATAAAAATACGTTTTTTTCCTTTCCGAAAGAGGCACGCCCGTGCCTCTCATGAAAGCACAACCGTGCCTCTCGCTGAATCAAAACCGTGCCTCTCACGAAAGAAAAAGAAACAAAAAACAAGTTTTTTTCCGTTTCCAAGAGGCACGGCTGTGCCTCTCGCAAAAGCACAACCGTGCCTCTTGAGAAAACAAAACTGTGACTCTCGCGAAAAAAAATGCATTTTTTGTGCAAAAAAGTTATTTTTTGGTCGAAAAGCTAGGGAAGTCCGGTAGAAAACCAAAACGTCAAAAAAACCCGAAAAAAAACCGTTTGAAAAGCCGAAAATGCATGCGTAAAAATATAAGAAAACAAAATCCAGAGGGAGCGCGACACGTGGCGAATGGCTGTGAACGCGCCAAGTGGCGCTGATCGTTGTAAGGCTCCCGAAAGAGCGCTCGTTAATTAGTTGCTCCCTCTACTGAATCAGAAACAAATGTGTGAACCTAAACTTATTTGTAAACTTACTTCCCATGGTAGGCTAAACTATTCCTAAATATGATGTTGATTGTGTCCATGACACAATTCTCGACCCACTCAACCGTGGTTCATGGGAACCAACATTTTCTCCCTTTTTTTTCTGCATGGTAATACATATGTCTCATTCATATCATAAAGATTAAAGTACAAGTCACGTAAGGACCGACAAGACAAAACTGAAAAGATAGCAGAACATCTCTGAGCTTGACGCCAACGCCCATCACCTGCCTCCGGCACCACGACAGCAGCCACCGAAGAAAAGAATGATGGATCGCCTCCTCACCTGAGCTCGACGCGGCTCCATCGCTGATATGCAGCTTTGCGGACCTCCAAGGTGGCTCACCAAAAGTGAAGCCCTTACCGTTGAACGAATCAGACAAGGGCAACACCCCGGACACGCCATCGAACTCCAGATCTGGCACCCCACCGCGACTAAGACGTCGCGGAAGGAAACCATACCTGCCATCCACGAACCACGAACCCAGCACATGTTCCGTCTTCCAGATGTCGTCGATGCAAACCACAATCTGCATCCGCTCCTGGACTACCTCCCAAGCTCCGCGCCGACGCTGGAGCAAACGCCGTCGCAACGGCGGAGCCCGAGGACACAGGTCCATCACGAGGATGCCGCTGCCGCCACGCCATCCTTGCTTGAACAGACTGGTTTCCAAATTCATCCCCAACCATAGGACCAATGGCCTTGTCAAAAAAGGATCCGACGAATCTTTATTCAGCGCTACCATTGTCGCCGCCGAAACAAAGACGATGAACAGCCTAAAAATCTAAACTACGAGAGAGTAAAAACGATCCGCACGTGTGGATCCGGCGACCCCCTCACCATCGACGACCGAGGTCGCCGACGGAGGGGAGCCGCCGAACGACGGTGCTGGAAGATTGGGTCTCCTGGCGGCGGCTAGGGTTCCAGCCGCCAGGGACAGGAGGAAAACGATACACGTCCTGGTGGTTCACCCATTTTCTCCCGTTGCCACCCATGAGATTAACTATACCTACTCGTATACGATGACTCACCCAGCGTATAGAATCAAAACTTCTGTGTAACCGGACTAGTACTAGTTAACCCCAGTCCTCGCCGGACTCAGCATGCAAACTAAATAGATACCTAGCGCTAATGGTAGTACACCACGTAAAGCTAGTTTAAACTATTTTGATGATTATCTCCAACGAGTAATTTTGACATGCTCTCTTTTACCCCCACATTCCAACGGGAGGTAAGAAGATAAAAGTTAATCAGACAACTATTTAATCAAATCAATGACTTAGATCTATTATGTACTCTTACCTCTCATGTGAAAATGGAAGGTAAGAGGGGGTGAAGGACCATGCTAAAATTTGGCCATCTCTAACACTGTACTCTAGAACAGCACCACGCCAAAGGAAGGGACAAGTGGACAGCAAAGTGCATGAATATATAAGAATTTCAGCACAAACGGTTCAGTTCAATTTTCCGAAGAATTCCCCGCGAAGCTTTGATATCTTGTTGGTTCTTCCCAGTTTATGGACTGTGAAGTATGGATGGCATTGTTCAAGAAGGAGTTTATGCTATGCTATGCTATGCTATTCTTCTATAGGTTGCTGCTCCGCTGACTATGATTCATTGTACCTGCTCCGAATTTAAAGTAAGTAATAATTAAAAGGAAGGGAGGGTCACTGGTGAAAAAATACCGGGTGCAAGAGTCTGTTTCGCAGTTTTCAAACTGAAAACAGTCAAATGTGTGCATATGCATACTACTCCCTCTGTTTCTAAATATATGTCTTTTTAGAGATTCCAATAAGGGACTACATATGGAGTAAAATGAGTGAATCTACACTTTAAAATATGTCTATATACATCCGTATGTAGTTTGTATTAAAATATCTAAAAAGACTTAAATTTAGAAACGAAGAGAGTAGCTCTTTTAAGGCGGTCCAAAATGATAGGAGTCACTAGTAATCTGTTATCGTGGCCAATATTACTGTTTTCTCCTAAGATCTGAGATGCTACGACGATAAATTGTGTAGCCCTAGTATGGACTTCGCACATTTGCAAATTAAGAGGAAAATTATAAGGCTATAGAAACACATGAATTAATAAGGAACGTAAAAACAATGCTAATTAATTAATTTATCGCCATTTCAATACATTTTTGGTTTCCTTAGATGAAGTCATGAACAATGATGGAGTTATTTGATTTGTAAACAATCTCTTAAGTCCTATCAAAGGAAAGGTGCTACAAAATCCAGATTTAGATAAATTTAAAGAAAAGTTCTTGACAAACCCACCTTTTGTTTTTTTCCTATTAAACAAAACATCCCGGTAGTATCACTTCCTGAACCAGTATCTAAAACCTTGGCGTGATCCAAATTGGAGCCGGTAAATGTAGCCATGGATGCAAGTTTGGCCAAACGTCACTAAGTTTCCGCATACTCCTATTCTTGATATCCCAGATACCAAGATCTTTCCGTAACATTGGACTGTCATCAGAACAGTCGTCCGTTAGGTAGATGCAGTTTGGCTTGAAAGCCGGAAAGTCCTTTGTCGAAAGGCACACGACGGAGTTGAACCCCACGAAGAGAGCATGGTCGCCAATGTCCCTTAGCTCCACTAGCTTCTGTCTATCGACGTCAACCTTGAAGACTAGGATCTCGTCTGTGGTGACCTCGTCAAAAAGCCGATGTGGCAGGTCAACGCCTTCGCGAAGCAGTTGCGGCCCATCAATTTCTTGGTCATTCGCATTGGCTTCCCATAGTTCACCTTCTTCGTCGCCATCTTCTGTCTCTAGCTCATCTCGTAGCTTATTGTCGTTGTCATCTTTGTGGGCGAGGTCCACACAATCTTTGAGCATTTCGTTCACGATATCTTGGTAAGTGTGGCGATACTTGGGTGGAGTATGTGTGTAACTCCAGATCCTCCAGACCTGCAGGAGTTCACCCGATGGACCGAGGACAGGGTACATGGTACGATATCCGGACGAACGTAGCACTCTGCGCATGATCATGGTCACTGATGGTGAAGGGTCACGGAGATTTAAAGTACCAATAGAGCCATTCAGATACAAAATGTAGAACAAGCCATCCTTGTCATTGTAAAGAACGTTGGCAACGTTGCTTTCATCCTGGGAGACCAGTGTCCACCGGTCGTCTCCCGGCCTGGCAAAAGAGAGTCTCCACTCCGGATTATGCACGATCAGGACGGTGCATTCCGTCACATCAGCGGTCGTAGAGATGGCAACCTGAACATACTCCGCGTGTCGCGCCGAGCTGATGCTGGGTTTCATGATCCCGTCCTCGGGGTCAGCAGGCCAGACATGCTTGCCACCGTCGTCGTAGAATTCGTCGTTGTGGTAGATAGTTTTGACCGGAGGGAGCGTGGCCTGGGCGCCGGTGACGGGGTTGAGGAGGTAAGGGAGCGTGGCACGCGAAGGTGAAGCCCCGCTTCTCGTGCGGGGGGCCTGGGAAGGGGACCCGGAAGGTGGCGCCGGTGGCGGGGCAGTAGAGTGCGGCGTCCTTGGGCCCGTACTCCTCGCAGGCGTAGAATAGGCACGGCGCTCGCTCCAGCGCGGGGAGGCAGAAGGCGTTGTGCGCCGCGCGCCAGGACGTGCAGACGGCACCGGCTCGCCGGAGGCTGGGGACGTCCAGCGACGACATGATGGTGAACAGGAGGTCGTCCGGCAGGCCGGACCAGTGGTCGTCGTCGGCGGGCCTCCGCTGCTGCGCGTCGTTATCGGTGGCCCGGCTTGCTGCGTGGACGACGGGCGCGTAGGACGACGGCGGCAAGGCTGCTCGCATGGATGGCTGGTTGCGTCGAGCAAGAGCGAACGCCATGCATGTAGATACGACAGCGAGCGCCACGTTGGCGAGCAAGACGTTGTTCCGCATGTCGATGACGGCATCTGGAGCGATGAATCTCCGCTGTTGCGCGTAGCTGTTGGTCATGCAGCTGGCGGCGTCAACGACTGTGGCGTAGGACGACAGGGCTGCTCCCATGGCGTATGCTGGTTCTTGCGTCTCGCACTAGCTGTTGCGTGTTAATCGTCCACCGGCTGTGGCCGTGCTTGTATATAACACAGCGAGCGCCACTCCGAGTCGGACCGGGCAAGTTCCCACCTCGCCCACTTCGGGTCCATCGAGTCCATTACTCGATCGAACCGGGGCTTCTGTACGACGCAGCTCACCGATGAGGAAGGAAAGACGACCAACACCTATACAAAGACTATATATAGAGGTTACAATGCAGAGTTCGTATCGTACAATATACGGACACCTATACAAAGACTAAACATATACAACCGTATATCTATACACATAATACCGTTATACTCCCTCCGTTCCTAAATAATTGTCTTTTTAGAGATTTCAACAAATGACTACATACGAAGCAAAATGAGTGAATCTACGCTCTAAAACATGTCTACATACATCCGTATGTTGTAACCATTTGAGATGGCTAGAAAGACAATTATTTAGGAACGGAGGGAGTATATTCTAACACTCAACTCGGTCGATTTCCACCTAAAAAAAGATCGGTCCATTTCGTAACATCGTGAAGAAGATTATTACGTGGTTGTTTTCGTAATGAGAAATTTATATAGATAGATTATAAAATAGGATTTGGGGCAAATAAAAAGAATTAGACCTCAACCAGCTCGCGGCGTCGACGACGGTGGTACTGCCGTGCTCGTGTGTGTGTCTATACCGTGCTCGTATATAAAGCGCTACTCTGAGTCGGGCTGGGCTCAATCTCAAGTTCTCAACTCGCCGCCGGCTTCCGGGTCCATTGAGCTCGATCGAACGGCCTTCCTACATGGGCGATCCCTTTCGTCTCCTCCACTCCCGCGAGCGGCGAGGCGAACCCTAGCGCGCTACCACCGGCCTCCCCTGCCCCCCTCCCCCTGCCCCCACCGCCGCCGGAACGCATCTCCCTGTTCCTCGCGGTGGGATGGCGCGGAGGCGCACGGGTCTACAGAACGGCGTGGATATGGCTGGGGCGTGGGCCGGCACGTCTGTGGCGTCTTGAGTTGGCGGCGCGAGCGGCTGCTCGTTGAAGGCGCGGTGGGGCATGCCTCCACGGGTGATGGCTGTTGGCGTCCCGACCAGATCTGAATCGGGTGGTGCTCTCACCGGCTGCCAGCAGATGGCAAGGGCCCGCCAGCGACGCGTGGGCCTATTCAGCGCGTTAGACGGGCCGGCCCATTCTGTTTTTTTCTTTCCGAAACTATTTGTTGCAAGCGCTAGGCTCTAACCACCCAACCATGACCAAATTGTGTAAAGCTACTTTAGTCCTTCCTTTTATTGTCTACATCAGTTTAGTTTTTCCTTTTTTCTCATCCTTCTTCCTTTTTAATGCCTTTTTTTAAATACATGAACCTTTTTTGTTTTGGCCTTTTTTTTTATTTTCCATTTTAAATTTCAAGATTTTTGAAACTAATGGATTTTTATTTAAATCCATAAACTTTTTCCAAATTTTATGAACTATTTTCAAATTTTGTGCACTTTTTTAAAAATCGATGAATTTCTTTTCAACTTTGATGAACTTTTTTTAGATTCGATGATTTTTTTTCAAATCTGATGAACTTTTTTCAGAATCGATGATTTTTTCAAATGCGATGAAATTTGATGAATTTTTTTCAAAACGCAAATGTTAACGCCCACACGTGTGGCTCGAAGCAACATGGCCCAAACGCCTTCAACACTGTTCATTTTGCTGCATCAAAACATATGATATCAGCGGGAATCTTTTTAGTTTTTGGCTTAAAAATATTTTATCTTCTAATTAAAAATCTGTTTTCACCATTAAATCCGTCTCGACGAGATCTTCAAAACTAGATCCCATGTTGATATGTTTCGACAAAAAAAAAGTTGATCAAAAGTTGTCATGATGTTTACACTGTAGTTGCCCGCGCGTACTTCTCCATCGGCGCCAAAACTTCTCCAGAGCGGCAAAATCGCGCGCCTTGCTCGATCCTAGCCAAAAATCGCGCTCTTTTATTTCGGCTGCACGTTCCTGCGTCGCGTACGTGCGCAAGCAGTTATTCCTGACGTGAGTTGGCTAGCTTCACGAGTATGGTCAGACGTTCCTGAAGGTTTCTCGTATTTCTGAAGGTAATCATCGGGCCCTTCAGGATTGACTTAGACTCATTTGCGCCGGGGCAACATCCATGTCAGGAACGTGGTATGTTCCTGAAGGAGACCTTGCAACCATCAGGAATGATATAAACCGTCACGAAAAACTGCGTTAGGGGTAGTGCTTGTACATGCAGCTCTCCGATGTGACGAAGAAACGTGCACGCCGCGCGCACTTTGGCATGGCAAGGGTCCCAATAATGAACAAGTAATAGTCTGTTTCTTCGTCATGTCTTCTTCTTTGCTTGGTTCATTCTTCTTATACTAACTCCAATCGATCTTAACTATTCTGGATTTAGTATAAAAATTAATATGGAACGGAGCGAATATTTTCATTTATATGTCTGTAGAACATAGTTTAATTAAATTTAATAAATCTATCTCACACATTCGAAAAACAGTTCATACCTTTAAATTTTTAAAATGTCAAAATTTGTTCACATATTTTTTTACAAATGTTCATGACATTCAATAAATGTTCGTCCACTTTAAATAAATATGTTCCTGACATTTAAAAATATGTTCAACTAATGTTAAACAATCGCTTAGTTTCCGAAAAGTCTTCATAAAATATTAATTTAATGTATGTGCGATTTAAAAAAATATCCGTACAAACCTAAGAAATGTCCGGTTCTTTTACAAAAAGTGTTCATGACATTTTCAAAAAATGTGCAATGTGTGTTTAAAAATTGTTTAGCATGTATTCAAAAAACTTCATCATATATTCAAGAAAAGTTCAACGTGTATCTGACATATGCTCAACCTATACATAAGAAATATCCAAGGAGCATTTGACAAATGTTTTGACATGTATTCGGATAAATATTTAACACGTTCGAGCGGTGAGGCGAGTCCAAGGCCTCGTTCCGCTCCCGGACGACGCGGCCGCGTCCAGGGCCGCTTGTGCCCATGATGCAGCCCTACTGAGTGATCGGGTCGGACAGACCACCGACGGCCACGTTGCTGTCAGTACAGTTGCTTAGCTAGTGGTACAAAAGTATTTAAAAAAAACATGTATTAATTAATTAAAAAGATTATTACAATCCTTCACTACAAAATTCGCCATACAGGGCGGAACACTATTAAGAAGAATCCCATTAGACTTACTAATAAAGCTAAATTTCGCAATTTCGTGAGCCACCCCATTGGCTAGCCGATTGATTTTCGCAATTTTAAAATTCTTGATCGTCCTCGATATACTCAAGACGTCTTTCTTCAGATCAACGAGAGGAGACCTGTCAAGCTTTTCATTTGCAAGGAAAGAAAAAATAAAGGCACAAACAGTCTCAAGAATAATGGATTGGTGAAGAGTGATACCGATATAAAGGCCTGCCAGGCATGCACGCATCTCAGCTTCATTCACGCTGGAACACTGACCCAGAAAATCCCACGAAGAAATAATAACTTCACCAGATGAGTTACTAGCAACCACCCCCACACTCGGCATTAATACTCTCCACATAGCTGGCATCGGCATTGATCTTGATATAATCATCTGGGGGAGGTTTCCATAAAACATGATCTTGTAAGGGTGCATCAACTTGTATAGCACCTCCCATTTTTCCTTTACCTTTGTTACTATGAACATCCTCAATAGTGTCATGACAGGATGTATAGGAAGACCAATAATTGTCCACAAAAATTGCAGATGCACCAATGGATTCCTTCCCCTTTCCAAAAATAAAATCATTTCTCAGGTGTCGGGCTCTCCAAAAATTAAATAGAATTTGCTCTCGCTGCTGTAAGCTCAAATGATCCAACAAAATCAAAAGCCAGTTTGATCCCGAGAATTTGAACAACTCTTTATTAGAAATATTTCATGACTCTCTCAAAGCCAATCGTAGAGCTCGAGCCTTTGAACAAGTAAGGAGAGCATGAAAAGTGCTTTCATCTTCTACTCCACAAATAGAGCATATACCTGAAGTAATCTGATGATGTTTAACTCTATTAGTCTGGACCGTCAAGCTATCAGATGCGACACGCCATGCAAAAATCCTTATCTTAGGAATATTAGCCTTCCAAATTAGATTCCAAAGCCTTCTTCCTTCATCTGGTTCGCCACTAGATTGGCCCACTTTGTCCTGACTATCCTTCACCTTAAGCGCTAGATTCACTAGTAGAAAAAAGGGCAAATCTGAGACACATTAGTGCCGGTTCAATTTTGAGCCGGCACTAATGTATCCATATTATTACAGTGTGGACAATTGTGGTTCGCCACTTAAGCGCTAGATTTCAAAGCCGGTTCGATTTTTACAGTGTGGTATATTGTTTAGTGAGGGGAAGGTACTCTCTTTTTCAAGATGGAAGATCCTCTGCTTTGTGGCAAGGGGATATATCGTGTTACTTCTCCCCCATTTTTGTATATCTAAGTTCAATAACAAGATTATACTCCTTGTTAATTTTCCATGGCGTAACTCCATAACAACGCGTTTCTCGTGTCGAGGCCAATATGCTTCACGAGTCGATTAGTTTTAAGTGAGCATAAAATCATTGATGTGCAATCTTTTATTGGTAATGCAGTGAACAAATAAATACTTGAATGTATACCACTCTATTTTGTGCATGGCAAGGCTCTCCTTGTGTTTTTTCCTCTGTTTCTTTGTTTGTTTGGAAAATGACATATTATTAGCTCCAAGTTATTGTCTAGAGAAGCTAAGACTAGGACATGAAGAGAAGCTTGCAAAGCAAAGAAATAGTGGCAAATAAACAAAAAGAGACATTTGAATGATACGTTGTTTTTAAATCGTCATTACGTGCTGGAGAAGACACTACACACCCGTTTGGTCCGGCCCATGTGTGGGAGCCTGTTATTTTAGTTTCGTTTTTTATTTTATTTTTTCCATTCCCTTTTTTCTATCTTAAATAATTTGGAACTTCAGAGAACTTTTGAAATTTAAAAAAAATGAGAATTTTGAAATAAAATGATCAAGACACAGAAAAAGTTTGTGAATTCAAAAATGCTCAGGACTTTTTTAAAAATGTTTCCATATGCAAACAAATGTTTGCAATTTTGAAAAAAAATGTCCGTAAAATAAAAAGAAGTCTATGATTTTGAAAAAGTCTGTGTATTAAAAAATATTAATGAAATTGAACAAAATGTTTGCTAATTCAAAAAATGTTCATGCATTTTAAAAAATGTCCTAAAATTATAAAATTAGTTCGTGAATTAAAAATAGTATATAAATTCATAAAATGTTCATCCATTTCAAAAAAATGTTCGTGAATTTTTTAAAAAATCGACCAATTTCGAAAAAAATGTTCGTCTATTCTAGAATTGTTCGCCGATTCAAAAGAAAATGCCTAAAAATCGGTCGCGATATAAAAAATGTTCACAATTTTTAAAAAAGTTCAATAGTAAAAAATGCTCATGATTTTTAGAAATGTTTCCAAATTCGTAAAAATGTTCACGAATGATTGAAGGTTTTGAAGAACTAACTGCCGGGGTGGATTAGAATATTATAGTATGTTTTTAAAAAACATTTCTTGAAATTTAGAATAATTCTTTGGATTACCAAGTTTTTTGACAACCACGATTTTTTTTTAAATGTGAACATTGCTTCAAATTGTGAATAAATTTATAAAAAGAAACATTCTCTTGCATTTGTGAACAAATTTTCAAAATCATGCAATGAGAGGTGAACAAAATGTAGTCATTGCAATTCGAGATTATGCTTTTTTTTTTCTCCCGTTGCAATGCACGTGCCTTTTTGCTAATAGTTCTAGCATAGGTCCAACATCATTCAATAGAAATACAACATTATTCAAACATAGTTCTAACATAGGTCCAACATCATTCAACAGAAATACAACATAGTTCTAACATAGGTCCAACATCATTCAACAGAAATACAACATTATTCATAATGTTTCATAAATTTTCATAAATAGCGTTGGGGCTTCTGTTTGATCCTTGAGCTTCTTGCCACCACTTTGCTCCTTGTGCTCATTGCTTCTTCTCTTCTCCTCTGGTTGTCGGTACCTTAAGCGTCTTCTTCGAATCTACCGCAGAGCTGTACAAAAACACAAATGGTAATGAGATCATGTCAAGTGAGAAATGTACAGTAGATTTGGCAAGATTTACATTCCTAGCAGAACTCACAATGAAAGAAGGTTGGTCGCCATTTGGAGCCTCGCTTGGATCATCATTTGGAGCCTCACTTGGATCACCATTTGGAACCTCACTTGGATCACCATTTGGATCCTCCCTTGGATCATCATTTGGAGGCTCACTTGGATCATCATTTGGAGGATATTTTGGATCATCGTCAAAATCATGCGAATATTGACCATCATCATTTGGAACCTCGTCAAAATCCTCATATGTTGCAACCGGTTGTTGACCATCATTTTCATCATCTGTTGCAACCGGCTGCTGACCAACATTTTCATCGAAGCCTTCATCGAAACACTCTCCGAGCACTGGATCTACCGTGTTATCACAATACTTACCGAAATGACCAGATCTACCACACCTTGTGTACTTACGCATCCTCGCTCCAAGTCCAGCTCCTTCGCTGCAAGGTCTGATTCGACTCTTCCTTGGTCTACTTGCTGCTCTCTTTTGAACTAGAGCGCACAGCTTGAATCCAGGGTCCACTATGTCCCATTGTTGTTTTCCCTCCAAAGCAGGTAAGGCATATGCATATGTGTCTTTGAACCTTGCAACAGAGTAGTAATCGTGCCCATATTGCCGTATGTTCCCTGATGGACCCGAGAGAGAAGTGATGAAAAACAAGGCATGAATGCATGTCAACCCAGTTATCTGCCATTGCCTACACCTACAAGTTCTAGCTTCTAAATCCACTGGATATCTCCATTCCCTCTTCTCTTTATCCAAAAATGATATCTCTGATGTGGTACACAAGCAAAGAATCATCTTCATTTCCAAGCCCGTTGTTTTCTGCTTCAGTTCATTCATCACAGTAGGGATGATAATGTGGCCCATGAATTTTGCTATGACTATTCTTGAACGATAATGAAATTTCTGCATGTATTCTATCCTTATCTTGTCAAGAAAATCCACCACATAAAGACCCTTTAGTTTCCAGATCGTTGAGTTGAAAGACTCTGGAAGATTATTGTGCACATAGTCAACTTTGCTCAGTTCACTGAATTGGCTTCTGGTCCATAACTTGGAGTGGTGTGTTTCCAAGTATTCCTTCACTTTGGGATTCGTGTATAACTTCCTCAAGTGGTAGTTGTGCTTCTTCACACTGCAAGTCAAAGATGCTGGCCATAAATTGTCGGTATACACCTTTCCTTTGTATTTCTTCACAAAATTTGCAACAAGGTGACGCATGCATTCCCTATGCTCTACTCCCGGGAACACATTGTCCACAACCACTTATAAACCTTTGCAGGCATTTGTATGAATTACCAACCCATTGAGATGTGCAATAGTCCGACGCAGATTATGCAAAAACCAAGTCCAGCTCTCCTCAGACTCTGTCTCCAGCACACCATACACAACTGGAAATACGAAACTGGGTGCATCAATTGCACAAGCTTCTACTAGCTGTCCTTTAAACCTCCGTGTGAGAAAAGTAGCATCAATAGCCAAATATGACCTGCTGCTGCCAAAATACAAGAAGACAAAAACTCTCCTAAAGCATTCCTTGGTCTTTGTCACGCCCCTGAATGTGTACTCCATGGTGTGGTGGTCAATATCTACAATACTACCTAGGCTGGTCCTCTCCACTTCACCTTTGAATGAATACAACAATTGAAATCTTTCTTGCCAGTTACCATAAATACAATCCATAGCATGTTGTTTACCATTGAACATCCTCACGTATGGTAACTCTATCTTGAACTTGTCTTTGATATTCTTCTGCAATCCTTTGCACCCACTTGCTGGTTTTCTTTCACCCACTTCTTTACTTCTTCTGCCACCCATCTTGACTTGTCTCTACTGATTGTTTCCTTCCTAAGGGTTGATTCCTGGCATCTGTGCCTAAAAGGGTTCACTTTGACCTGGACATTCATGCTATTTCGCATTTTAGATGCGAGAATCCTCCATGGACAACCCTCAGTCGGGCAGTGCACTCTGTAACGTACTTGATAGCTCTTGTCAACTTTGAAAGTACGTTTTGCCTTGATGCAATATGTCATAAGTGCATTTCTGCACTCACTCATCGATGCAAAAGCGGAACCTTCTTTCATATGAGGGTTCAAAGGGTCCCATTCAATAGTTGCAAGGTCTTCGTCCTCACCCACCGTGTCATCCTCCAGACAGACATCATTGTTAGCCTCATCTTGGTTTTCAGCTCGAGGTGCCCGTCGTAAATTTTGAATGACATCCGAATATAGCTTCTCTTCATCAACCCCAGAATTGTAGTCGGGCTCCACTTCAAGGGGGACCCTTCTGTCGGTGCCCACGCTTGTTGAGCAACAATGTCGTCGTGCACTAACTGAACTGTTCTGGCTAGAGCTGCCATTACGACGACATGATTCTGCCCGAGAAGGTGCACCCACCATCATAGGTCCAAATGCCCGCTCAAGCACATCATTTGCAGCCTCACATGCAAATTCTCTTTCTCCTTATGCTTAGCAAACATGGTAGCGAGCTCTTCATAATTACTAACTATCACCCGTTTATTTTCCCCATCGTAGTATTTGTATTCCACTTCATCAAGCAAACCCCAAGGATATTGGCTGCAAATTACATCCCCAAATTGTCTGAAACTCCAATTACAAGCCATTGTCAATAGATAATCGAAACCTCCTTGGAATTTCTTCTTATTCTTTGCATTCAGGATGTACCGGTCCCTTCTAATGTGCACCAAGAAAGCAAACCACAACTCCATCCTAACCCATGAAAAATAGAGACACAATCAGCACACCAATAGCAAAAGCAACCACAAACCAACTCGAATCGACTCTTGAAACGCACAAGGAAGCTCAACCTAAATAGGAGACGTGACTTACCCCTCGGGAACCTAGTCGTGGACGTGGCGGATCTCCGGCCCGATGCCCGCCTCGCCAAATACTCCGGGGTCACCGCCGCTCGCCATTTCGCCCTGGGGTTCACCCTCCTACTTCTTCTTTGTGCACCAGCCCCCACCTATCAGCGCTCCGGTCGGGCGCACAGAAGGAGGCCACACCGCGGGTCGAGCAGGTGGCTGGCGCAGTGGCAAAACGAGCGCCCCACCCATGGCGTCGCAGGAAGGTGGCGGGCGGAGCATGCAGTGGTGGTGTGGGTGGCGATGGAGCAAGATGGCCGCAGTAGCGTAGGTAGTAGCGGCGCCGCAGGACGGCCAAGTGGCACACGAGGCAGATCAGCGTCGGGTGTGCCCAGTTCGAACCATAAGATTTTGTCGTCATTGCATGGTACCACATGTAAGCTCCAAACCCACTTCCACGCGGTCCCGCGTGTAAGCTCCGAACCCACTACCACTAACGCCAACAGACGGAATGCACTTAAATCTGGCCATTTGGCCTTGTCATAGTAACTGCGCACAGACTAGGGGCAAAACTATGCATGATTCGCAACTGAGGGCAGACTGAGGGCAAAAGGATAATTAACCCATCATAATAAATATTGTACTAGTATGTGTCTTCTATGAAAAAGATCATCTAAGATACTGATACGTCCATTTTGCATCATGCTTTTATGATAATATTTATTGCATTATGGGCTGTTATTTCACGTTATGTCACGATACTTATGGCTATTCTCTCTTATTTTACAAGGTTTACATGAAGAGGGAGAATACCAGCAGCTGGAATTCTGGGCTGGAAAAGGAGCAAATATTGGAGGCCTATTTTAGGCAACTCCAAAAGTCCTGAAACTCCACGGAATACCTTGAATTAAATAAAGAAAAATCATCGCCAAAGATGAAGGCCAGGGGGCCCACACCCTGCTCACGAGGGTGGGGCGCCCCCTCGTGGGCCCCCTGGTGGCTCTCCGACGCCCATCTTCTCCTATATGAAGTCTTTCGATGAGAAAAAAATAGAAGAGAACCTTTCGGGACGATACTCCGCCTCCACGAGGCGGAACCAATCTAGGGCTCCGAGGAGCTGTTCTGCCGGGGACACTTCCCTCCGAAAGGGGGAAATCATCACCATCGTCATCACCAACGCTCCTCTCATCGGGAGAGGGCAATCTCCATCAACATCTTCACCAGCACCATCTCATCTCCAAACCCTAGTTCATCTCTTGTATCCAATTCTTGTCTCCAAGTTCGGGATTGGTGCTAGTAGGTTGCTAGTAGTGTTGACTACTCCTTGTAGTTGATGGTAGCTGGTTTATTTGGTGGAAGCTCATATGTTCAGATCCTTTATGCATATTATTACCCCTCTGATTATGAACATGAATATGCTTTGTGAGTAATTACATTTGTTCCTGAGGACAAGGGAGAAGTCTTGCTATTAGTAGTCATGTGAATTTGGTATTAGATTCGATATTTTGATAAGATGTATGTTGTCTAACCTCTAGTGGTGTTATGTGAACGTCGACTACATAACACTTCACCATTATTTGGGCCTAGAGGAAGGCATTGGGAAGTAATAAGTAGATGATGGGTTGCTAGAGTGACAGAAGCTTAAACCCTAGTTTATGCGTTGCTTCGTAAGGGGCTGATTTGGATCCATATGTTTCATGCTATGGTTAGGTTTACCTTAATACTTTTGTTGTAGTTGCAGACGCTAGCAATAGAGGTTAATCATAAGTGGGATGCTTGTCCAAGTAAGGGCAGTACCCAAGCACTGGTCCACCCACATATCAAATTATCAAAGTACCGAACGCGAACCATATGAGCATGATGAAAACTAGTTTGACGATATTCCCATGTGTCCTCGGGAGCGCTTTTCCTATTATAAGAGTTTGTCCAGGCTTGTCCATTGCTACAAAAAGGATTGGGCCACCTTGCTGCACCTTGTTTACTTTTGTTACTTGTTGCTCGTTACAATTTATCTTATCACAAAACTATCTGTTACCACTTATTTCAGTACTTGCACAGAATACCTTGCTGAAAACCGCTTATCATTTCCTTCTGCTCCTCGTTGGGTTCGACACTCTTACTTATCGAAAGGACTACGATAGATCCCCTATACTTGTGGGTCATCAAGACTCTTTTCTGGCGTCGTTGCCGGGGAATGAAGCGCCTTTGGTAGGTGGAATTTGGTAAGGAAAAATTTATTTAGTGTGCTGAAATTTTCTGTCACTTGTTACTATGGAAAGTAATTGTCCGAGGGGCTTGTTCGGGGTATCTTCACCCCGTCCAGCAGAGCAAAGAGTTGCTCCTCAACCTACTCAACCTATTGAACCTATTGAAAATGAAACTCCTTTTGAGATTCCTTCGGGTTTGATGGAAAAACTGCTAGCTAACACTTTACAGGAGATGGAACAAAGCATCCTGATGAACATCTACGTTATGTGGATGATGTTTGTGGACTATTTAAGCTTGCAGGTATACCCGATGATGCTGTTAAGAAGAAGGCTTTCCCTTTATCTTTGAAGGGAGACACATTGACATGGTACAGGCTATGTGATGATATGAGATCATGGAACTATAAAAGATTGAAATTGGAATTTCATCAAAAGTATTACCCTATGCATCTTGTTCATCGTGATCGCAATTATATATATAATTTCTGGCCTCGCGAAGGAGAAAGCATCGCTCAAGCTTGGGGGAGGCTTAAATCAATGTTATATTCGTGCCCCAATCATGAGCTCGCAAGAGAAGTAATTATGCAAAGTTTTTATGCTCGGCTTTCTGATAACAATCGCTCCATGCTTGATACTTCCTGTGCTAGCTCTTTTATGATGAAGAATATTGAATTTAGATGGAATTTACTGGATAGAATGAAACGCAACTCTGAAGATTGGGACCTCGACGAAGGTAAGGAGTCAGGTACGACACCCAAGTTTTATTGTGTTAAATCTTTTATGGATACCGATATTTTCCGTAAGTTTAGCACTAAATATGGACTTGACTCTGAGATAGTAGCTTCTTTCTGTGAATCTTTTGCTACTCATATTGATCTCCCCAAGGAGAAGTGCTTTAAATATCATCCTCCCATAGAAGTGAAAGTAGCTGCACCTATTAAAGTTGAAGAAAAGATTATCACTTATAATGATCCTATTGTTCCCACTTCTTATGTTGAGAAACCACCTTTCCCTGTTAGAATGAAGGATCATGCTAAAGCTTCAACTGTTGTTTGTAAAAGCAATATTAGAACTTATACACCTCCTGAGCAAGTCAAAGTAGAACCTAATATTGCGATTGTTAAAGATCTCTTGTCTAATAATGTCGATGGTCATGTTATTCAATTCCAGGGTGAAACTGCTAGAATTGCTAAACCTTGTGATAAAGGTAAACATAGACCTGTGGTAGGCGTGCCTGTTATTTCTGTTAAAATAGGAGATCATTGTTATCACGGCTTGTGTGATATGGGTGCTAGTGCTAGTGTTATACCTTATGAATTATATAAAGAAATTAAGCATGAAATTGCACCTGCTGAGTTAGAAGAAATTGATGTCACAATTAAACTCGCCAATAGAGATACTATTTCACCAGTGGGAATTGTTAGAGATGTTGAAGTCTTGTGTGGGAAAACTAAAAATCCTGCTGATTTTCTTGTTCTCAGTTCCCCACAACATAGCTTTTGTCCCATTATATTTGGTAGACCTTTCTTGAGTACTGTTAATGCTAAGATAGACTGCGAAAAGAATGTTGTTACTATTGGCTTGGATAATATGGTTCATGAGTTTAATTTCTCTAAATTTAGTAAACAACATCGTGAGGAAGAATTGCCTAGTAAGGATGAAATTACTGGTCTTGCTTCCATTGACGTACCTCCTAGTGATCCTTTAGAACAGTATTTGCTAGACCATGAAAATGATATGTTCATGAATGAAAGAAGGGAAATAGATGAAGTATTCTTTAAACAGGAACCTATTCTGCAACACAATTTGCCTATTGAAATCCTAGGGGATCCTCCTCCACCCAAGCGTGATCCCGTATTTGAGCTTAAACCGTTGCCTGATAATCTTAAATATGCTTATCTTGATGAAAAGAAAATATATCCTGTCATTATTAGCGCTAACCTTTCAGAGCATGAAGAGGAAAGATTATTGAAAACTCTGAAGAAGCACCGTGCTGCTATTGGATATACTCTGGATGATCTTAAGGGCATTAGTCCCACTCTGTGTCAACATAAAATAAATTTGGAAGCTGATGCCAAACCAGTTTGTGATCGTCAACGACGTTTGAATCCTAAAATGAAAGAAGTGGCAAGAAAAGAAATACTCAAGCTTCTGGAGGCAGGTATAATTTATCACATTGTCGATAGTCGATTAGGTAAGTCCTGTCCATTGTGTCCCTAAGAAGGGAGGTATTACAGTTGTCCCTAATGATAAAGATGAATTGATCCCTCAAAGAATTATCACAGGTTATAGGATGGTAACTGATTTCCGTAAATTAAATAAAGCTACTAAGAAAGATCATTACCCCTTACCTTTTATTGATCAAATGCTAGAAAGATTATGCAAACATACACATTATTGCTTTCTAGATGGTTATTCTGGTTTCTCTCAAATAGCTGTGTCAGCTAAAGATCAATCAAAGACTACTTTTACATGCCCTTTTGGTACTTTTGCTTATAGACTTATGCATTTTGGTCTATGTAATGCACCTGCTACCTTTCAAAGATGCATGATGGCTATATTCTCTGACTTTCGCGAAAAGATTTGTGAGGTTTTCATGGATGATTTTTCCGTCTATGGTTCCTATTTTGATGATTGCTTAAGCAATCTTGATCGAGTTTTGCAGAGATGTGAAGAAACTAATCTTGTCTTGAATTGGGAAAAGTGCCACTTTATGGTTAATGAAGGTATTGTCTTGGGGCACAAAGTTTACGAAAGAGGTATTGAAGTTGATAAAGCCAAGGTTGATGCTATTGAAAAGATGCCATGTCCCAAGGACATTAAAGGTATAAGAAGTTTCCTTGGTCACGTCGGATTTTATAGGAGGTTCATTAAGGACTTCTCAAAAAATTCTCGGCCTCTGACAAATTTATTACAAAAATATATACCATTTGTCTTTGATGATGATTGTGTAGAAGCATTTGAGATACTTAAGAAAGCACTAGTCTACACTTTTTGTTGTTCAGCCACCTGATTGGAATTTACCCTTTGAAATTATGTGTGATGCTAGTGATTATGCTGTAGGCGCTGTTTTAGGGCAAAGAGTTGATAAGAAATTAAATGTTATCCATTATGCCAGTAAGACTCTAGACAGTGATCAAAGAAATTATGCTACTACCGAAAAGGAACTTTTAGCAGTGGTGTTTGCTTGTGATAAGTTTAGACCTTATATTGTTGATTCCAAAGTTACTATTCACACTGATCATGTTGCTATTAAATATCTGATGGAAAATAAGGATGCAAAACCTAGGCTTATTAGATGGGTTCTCCTTCTTCAAGAATTTGATTTGCATATGGTTGATAGAAAAGGAGCTGAGAACTCCGTTGCAGATAACTTATCTAGGTTAGAGAATGTTCTTGATGACCCACTACCTATTGATGATAGCTTTCCTGATGAACAATTAAATGTCATAAGCACTTATCGTAGCACTCCATGGTATGCTGATTATGCTAATTATATCGTTGCCAAGTTTATACCACCCAGCTTCACATACCAGCAAAAGAAAAAGTTTTTCTATGACTTGCGACATTACTTTTGGGATGACCCACATCTTTATAAAGAAGGAGTAGATGGTGTCATTAGACGTTGTGTACCTGAGCATGAACAGGAACAGATCCTACGCAAGTGTCACTCCGAAGCTCATGGAGGACACCATGCTGGAGATATAACTGCACATAAGGTATTGCAATCCGGTTTTTATTGGCCTACTCTCTTCAAAGATGCCCGTAAGTTTGTTTTGTCTTGCGATGAATGTCAAAGAATTGGTAATATTAGTAGACGTCAAGAAATGCCTATGAATTATTCACTTGTTATTGATCCATTTGATGTTTGGGGCTTTGATTATATGGGACCTTTTCCTGCCTCTAATGGATACACACATATTTTAGTTGTTGTTGATTACATTACTAAGTGGGTGGAAGCTATTCCAACTAGTAGTGCTGATCATAACACATCTATTAAAATGCTTAAGGAAGTTATTTTTCCAAGGTTTGGAGTTCCTAGATATTTAATGACTGATGGTGGTTCACACTTTATTCATGGTGCTTTTTGTAAGATGCTTGCTAAATATGACGTTAATCATAGGATTGCATCTCCTTATCACCCTCAGTCTAGTGGTCAAGTAGAATTGAGCAATAGGGAGCTCAAATTAATTTTGCAAAAGACTGTTAATAGGTCTAGAAAGAATTGGTCCAAGAAACTTGATGATGCATTATGGGCCTATAGAACTGCATATAAAAATCCTATGGGTATGTCTCCGTACAAAATGGTCTATGGAAAATCTTGTCACTTACCTCTCGAAATAGAACATAAGGCATATTGGGCTATTAAAGAGCTCAACTATGATTTCAAACTTGCTGGTGAGAAGAGGTTATTTGATATTAGCTCACTTGATGAATGGAGAGCCCAAGCATATGAAAATGCCAAGTTGTTTAAAGAAAAGGTTAAAAGATGGCATGACAAAAGGATACAAAAGCGTGAGTTTAATGTAGGTGATTATGTATTTATATACAACTCTCGTTTAAGATTTTTTGCAGGAAAACTTCTCTCTAAATGGGAAGGTCCCTACGTTATCGAGGAGGTCTATCGTTCCGGTGCCATAAAAATCAACAACTTCGCAGGCACAAATCCGAAGGTGGTAAACGGTTAAAGGATCAAACACTATATCTCAGGTAATTCTATAAATGTTGAGACTAATATTATTGAAACCGTGACACCGGAGGAGTACATAAAGGACACTTTACAGAACGTTCCAGACTCCGAAAGGGAATAGGTATGTGGTACGGTAAGTAAACCGACTCCAAAACAATTTTTAAGGCAATATTTCTCCATTTTGGAATATTTAGAAAAATAGAAAAATAAGTAGAAGTCTGGGGAGGACACGAGACCTCCACGAGGGTGGAGGGCGCGCCCTACCCCCCTGGGCGCGCCCCCTACCTCGTGAGCACCTCGTGTGCCCTCCGGACTCCGTTTCCTTGCACGATACATATTTTGGTCAGTAAAAATTCATTATATATACTCCCGAAGGTTTTGACTCTCGTATCACGCAAATATCCTCTGTTTTCGTTTCGAGCTATTTTCGTTGCAGATTTAGAGCACCATGACTTCTCCCTCTTCCAGCAACGAAGACAAGGATGCTTGGCTATTGAAGATAGAGTTGAAGAGAGAAGAACCAGAAGAAATCAACAAGGATGAAAGGATCAAGAAGTCCATGGAGGTTCAAGCGCCGGTGATGAACGAAGAATATATCCCTCAACCCTTACCTAACCTTTTCACTCCAACAGAGATTGAAGCTTTCAAGATGATTGAGTTAGCCCCCATACAGAACAAGTATCTTACACATGAGAATATTTTGTTGAAGGATCATATTGCTGGGCTCAAGGGCATCATCCGCAAGTTGGAGGAACTTTTACGCTCGATGTGCGATTATCCACCGTCATCATTACCACCTCCATCACCTCCGAGGATATAATCACATGGGTATGGGAACTCCCCTTGGCAACTGCCAAGCTTGGGGGAGGTGCCCTGGTATCGTATCACCATCACAACTCCTATCTTTACAGTTTTTCTTAGTTCGATCCTATTAGTAGTATCTTGATTTAGTAGAATAAAGTCGTGGCATGATCTAGTTTTGAGTTTTGCTTTACGATCCTTCTTTGTAATCGAGTCCGTGAGCTATATAATAAAGATTAGTGTTGAGTCAAGGGCTTGATTGTTTTCCCATGATCTTGGGTGACTAGAAGAAAAAGAATAAAAAGAATCAAGGAGCTCATATTGATCTTAGTGGAAGTAATGACTTCACATAGAAAAAGTATGATGATTAAAAGTTGTTGGGAGTTGGCAAATATAGCTTTGGTCATCGTTGCAATTAATAGGAAGTAATAAGGAAAGAGAGGTTTCACATATAGATATATTATCATTGACATCTTTTATGATTGGGAGCACTCATTAAAATATGACATGCTAAAGAGTGGAGGTTGGACAAGGAAGACAACATAATGAGTTATGTTTTCTTACATTCGAGATAAAGTATGTTGTCATGGATCCTCTACCGTGTTGAGCTTGTCTTTCCCCCTCATGCTAGCCAAATTCTTATCACCAAGTAGAAATACTACTTGTGCTTCCAAATACCCTTAAACCAGTTTTGCCATGAGAGTCCACCATATCTACCTATGGATTGAGTAACATCCTTCAAGTAAGTTGTCATCGGTGCAAGCAATAAAAATTTCTCTCTAAATATGCATGACTTATTAGTGTAGAGAAATAAGCTTTGTACGAACTTGTTGTGGGCCTTAATAAAAGCGACGGACTGCATAATAAAGGTTCACATGCAAGGGGCAATATAAAGTGACGTTCTTTTGCATTAAGATTTTGTGCATCAACCCTAAACGCGCATGACAACCTCTGCTACCCTCTGCGAAGGGCCTATCTTTTATTATTATCCTCCACCTTAAAAGAGTCACGGTGATCCTCACCTTTCTTTTTTTCATTTTATCCTTTGGCAAGCTCAGCATGTTGGAAAGAGTATGATATACATATCTAATTGGATGTGGGGGAGCATGAATTATTATTGTTGACATTACCCTTGAGGTAAAAGGTTGTGGGGCAAAACTATAAAGCCCTATCTTTCTTTGTGTCTGATTAAAACTCCGTAACCACAAGTATCGCGTGAGTGCTAGCAATTATGAAGGACTAAGTGATAGTTGAGTATGTGGACTTGCTTTTAAGCTCTGACATAGACTCTTTCCGATGCTATGATAAATTGCAATTGCTTCAATGACTGAGATTATAATTGTTAGTGCCCAATAAGGTTTCTGATTCATGCTTTGGCTTTGTGAATAGATCATCACTTGAACATGAGTAATCTTATGACGAAATCTATTTGTGTTGCTGTTATGAAATAATCATGATGCCTTCATGTCCATATTTTATTTTTATCGACGCCTCTGCCTCTAAACATGAGGACATATTTATTGTTATCGGCTTTTCGCTTGAGGACAAGCGAGGTCTAAGCTTGGGGGAGTTGATACGTCCATTTTGCATCATGCTTTTATGATAATATTTATTGCATTATGGGCTGTTATTTCACGTTATGTCACGATACTTATGATTATTCTCTCTTATTTTACAAGGTTTACATGAAGAGGGAGAATGCCGAAATTTGGAATGCAGAAATTTGGAAAAGGAGCAAATATTGGAGGCCTATTTTACGCAACTCCAAAAGTCCTGAAACTCCACGTATACCTTGAATTAAATAAAGAAAAATCGTCGCCAAAGATGAAGGCCAGGGGCCCACACCCTGCTCACGAGGGTGGGGGGCGCGCCCCCTACCTCGTGGGCCCCCTGGTGGCTCTCCGACGCCCATCTTCTCCTATATGAAGTCTTTTGATGAGAAAACAATAGAAGATAACCTTTCGGGACAAGACTCCGCCGCTACGAGGCGGAACCTTAGCGGAACCAATCTAGGGCTCCAACGGAGCTGTTCTGCCGGGGACACTTCCCTCCGGGAGGGGGAAATCATCACCATCGTCATCACCAACGCTCCTCTCATCGGGAGAGGGCAATCTCCATCAACATCTTCACCGGCACCATCTCATCTCCAAACCCTAGTTCATCTCTTGTATCCAATTCTTGTCTCCAAGTCCGGGATTGGTGCTAGTAGGTTGCTAGTAGTGTTGATTACTCCTTGTAGTTGATGCTAGCTGGTTTATTTGGTGGAAGCTCATATGTTCAGATCCTTTATGCATATTATTACCCCTCTGATTATGAACATGAATATGCTTTGTGAGTAATTACGTTTGTTCCTGAGGACAAGGGAGAAGTCTTGCTATTAGTAGTCATGTGAATTTGGTATTAGATTCGATATTTTGATAAGATGTATGTTGTCTAACCTCTAGTGGTGTTATGTGAACGTCGACTACATAACACTTCACCATTATTTGGGCCTAGAGGAAGGCATTGGGAAGTAATAAGTAGATGATGGGTTGCTAGAGTGATAGAAGCTTAAACCCTAGTTTATGCGTTGCTTCGTAAGGGGCTGATTTGGATCCAGATGTTTCATGCTATGGTTAGGTTTACCTAAATACTTTTGTTGTAGTTGCGGACGCTTGCAATAGAGGTTAATCATAAGTGGGATGCTTGTCCAAGTAAGGGCAGTACCCAAGCACTGGTCCACCCACATATCAAATTATCAAAGTACCGAACTTGAATCATGTGAGCGTGATGAAACTAGCTTGACGATATTCCCATGTGTCCTCGGGAGCGCTTTTCCTATTATAAGAGTTTGTCCAGGCTTGTCCTTTGCTACAAAAAGGATTGGGCCACCTTGCTGCACCTTGTTTACTTTTTGTTACTTGTTGCTCGTTACAATTTATCTTATCACAAAACTATCTGTTACCACTTATTTCAGTACTTGCACAGAATACCTTGCTGAAAACCGCTTATCATTTCCTTCTGCTCCTCGTTGGGTTCGACACTCTTACTTATCGAAAGGACTACGATAGATCCCCTATACTTGTGGGTCATCAGATACCAATCTATAATATTATGCATTACTAACATAGTATTATAGGCTATTGTCATAGGCATGATACTAACTTATGATACTACTCATTACAATCAGCCTTAGGGATAAGATTCTAGAGTCAAGACTAAAGCTGTGAGGGGTGCCGTAGGGGCACATGTCGTGGAGACTGCTGGCTCTAGAGAAAAGAACAGTCGGTTGTATTGGATTGTTTTGCAATTAATTTACATCGTGGAATTTGATGTCTTTTTGGTGTAGGCGGACAACGTCTGACTGAAATCAACTAAATTCTGTACTATTTCGCATGGGACTGGACAAGAGAGCTCATCCCCAACCATCGAACCATTTATGGCAACCATTCAGCGAGAGATTACACAACAACACATGGCCATCCCGAATACATACATGGCATCTCCTTCCCGCGGCACACATGACAACTTCAGAGACTCCATACTAGATAAAGGATATATAGGGCGACTAAAAATGCATTAGAACGCGCCAGTCTTATTGAATCACCGAGCTGAATATATGCCACAGGAGAGCGTGTCAAGGTAGCAAGCTGCGGTGTTATAGAGCAAACTACCCAACATGACACGAAAAAATAGCAGCTCTTCGGAATGGTAACGAACCATCCACAGTTGGATTTGCCGAATGCATTCACACAAGATGCATGCACGCCGGTTGAGGGAGTCCTGGATTAAGGGGTCCTCGGACATCCGGACTATATACTTTGGCCGGACTGTTGGACTATGAAGATACAAGATTGAAGACTTCGTCCCGTGTCCGGATGGGACTTTCCTTTGTGTGGAAGGCAAGCTTAGATATTCGGATATGTAGATTTCCTTCTCTGTAACCGACTCTGTGTAACCCTAGCCCCCTCCGATGTCTATATAACCGGAGGGTTTAGTCTGTAGGACAACAACAATCATAATCATAGGCTAGCTTCTAGGGTTTAGCCTCTACGATCTCGTGGTAGATCAACTCTTGTAATACTCATATCATCAAGATCAATCAAGCAGGAAGTAGGGTATTACCTCCATCGAGAGGGCCCGAACCTGGGTAAAACATCGTGTCCCCTGCCTCTTGTTACCATTAGCCTTGGACGCACAGTTCGGGACCCCCTACCCGAGATCCGCCGGTTTTGACACCGACATTGGTGATTTCATTGAGAGTTCCACTATGCCGTCCCGATAAGGCTTGATGGCTCGCCTAATTATCAAGGATAACATTACCTCCGGAGGATCCTTGGCTGTAGGCCAAACTCTCTGGCTCGGCGATTTCGTCATGGACGCTTGTTCGGCCGTCGCGCCAACGACGACATCACAGGTCATCAAAAACAACCTCCGCGTCAGCCCGAAATTCACCAAGCAGATGGATCCGATGGAGCTCTCCTCCTTTAACGAGCTCTTGGACCGCATCGCCGCCCTGGGGGTCTCAACGGATTATGATCGAATCGGGTTTAAACCCGACCTAAGGGAGATTAACTCTCTACCGGTCACCCATCAGATAGCGGTGGTGGAGGAACAAAATGGCAACTCTTCCTCTACTTTGAAGACGAACTATGTCCGGATTCCCGAGCTCTCTGAGCTGAATACCCGTTTACGGGAGAATGTGGCCCAGGCTCCGAACTTAGAATCAGACAGCGGGCCACGAATATTGGGAAATATCCTGGAGCCCGAGCTGCCAAACTCAGGAGCTCCTTCGCCCCTGGGTTCCAGATTGGGTCAGGACGTGGACTTAATTTCACCCACCCACCCAGATGCAAGCGATCTTTCCCATATAAGACAAGAGCCCCAAGAGACAGTACACCACTTTTGGGCCAGATTCCTCCTTGTAATGAGCAAGGTTAAGGACTGTCACGAGGAAGACGCAATCTCATTCTTTTGCAAAAATTGCACGGACAAGGGAATTCTCAATGCCATAAGTCGCCGTGACATCGCACACTTTGCCGACCTGGCGGCCATAGTACAAAAGTACTGCGCGATGGAAAGCGCCTGGAAAACCCAAACAAAATTCTGGGATCCTCCGGCCCTAACTAAACCGCTCGTCCGAACTAAAAGGATGCACTCTCGCAAGTCACCCGATAGAATTACAACGAAGCCAAAGCCCTCTATAGGGCGTGGAACCGTACTGGAGGGATGGCTCAAAAGGCCGTGCAAAATTCATAGCACACCGGACACCATACCAACACATAGCCTTAGAGCATGTTGGATACTCTGTCAGGTGGCCAAGAGCGGCGAGGACCTTCTCATCAACAATACCGCAGTGCACCATCCCGCAGAAAATAACAATAACAATACAGTACTGACTGTCTTCGAGACTTTCACCTCAAATAATAGGCGCAAGCAAGCACTCCGCAGCAATAAACCCGTGGAACGATACGGCCATAACCTTCAACGCCACCGACGAACCTCAATTCCGAACTGTCCGAGCACCAGTCGCTCTGGTCCTTAGTCCAATAGTGGACGGATTCCGGATTACTAAAGATCTGATGGACGGCGGCATCGGACTAAACCTCATCAATGATGAAACTCTCAACAAGATGAAAATAGAGAAGAGCCGCATTGAGCAAAGCAGCACGCCCTTCAGGGGAATCATCCCTAGTCTGGAGGCCCGATGCGCAGGGAAAATCACATTGGATGTGGTATTCGGCACATCGGAGAATTATAGGTCCGAAGAAATCACATTCCAAGTGGCCCCGTTTAGCAATGGATACCACACCCTTTTGGGGCGAGACGCATTCACAAGCTTCCAAGCTATACACTACAAGAAAAAAGACACATCCGTGACATTTTGGGACGAACGAAATTTTTTCTGTCATACATATGACACTTCTATGACGATAATTGTGACAAAACCCGGTATCATCATAGATGTGGTGGGCTCCTACTTCTATGACAAAAATCATGACAGAAAATGGGCTGTTAAGTCCCGGGCGGGCGGAGACGCAGCTGCATGACATTTTTGGGCCGTCCATGACGGAAAAAACCGTGGTAGAAGCGAGGGCGAGGAAAATTTCGGGAGTTCCGGTTACGGTGGGTGGTCGGGGCGAGCGATGCGCTGCTTTCTCTCGTACACGTCTGCGTTGGCTCTAATCGAACCCAAGCGAGGCGTTGGGCTCTAAGCGAACCCGGCGGCGCCTGCTGCGGCTTCTGGCGTTCTTGAACTCGAGCGATCGATTCCTTCGGTACTGCTGCTAACTGAAGCCGATCGATGCTGCCTCTCTGGATGAATAGTGAGCATTGCAGGGGGTTTGGATGAATAGTGAGCGGTGGGAGTGGTTGAACAGGACCCATGGCGTTGCCTCTGGATGAACAGGACCCCGATCGATCGAGCCGGTTGGGGCTGGATGAACAGGACCCCGTGGAGGGCTGGATGAACAGGACGACCACGTGGAGGGCTGGATGAACAGTAGACAGTGGAGGGGTGGATGAACAGTAGCCAGTGGAGGGGTGGTTGAACAGGAGCCCGTGGAGAGGGGTGGTTGAACAGTAGCTGGTGGAGTAGCGCGCGGTGGAGGCTGGATGAGCAGGAGCCCGTGGATGAGCGATCGCGGTGGAGGCTGGAGGAGGTCGACGGTGGATGAGCAGAGCCCGTGGAGGCTGGAGAAGGTCGACGGTGGAGATGAACAGTATCCCGTGGAGTGCCGTTTTGCGGTATGCCACACCCCTCCCGATGAACAGGACCCCCCGTTTCGACTGTAGCGCTCCAACACTAGTCCGTTTCGTCTGTTTTGCGGTACGCCACACCCCTCCCGATCAACAGGACCCCCGTTTCGACCGTAGGAGGTCCGTTTCGTCTATTTTGCGGTACGCCACACCCCTCTCGATCAATAGGACCCCCGTTTCGACCGTAGGAGGCCTGTTTCCTCCGTTTTGCGGTACGCCAGACCCCTCCCAATGAACATGATCCCGTTTCGAACGTGGCCGGTCGAACACAAGGCCGTTTCCTTCGTTCTGCGGTACGCCAGGCCTCGTTTCCATCGCCTGTTCCGTCCAAGCCCTCCCGATAAACACGACGACGCATTCCGTTCCAACCCAGCCGGTTGGCTCCCCATGAACACGACGACGCCGCTGTTTCTCCGTTCCGACCCAGCCATGTACACGAGCCCTGGCCGTACATATATATGCGCGAGTAGGCATTCGAGACCCCGCCCGTATGTACACATACGTGGCCGTATTTTCTTTCTTGCACACTGGCCGTTGTACGTACGTGTACATGCTACGTGCGCACCTCTACATCGACCAGCATATATGTACGTACACGTTCGCGACCAGAATGACAACGCTACGTACGCTTCGACCAGGTGGGTCCCGACTGTTAGGCACTCCTTGCGTGCGAAGGTGTAGCTGGTGGGTCCCAGCTGTCAGGGGGGCGAATCTTTTTTTTTCGGACGCACTTCCTTGCGTGCAAAGATGTAGCTGGTGGGTCCCAGCAGTCAGGGGGCAAATCGTTTTTTTTGCCCGGACGCACTTCCTTGCGTAAGAATATGTAGCTAGTGGGTCCCAGCAGTCAGGGGGAAACGTTTTTTTTGTGAAATAGGGTGGCCCGTCCGGTGGGTCCCTGCTGTCAGGTGGAGAAATATTTATTTTACGCGTAATAAGGAGACACTTCCTTGTTGCGGCCATGGACCCAGCTGTCAGCCTCTCCACGTACAGTCCACTTCAGATGCATGTCGGTCGTTGACCATGTTGACTAAACGCCGCAAAAGAGCACCAGGCGGTGGGCGACGGCGAGGCCTAGGAAGGAACGCCACGGAGGCAGGGAAGACTTCGGTAGTTGTTTCCCACGCGGAGGAATCTGTTGTCTGAGGTTTACTGGTTAAATCTGCCGTCGCGGTGAGTAGAGGGATGGCTAGCCCAGCGATGGAAATACGGTGGGCGGTGAGGCCTCTTGTGGCAGCACAACCCGGCCGCAGGAGGAGGGAGCAGGTAGTCCGCCGGCGCTTGTTTGAGCGGTTTGGAGCATGAAGAGCGAGATTGAAGAAGCACGACGGCCATTGGATGGACATCCAACGATCCTTTGCTTGTTCGTCAACCTTTTTTAGGAAAGCCTCAAATCTGTGGAACACAGCATACTGCCCATCTGCCATTATTTCTAATAATTTACAACCCATTTGCTAATTATTAAGGTGTTTTTGGAGCCCATATTCTTTTTTTAGCATTACAGCCCATATTGTGGCCACGGTTAAAAAATTATACGAAATTTTGCATATTTCGGTGCGGTCCAAACTGTTTTTAATCTCGAAATTTCGAGTCACATTCAAACTGATTTTAAAAATAAATATATATCAATATAAAATCCAACAAATTGTCCACGCATAAAAATCAATGCAATTTAAAATCTCGAAATGAAAAAAAGAAATTTGAAACTAATTGCCTGTTTGATGTGTTTTAAAAATGTACAGCCCATTTCTCATTACTGATAGGTCATTTTCTCGGCCAGCCGAATGAAGCTCTCCTCGTCTTGAAAGATTTGCAGCCCAACAAGCCTGACAAAGCGACTTACTTGGCAAATCACAAAAAAACTGGGCTGTGGCCGTGGACCCAGCTGCGGCCGTTGACCCAACTGTCAGCCTCTCCACGTACAGTACTCTTCCGATGGAAGTCGGTCATTGACCACATTGACCACGCCGCGCCGAGAGCACCAAGGCGGTGGACGACGGTGAGGCCTAGGAAGGGGAAGACGCGGAGCCGGGGAAGACGCGGCAGTGGATGCCCACGCGAAGAGGAGTACGAGGGTTCACTAGTTCGGCTGCGGCGTGAGGCTGCCGTCGCCGCAGAATACAGGGGGTGTGGGTGAGTAGAGGGATGCCCTGGGCCAGCGGTTGGAGTAGTAGGGGCCGGTGAGGCCTCTGCGGCATCATAGCCGGCCACGAGAGGCAGGAGCACGCGGCACGACCGGCGCTGCTTTGGGCGGCTGGAGCAAGAATACCAGAGGT
This sequence comes from Aegilops bicornis, assembly GCA_021605145.1. NCBI lineage: Eukaryota > Viridiplantae > Streptophyta > Magnoliopsida > Poales > Poaceae > Aegilops > Aegilops bicornis. The sequence continues at coordinate 798,185,332 of CM038673.1, read as the reverse complement.
TGAAGAAGCACTAGGGCCGTTGGATGGACATCGTACGGTCACCGGAACTAGAATCGTTCATATTGACTAAGTTGACAAAGCCCTCCGTCCCCGTCAACTTAGTAGGCCCACAAGTCAGCCACCCACTATGGTGGGTCCCATCGAGCAGGGGGTATTCATTTTTTTGCGCGTAATAAGGAGGCACTTCCTTGCGTCCGAAGATATAGCTGGTGGGTCCGACCTGTCGATGGGGAAAGCGTTTTTTCGCGAAATCTGAAGCCCTTCCCACGTCACGGTCGTAATAAGGAGGAACTTTCCTTGCTCGCCACCATGGACCTCGTGGGTCCCAGCCGTCGAGCTCTCAATGCTCTGATCCTCTTCCGATGACTCTCGTATGTTGACCACGCCACGCCGAGCGCACCGAGGCGGTGGACGACGGCGAGGCCCCAGACTGGAACGACCCGAAAACGGGGAAGACGCGGCAGTGGGGTCGCAAACGGAGAGGAGTGGAAACTTGACTGGTTCGGGTGCGGGGTGGGCCTACACTCGACAGAGAATAACAGGAGGTGCGGAGTGGAGGGATGGCCTGGCCGTCGGCGGGGTAGCATTTCGCTGAGTAGCGCAAAACAACGCCGCTGGATGCCGAAGGCTGGAGCAGGCGGTCCCGGCAGCGCTGGGGGAAAAAGACGAGAGATTGAAGAAGAATGTCGGTCATTGGATGTAAATCCAACGCCTTCTTAGGCTACGACCTACTGGCCCACATGTCAGCCAGTCCATTTGATTTTTTAGTCCATGTGGTGGGCTGGGTGAAACAATGATGTAGCATCTATGCAGCCCATTTATATATGGTAGAATTTAAAATGCCATTTGCATTTTTCTCGAAATCCGCGGACTTGCTGGGCTGGGTGAAAATATCATGTTGGGATAGATGGAGAAATGTTATAAAAACATAAACACATGATTGCACGTCTAGTACTGCATTGGTCAGTAAAATCTTTGCAAGCTTATGTACGCAATCACTAGGAGTTAACTTGCCAACTTATATATAAACAATTATTATTATTATTTTGTAAGAACTTTCAACTTACGAAATAAAATATCATTTAAATTTGATGAGTTAATAGTACGTGGAATATTTTCTTTTTTAGGCTAGACGTGGGACATTTGAGTTGGTTGTAGGGAAAAGTACTAGGAGAAAACTCAGTTTACATCGAAAAAGAAAGTGGGAGAAAATTCAGGGACCTGCTGGGTCCATCATAGGAGGGGAATATGTTGGGAGGAAGGAGATTCAAAGCACGGCAGCCGAGTGAACTAGTTTTTTTAACGGACAAGTGAACTAGTTACATACATAAGCAAATAGCCACTAAAAAAGCAGCCAGGTTAATGGGTTCTTAAGGAAATATTTCGGATAAAACAGATAATTACGACACATAGGCTAATGCATGAAACACTCAGATGATAAAGGTGCTTATAAACAGATAAAGTACAACATCTAGACCATCCTGGCACGCTTGATCATGACGCTACGGCTGACCGTGTACTCATCGGTTACGGGAAGCAGACACGCCCTCATGTCCAAGATCTTCCTGTACATGTCGTAGCATGCGTATGCGTCCTTGGCCGCGTAGGTTATGTAGGCTAGATTCAGAGGTACCTCCCACGTGTCCAGGTCCTTGGTATTATTGTCTTCTTTCATGTTGGCGTATCAGGGGTCGATGATGGTCTCGGCGAGGTCAACCACGGAGTCCTTCTCCTGCCCGTTGCTGATGATCTTGTATTGCTTCTGGATGTCGACAAGCTTGTTGCACCAGATGGCCGAATCGTCGCATTCTTCCTTCTCTCCACCGTAGCGAAGGTGCAGTCGGCGCTGCCGATGAAACGGGCAAATGCTCCAGAACCTCTGATGGCCCTGCAGAAGTGGTAGATGAGAACCTCGTCCCGCACACATACCTGGGCGACGGCGATCCGCGTCCCTGTCAGGAGACGAATGGATGGGCACAAGGTCTAGTCCTGCAACCTTGTGCTTTCTCGTCTGTAGTCTTGCTTGAACTCGGCGAGGCAGAGCTTCACCGAGTCTGGATCGTTGGTGTACATCACATTCAACTTGGTGCAGCCATAGGACTGAACGGCGAACTCAAAGGGGAACTCCTTGCTGAAGTCCATATCCAGCAGGCTCACCCCTCGGATCGCCATTGGAGTCTCTTCAAGTGAATGAGTGCGTAGGCTGCGGTGATTCGTTTTCAGCTCTTGGGGAACTGGATTCAACAGTAAACTGAGTGTGTACAGGCGACAACAGTTACTACCCCTCCCTCGTCCGCTGCACGCCCGGCAGAAGATGCACCCTCGGTTCATTCGAACGCCTCCATTAAGAAACCTACTCCGGCCACACGTCGGTTCACGAGCGGGTCTGTATTGGTACTATAATAACAGGAGTTAGTGGTCACTTTACTTAAATTTAATTAGCTTCAATAAAAATTTATACTTAAAACAACCAATGCATTGGCTCGTTCTATTAGTGCCACAGGATCAACATGCACGACAATTAGAATTATTATTCTCAGGACGCACACGATCAACACATTTGTCCCACTTTCACAAAGATAGTACTACCAAGTTTGAGCTGTTTGTTATGGTTGTTGTCCTCTGCATCATCATGCCGTGTTGCCCAACTTGCAAGATTCAGAACCAACAAATAATACCAAACAATAAGTACAACAAAGATGCCTACACATCTCATTGATTCCCAGCTTGCAAGATTCAGAACCAACAAATAAGATCCAAATAGTAAGTACAACAAAGATGCCTACACATCTCATTGATTCCCAGCTTGCAAGATTCAGAACCAACAAATAAGATTCAAATAATAAATACAACAAAGATGCCTACACATCTCATTGATTCCCGGCTTGCAAGATTCGGAATCACCCATTAGAGCCTTTTGATAAAGTGAATATCGGGATTAAATCCATCTTGGCTAGCCATGTCATACAATCGAAGAACTTGGCGAATGCTCTTGACCGTCACAACATCTGTAGTTGAGTTTTCCTGTTTGCACAACACAAACAAGGAGAGCATGATTTCACTTTAATAGTGGCCTGCCTGGAGTTTCATGATTCAATTCATGCGCCTATTTCTGCAGTTCACCTGAAATGAAGCAAAGATTGCATCATTCAGCTAGCACGAAGTACTTGCTCTCGTGAGCTGGCAGGTTCTTCTTTAGTAGTTGCACTAAAATTGAGGAACATTAAGGTTGGCTATCCAGCTCATGTAAGGTGCAACTATAATTTTCTTATCCTTTTGTGCAGTTCCACTAAAATAAAGTGCCATTGTGGTGACAGTGACGGCTCATCTTGCAAAGGCTATTAGAATGTTGCACGAGATTACCAATGAGAACTTGACGGAGATTTTGGAAACTCCAATCACCATTTTGTGCAGTTCCACCAAAATTGAGAGATGTTGCCCAAGTGACATTTTAGTTGAACTGCACAAGACACTCATTCCAAAAAAAGTGTTTTGTGCAGTTTACTAAAAGGTCACAATAGCAACAAGGTGAAATGGATATCCCTATCTGCACAAAAAGATAGAAAGTAAACAATTGTTGGTCAATAAGAATATACGAAACATATACAAAATGAAAAGAAGCATCTTAATTATGTTCATGGCAATCACGCAAGGACAGTAGAAATTTTAAAAGCGTCGGCAATGCTTCATGTTACGGAAGCATTACGATCAACAATGAGAATCCTCAAATATGGGATTACTTTAATGGTGGCATTGCTTGTTTACGGAACCACGATAAATCAACAACAGCTAAAGAGTTGGTTTAAGGGCATGGGACCGTGGGGACACCAGGACACTCAATGACGTAAAGGAGCAACTTACTTATCATCTTGGGGAAAACAGCGGGAGTGCCATTTGTAACAGTTTAATTGCATCTTATCACCGGAGGCATTAGATTAACAATAACACTGGTTAGACATGTCCCTAAGGTAACAAGCAGTGTGATCGCCCGTTTTACATGCACCCTTACATTAACAACAACAAAAGGTTGGTATAAGGACATGCGACAGTGGACGCATCAGCACAATGTACCTACAAGGAGGCATAAAGTGGTGATGCCGAGTTTGTTCATGCTATGTGAGGGCAGCAAACCTAATCCTGGATACCTTGTACTATGTGAGGGCATCAAATCTAATCCTGGAGACCTTTTACTATGTGAGGGCAGCAAATCTAATCCTGGAGACCTTTTACTATGTGAGGGCAGCAAATCTAATCCTGAGACCTTTTACTATGTGAGGGCAACAATTCTAATCCTGGAGACCTTTTACTATGTGAGGGTAGCAAATCTAATCCTGTACATACTATGTTGACTTGTCCACCAGCCGCCACTTTCTATCCTTTTTTCAACCAATAATAGATCTATTCCTTATCTAGTTTGTACTGCGTTTTCCCATTATTTCCCTTTTCAGCCAAGAGACAGGTTGGGTATTCGGTCTCTACTACTTTCACCATATTATTTCCTCTTTGAATCAAGTCCTAGATTCATGCTACAACTTTCCCCCCTTTCTTCGTTGTTTGAACAAAGCCCTAGATTCGAATGCATGAAGTAGCTTTGTCTCTAATAATACTAAAAATTTAGGTGGCTTTGGAGGAGCTGATGGGAGTAGAAAAAGATGCACATGCAGACACATGGGGAGCTGGGGCAGTAGAGCAAGGCCGCTTTCGAAGAACTTATACCTGAGGGTCGCCGGGATGTCAGCGGCAGCAAGTCGGATCTACGGACAATATGGCAGGGAGGAAGAAGGGTCGGAGGACCTCCCGAGCCGGTGCTGTGTCGGAGAGAACGGCAGGGCAGAGGATCGGGCCCCTCCGGCAGCTATGGGTTTCCTCCCTCGGCGGCGATGACCGCGTGAACGATGCACTTTTAGTCCTCTACACACACCGGCTGAAGGGATCCGACCGGATCTGTGACCAGCGGTGAGCAGAGAGAAAATGTCGCTACCGCTGTCTTGTTTATATCTGGAGAGGACGAGAGAATGGGAGAGAATGAAGAGAGCAACCCTAGTAAAGCAAGCGCTCAGGCCCCTGCGTACATAAATAGTGGAGTGATTATCTTTTTCTCTCCACAACAAGCGTTTCAATTTGTGTACGTGGCATTAAAGAAAAGAAACTCTCTACTATTTAAGGTGACTACTGTATGACTCCTACTTACTACTACTAGTAGTACTAGTATTGTTCACTTGTGCTCCCCGCCCCTCCATTCATTGAACAACTCCACGGGTGAATTGTAAGTATTTATATAGAACGAACAAGCTCGAACTATTTTCGCGTAGTTAGAAATTGAGGGCGGGGCTTTTCCCGGGCAGTATGCGCGGCAGTTTTCGGGTAGGCGGTTTGACAGAGAGGCGAGAAGGGTGAGCGAGTGGCGGATTCTCAATCACTAGCAAGATGCCCATGCATTGCACGGAACATCAAGATGCATTTGTATGAGTAGTTTATCTTGTGGGAGAAAAGGATGAACGAGGGAAGGCCTTATTTGCAAATGTTGAGTGGCTGTGGGTATCTTTTTGCAAAATTTCCATTTTTCCATCCTATCCGTCAGATATAAATCGGACGGCTTATATTGCAGGATGGCAGGCGCACCATCATCACCAACTCTGTTTTTTTATAAGAGTAGAGAGATATGAGTAGATATACTGCTGGAAAGGCCGGGATGTGCGATTTGACGGCGCGTTACTGCTGGAAAGACTTGTGATATGACCACTCACTATAGTCATGAATTACTGGCGCTCCCTTCCGTTCCACGCTCTAATCTGGTGCATGACACGTCGACCCGGATGCTGGCTCTCCCACATCTCGGAGTAGTAAGAAGGAGCAAAGAAAGATGCGGTATATACTAGTACTACTACTACTCGGGTCGGAGGAGTGCGAACCACGACAGCCCAAAGGAACCAGCGGCACGAACCACGGCAGCCCAGTGAACCAGTGAGAAAACAATGTGGTGATATGGCCATAAAAAACAATGTGCTACGGTCCACACTGTAGCATGTACAGTAACACTCACCTTTCTTTGGATCCCTGAGTTAGAGCTAGTTTGGGTTGAAATAGCCTCAAATTATCGAAACACGAGGGTTAGTTCGAGATAGTTTGCTCTAACCCAGCTAAAAAAAACTAGCCCGGTGGAGAGGTTCTAATTGGGTTAGTTATCCTCGGGCCCACTAAAAGAGAACTAAAAAAAATCTCCCCTGCCCGCACCAGATCGCTCCCCCCCTCTCGCACGACTCCTCTCTGTTCCCCATAGGGAAGCCCGCCCAAGCGGCGCTCGCCCTCTCTCTCCTCCGGCCGCCCTCGATCTCCTTCCGGCCTCCGCCACCCTACTCCGGCCGCCCTCTCCCTCCGGTCTTCGAAGGTCTCCCCGCTCCCCTTCACCGGTCGTTTTTCTCCCTCTGTCGTCCGCGGCGGCAGCGCATCTACCAGGGAGGTCGCGAGAGGGTGAGTTTGTTTGCTTTTCTCTGTCTCACAACCATATCATTGATCTTGCTCGCTCTAGCGGTAATTCTGATTTGGAAAAGTAGATCCTGATCAAACTTGGTATAGGTTTGTGGTGCACGCATGGAATTGTTTGATGCTGCTTGAGGAGGTAATAAATCTTTCTAGAGGCCCAAATATTCAGTTCACCTTTCTAGGTATTTCAGTTTCAGGCTTGCATTATTTCAAGAGGCCCAAAGATTCAGTTCACCTTTCTAGGTATTTCAGTTTCAGGCTTGCATTATTTCTAGAGGCCCAAAGATTCAGTTCACCTTTCTAGGTATTTTAGTTTCAGGCTTGCATTATTTCTAGAGGCCCAAAAATTAAGTTCCCAGTCGGCGGCAAGCGGCCCTATTACCCATGCCGGTGTCGACCTCAACTCGCAAGGGCCGACATCGGAGGGGTTCCCGGGGCTTGGGCTCGAAAAAGTATGATATTCTTATTGTTGGGGATTTTCATATCCCCGTTGAGGTAACCTAGTGTCACTTTGAAATTTCTCCGGCTCCATGTTATTCGGAATGAGTTTGTTAACAAGACTTGATCAACCTTGTTAGTAGATTCATTTTGATGATCATGAGATGGATGAAACTAGAAGGCACAACCTTCTGTACTTTCTTTTTACTTTCTGTCATTTACAATAAAGAAAGCAAAAATAGTATTATCCGTCTGTTTTCTGACTTATCCGTGCAATAAAAAATATCCCGAAAATAAAAGTGCTCCAAATGCCCTGCAAATTTAGTATGATTTTTTATGGAATATTTGAGGATTTTAGGCACTGAAACCACTGCAGGAGGGGCAAGCACCAGGCCAAGAGAGTGGAGGGCGCGCCCACCCTACCTGGGCGCGCCCCCTGTCTCGTGGGCCCCTCGTAGCCCCCCTCCACTTATGCCAGCACCCACACACTCCATCTTCTACCCAAAAAATCCCCATCCAGCTCAAGCATGAGTTCTAGCTCGTTTTGCTGCGATTTTCGATCTCCTTGCTCAAAGCTCCATTCACAAAATTGCTTTGGGAGATTGTTGCTTGGTATGTAACTCCTCCATTGGTCCAATTAGTTTTTGTTCTATTGCTTTATTCATTGCAAATCCTTGCTGTTTTGGTGACCCTGTTCTTGAGCTTGCATGTTAAATTAATGAGGTTCCAAGTAATTCTAATGCATGATATAGGCTCTAGGCACTTGTAGGAGTAGTTGCTACCATTCTTGTTAAGTTTTATTCACTTTTATTTTGAAGTCACTAAAATTTCAGAAATTTTCAGAAAATGTTAAGGAGACTTTTAAGGGGCTCATCTAGCCAAGGCTCTCAGGAAAAACAAGCTAAAGAGAAGGAAAAAGCCAAGTATAATCTTCCTCGCTTAGCGGAAGTACGGTCGTGTGAATGGCCATGTGATAACTTTTTGAAAGAAGCTGGAATTCATGAAGATTTTTATTCTTTGATCGAGAATGCGGGCCTCACCGATTTCCTCTGCGACCGGATAGATCATTTCTTGTTACACCGGAGGCGGTATACGCTCATCAAGGCCAAGCATCCACTCCCGAACCTGCACCTGAGCCGGAACCTGCATTGTACCCTTATCGTGCATCATCTTTCCAGTGGGATCCGGAGATGGCTAGCCAGTGGTATCTTGATTACACTTCCCAGTACACCGGGGAGAGTAGCAGCGGTCCTTGGCATTAGACCAACTTAGGCCAAAAGCCTAAGCTTGGGGGAGTACGTATTTCTCACCGACTTTACATTCATGTTCACACACTACACTAGTCATCGGTGCTCATACTCTTTCATTGTATTATCCATGCTAGTTTGATTTTCTTTTTCTAGTTTTCTTCTTGTGTGTTTGATAAACCTTAAGAAAAAACAAAAAAATTAGTTAGTTTAATCTCCATGCTTGTAGTAGAAATTAAAATGAAAGCCAAAAATATTTCTCGTTCTTCTTTTTTACTTGTTGGGAGCTTTCCCGTGTAAATAGTTTTATTTTGTTTTCTTTTCTTTGGGGGTCGAGAAGACCATATTGAAAATGTTTAGTGGCTCTCTTATGCATGATTGTTTATTTAACTTAGAGCCAAAATTACTTTGTCTCCTCTCTTGAGTTGAATGCTTGCAGATTCTAGCTTAGTCCAATGCACGTACACTCTTATTATTACACATATCGTTCGGTCGTGCGAGTGAAAGGCAATAATGATGATATATGATGGACTGATTGTGATGAGAGAAGCTGGTATGAACTCGACCTCTCTTGTTTTTGTAAATATGATGAATTCATTGTTCCTGATTCAGCTTATTATGAAGTAAACATATTTGCAATAACATTTAGAGATTATAGTTGCTTGTGCCATGCTTCATTAGCTTTGAGTTATAATGGTTTACCTTGCATGCCAACATGCTATTAGAATGATTATGATGTGGTATGATGGGATGGTATCCTCCTTTGAATAAATTGAGTGACTCGACTTGGCACATGTTTACGTATGTAGTTGAAACAAAATCAACATAGCCTTCACGATATTTATGTTCATGGTGGATAATATCCTACTCATGTTTGTACTCAGTATGAATTAGTTTTAATGCATGTTTATGACTGTTGTCGCTGAGGGAGTCCTGGATAAGGGCGTATCCGGACAGCCGAACTATATACATCGTCCGGACTATAGAAGCGTCAAGATACAAGACTCAAGACTTCGGCTCGTGTCCGGATGGGACTCTCCTTTGCGTGGAAGACAAGCTTGGCGATCCGGATATTATATTTCCTTCCTTGTAACCGACTCCATGTAAACCCTAGCTCTCCGGTGTCTATATAAACCGGAGAGCATGGTCCTTAGAAGGCCGATCACAATTACAATAATACCATCATAGGCTAGCTCTTAGGGTTTAGCCTCTATGATCTCATGGTAAATCTACTCTTGTATTCCACATATCTTCAATATTAATCAAGCAGGAAGTAGGGTTTTACCTCCAACGAGAGGGCCCGAACCTGGGTAAACATTGTGTCCCTTGCTTCCTGTTACAATCAGCCTAAGACACACAGATCGGGACCCCCAACCCGAGATCCGCCGGTTTTGACACCGACATTGGTGATTTCATTGAGAGTTCCTCTGTGTCGTCGCTTTGAGGCTTGATGGCGTCTTCAATCGTCAACAATACTGTCCAGGGTGAGACTTTTCTCCCCAGACAGATCTTTGTGTTCGGCGGCTTCTGCTGCGGGCCAATTCGGCAGCGGTTGGAAGCAGATCGGCAACCGCCCCAGCCACCAGATCAGGGTCGGAAACTTGAACTACACGGCGGATATCCGTGGAGACTTGATCTTTGACGGATTCGAGCCTGCGCCAGGAGCGCCGGACAGCCACGACGAGCACGGCCTAGACCTGCTGTCGGACAGTGCCCGGGACATCATCCCCGAAGCAGCCTTGGATCTAAATCCAGGGCAGGTTGCGTTGCCTATGGACGAAGGGCTAGAACCCGCTCCGCAGGCCGCACACTTATCGGCGGTGGAGCCGCACACGGGTCCCACCGCTGTGGAGGCATGTAATCCCGGACCCCTGGACTCATATCCGGCTGTTGGTCCTGGTCCGCTCACTTTTGAGCCAGCCGAGCCAGGTTGGGCTCCGGTAATGGAGTTTACCATTGCGGACATCTTCCAGCACTCACCCTTTGGCGACATGCTGAACTCATTGAAGTCTCTCTCTTTGTCAGGAGACTCTGGGCCGAACTATGTCCGGCTGGAGTGGGAAGCAGGCGACGAAGGAATTCGCTGCCCACCCACCACCCACTTTGTTGCCACGGTCGATGATTCAACCGACGTGCTCGACTTTGACTTTGAAAACATCGACGGTCTGGACGACGATGCAGGAGACATACAGGAGCCACCGCTCACAGGGCGGTGGGTAGCCACCTCTTCATATAATATATATATGGTGGACACTCCGAAAGAAATGAATGGCGACGAGGCAACGGAGGATAACCCCTCCAAGAAGAAAGCAAAGCATGGGCATCGCCAGCGCCGCTCCAAGCCCCGCCAAGGCAATACCAGCACCGGAGTTGATAATAATCCGGACGGTGCCGACGATGAATACAACCCCGAACAGCCCGCCTTCGAGCAGGCCAAACAGGAAGACGGGCATGACAGCCCAGATGAACAAGCGACGGACGGGTATCCGAAGGAGGACAACTACATGCCCCTCTCCGAAGACGAGATTAGCCTCGGCGACGACGAGTTCAGCGTACCCGAAGACCCTGCGGAGCAGGAGCGTTTCAAGTGCCGGCTTATTGCCACTGCGAGAAGCCTGAAGAAGAAGCAGCAGCAGCTCCAAGCTGATCAAGATCTGCTCACAGACAGATGGACAGAAGTCCTGGCAGCCGAGGAATACGGACTCGAGCACCCCACAGCTGACCGACCGCGTCGAGGTCAGGACAAAACGTCATATCAGCCGAAATACCAGCCCATACCCCCGCGCCGGTTTACTACGGCCCGGGGCAATACCCAGGACCTGCGCCATAAACTAGATAACGCCACAGGACAACCAAGATCGATCTACGGATCACGGGGGCGCGCCAAAGCACATGACGATGACCGTCATACCGGATACACTAATAGCAAAATCCGGCCGGGCCGAGTACAACCAGTCAGACGCAACCGGACTGCGCCGTGACATAGCCCGACACAGAGGCGCCGCACACCCCCTATGCTTCACTGATGAAGTGATGGATCACGAATTCCCATAAGGGTTTAAACCCGTAAACATCGAATCATACAGTGGCACAAAAGACCCCGCGGTATGGATCGAGGATTTCCTTCTCCACATTCACATGGCCCGCGGAGATGATCTACATGCTATCAAGTATCTTCCCCTTAAGCTCAAAGGACCTGCCCGGCACTGGCTAAACAGCCTGCCCGCAAATTCCATTGGTAGCTGGGAAAACCTGGAAGACGCATTCCTTGACAACTTCCAGGGCACATATGTGCGACCTCCGGATGCCGATGACTTGAGCCACATAACTAAACAGTCCGGAGAATCAGCCAGGAAATTCTGGACTCGGTTCCTAACTAAAAAGAACCAAATAGTCGACTGTCCGGACGCCGAAGCCCTGGCGGCTTTCAAGCATAATATCCGTGACGAGTGGCTCGCCAGACACCTCGGCCAGGAGAAACCCAAGTCCATGGCAGCTCTTACGACACTAATGACCCGCTTTTGCGCAGGCGAGGACAGCTGGTTGGCTCGCAGTAGCACTACGCCACATTCTGGAACTTCAGATGCGCGAGACAATAATGGCAAGCCACGGCTCAACAGACACAAGCGATGGAACAACGGCGACAGCACCGAGGATACGGCGGTCAATGCCGGATTCAGTGGATCAAAATCCGATCAGCGGAAGAAGCCATTCAAGCACAACAATCAAGGACCGTCCAGTCTGGACCGTATACTGGAGCACTCGTGCCAAATTCACGGCACCCCGGACAAGCCAGCCAACCACACCAACAGAGACTGCTGGGTATTTAAATAGGCCGGCAAAATAAACGCCGAAAACAAGGACAAGGGGCTGCACAATGACGATGACGATGAGCTCCGGCGTCCGAACATGGGGGGGGGGGGCAGAAGAAATTTCCCCCCCAGGTGAAAATGGTCAACATGATCTACGCCACCCACATCCCCAAGCGGGAACGGAAGCGAGCACTACGGGACGTATATGCCATGGAGCCAGTCGTCCCCAAATTCAACCGATAGTCAGCTTGTCCGATCACCTTTGATCGTAGGGATCATCCTACCAGCATCCGTCACGGCGGCTCAGCCGCATTGGTTTTAGACCCAATTATAGACGGATTTCACCTCACAAGAGTCCTTATGGACGGAGGCAGCAGCCTGAACCTGCTTTATCAGGACACAATGCGGAAGATGGGCATCGTTCATTCAAGGATCAAGCCCACCAAAACCGCCTTTAAAAGTGTCATTCCCGGAGTAGAGGCCCGTTGCACGGGCTCTATAACATTGGAAGTGGTCTTAGGATCTCCGGATAATTTCCGAAGCGATGAGATAATCTTCGATATTGTCCCTTTCCGCAGTGGTTACCATGCCCTGCTCGGACGAACCGCATTTGCTAGATTCAATGCGGTACCACACTATGCATACCTCAAGCTCAAGATGCCAGGCCCGCGCGGGGTCATAACAGTCAACGGGAATATGGACGGCTCTCTCCATACAGAAGAACATACTGCGGCCCTTGCGGCAGAAGTACAATGCGGCCTCCTCCGACAAACCACCAATCCGGCGACGACATTTTCAAGCTCCGTCAAGCGAGGGCGGAACACCCCGCAGCAAGATCGGCAGGCACGACAAGAGCAGGACTAGCAGTCCGGCCTCCGCTCAAATCCCACCAAAGCAGCATTCGTGCCACGCGTACACAATTACGCACTCAAAATACCATGGGCACATGCAGAGGCATATCAGGGGCTCAGTCAACAGTACGGTATCACTTCATAACCTTTCCATTCACCTTTAAGGACATTGCTTTAGTGCAGCTTCTCCAGAATAGCCGGATTGTCGGACTTACATAGGAGAGGAAACCCAGGAGGCAACAGGCTTTGGGCACAGCAGGAAACACCCAGGTGGAATCTATTTACGATCATTATTCCTGCTTTATCTATCTGTACGTAGCCTGCCCCTGGATAGGATATGTCAAATCATCCTATTTTGTCTCCGCTTAATGCATACATTGTAAACATACGCTTAAACGTATTATTCATCAATGGGAGACCACAAATAGCGTCAGCTTACTTATTTTTATCTGAGCAGTTTTTATAAATGTCTATTTAATTTTGCATCCGTACACTTTGGTACGTGTAGTTTGCCAGGGGCTTCTTATGTTACCCCATAATACGACAAGTCAAGTCCGAACACTTTCAACAGTGCGGCACCCCGAACTTATAGCATTATATGCATCAGCTCCGAATCATGTCTTGGGTTACGGTTGGGATAGCCCGGCTCCCTTGCTTTGGTGCCTTACGTTCCGTTAATTCGGCTAAGGTACCGCAGGGAGAACTACTGCGATTGTGCCCTGGTTCTGCCGGACGTGCACCTCAGTAGAGAAAGCACAAAACTGTCCGACATGATGTGGGGAGAGACTGGTCGCTGTTCGAGAGGTCTTAAAATCCTTAAAGATTTTTTCTGCTTTAGGCGTTAATTCGGCTTTGCCCGATATAGGCGTGTATAGCGCCCCAATTTGGCCTTCCGTATTCTAGGGACTCCGCCGAAATTTAAAATCGTATACTTCTATGGCTAAGTGAAGGTTATAAAGCTGTATAGTCTGATTGCCTGCTTCGCTGCGCTGGACACCTCCTTAAGGGACCAAACATTTGGATAAAGAGTGTCCGGGTTTTCCACGAACACCCCAGTACTAGTTACACGGGGGCGGAAGCCGACGACTGGCCTACTTTCAGAATTTGATAAACAGCCGCACAGAAGGTAATATTTTAAATCACAAAAGCGCTACATAGTGCAAGTAACTTCGTCTTCAAATTACAATCATGACAGAAGTGAATTCATTCAAAAATTATGTCTTTGCTACATTCATCGGCCACGAGGCAAGCACCCTTCATAACGCCATCATAATACTTATCGGGGACGCGATGCAGCTTGCCCTCCGGCGACCCGTCCTTTGATAACCCACAAGTATAGGGGATCGCAACAATTTTCGATAAGTAAGAGTGTCAAACCCAACGAGGAGCTAAAGGTAGAATAAATATTCCCTCAAGTTTTATCGACCACCGATACAACTCTCACGCAACGCTTGACGTTAAACTTTACACGGAACAAGTATGAAACTAGAAGTACTTTGTAGGAGTTGTTGGATAGGTTTGCAAGATAATAAAGAACACGTAAACATAAACTAGGGGCTGTTTAAGATAAAGAAGCAATAAAGTAAATATTATTAGAGAGCTTTTTGTTACGAGAAAGTTATTTGTCCCTAGGCAATCGATAACTAGACCGGTAATCATTGTTGCAATTCTATTTGAGGGAGAGGCATAAGCTAACATACTTTCTCTACTTGGATCATATGCACTTATGATTGGAACTCTAGCAAGCATCCGCAACTACTAAAGATTCATTAAGGTAAAACCCAACCATAGCATTAAAGTATCAAGTCCCCTTTTATCCCATACGCAAACAACCGACTTACTAGGGTTTGTGTTTCAGTCACTCACGCAACCCACCATAAGAAAATCATAAACATATTGCAAACCCTACAACGGGAATCCCTCACGCTTGCGCGACACGGAGGGCACAATAGGACAGCACCAATAATAAAATCAGCAACTCAAACCAATCAAGATCATTAATTAACCCATAGGACAAAACGGATCTACTCAAACATCATAAGATAGCCATACATCATTGGGGAATAATATATAGCGTTGAGCACCATGTTTAAGTAGAGATTACAGCTGGTAAGAGAGAGGTTACACCGCTGCATAGAGGGAGGAAGAGTTGGTGGAGATGTTGGTGAAGATGGCGGCGGTGTTGGTGAAGATCGCGGTGATGATGATGGCCCCCGGCAGCGCTCCGGCGCCACCGGAAGCAAGGGGGAGAGGGGCCCCCTTCTTCTTCTTCTTCCTTGACCTCCTCCCTAGATGGGAGAAGGGTTTCCCCTCTGTTCCTTGGCTCCCATGGCTTGGGTGGGGCGAGAGCCCCTCCGAGATTGGATCTATCTCTTTGTTTCTGCGTTCTCTGATTCTACCCCTTCACCGTTTCCTTTATATAGGGAGATCCGTAACTCCGATTGGGGTGAATCTTTCGCCCAGATCTTTCTTGTAAAATTAGCTTTCTTGCGCCAAAAGAAGAGCGTCAACCGCCTTACGGGTGGACCACGAGGTCGGGGGTGCACAGGGGGTAGGCGCGCCCCTACCTCGTGACCACCCCGGACACCGTTTCGCGTTGATTTCACTTCCCAAAAATCATAAATATTCCAAAAAAAATCTCCGTCCGTTTTTATCCCGTTTGGACTCCGTTTGATATTGGGTTTCTGCGAAACAAAAAACATGCAATAGGCGAGGTGGCACTTGAGCCTTTGGATCAATATGTTAGTCCCAAAATAATATAAAAAGTTGCCAAAAAGTATATGAAAGTGAATAATATTGGCATGGAACAATAAAAATTATAGATCTGACGGAGACGTATCAGCATCTAAGCTTAATTCCTGCTCGTCCTCGAGTAGGTAAATGACAAAAAGATAATTTTTGATGTGGAATGCTACCTAGCATAATCTTGATCATATGTCTAATCATGGCATGAATATTAAGACACGAGTGATTCAAAGCAATAGTCTATCATTTGACATAAAAGCAATAATACTTCGAGCGTACCAATAAAGCAATCATGTCTTTTCAAAACAACAAGGCCGAAGCAAGCTTATCCCTACAAAATCATACAGTTTGGCCATGCTTCATCTTCGTCACACAAAATGCTCCAATCATGCACAACCCCGATGTGAGCCGAGCAATTGGTTCATACTTTTAACGCGCTTCAACTTTTTCAACCCTCACGCAATACATGAGCACAAGCCATGGATATAGCACTATAGGTGGAATAGAATATAATGATGGAGGTTATGTGGAGAAGACAAAAAAGGAGAAAGTCTCACATCGACGCGGCTAATCAACGGGCTATGGATATGCCCATCAATTGATGGCAATGCGAGGAGTAGGGATTGCCATGCAACGGATGCACTAAGAGCTATAAGTGTATGAAAGCTCAACAAAAGAAACTAAGTGGGTGTGCATCCAACTTGCTTGCTCATGAAGACCTAGGGCATTTGAAGAAGCCCATCGTTGGAATATACAAGCCAAGTTCTATAATGAAAATTCCCACTAGTATATGAAAGTGACAACATAGGAGACAATCTATATGAAGAACATGGTGCTACTTTGAAGCACAAGATATGAGACTCACTACATGAAGAACATGGTGCTACTTTGAAGCACAAGTGTGGAAAAAGAGATAGTAACATTGCCCCTTTTTTTGGATGGGCTTCTTTGACCCCCTTTTTTTATTTAGGCTTCTTTGGCCTTTCCTTTTTTGGGGGCAATGCTCTATAATGATGATCATCACACTTTTATTTACTTACAACTCAACATTACAACTCGATACTAGAACAAAGATATGACTCTATATGAATGCTTCCGGCGGTGTACCGGGATGTGCAATGCTCTAGCGTAGCAAGGACATCAAAAAGCGGACAAGCCATGAAAACATCATGCTAGCTATCTTACGATCATGCAAAGCAATATGACAATGAATGCTCAAGTCATGAATATGATGATGATGGAAGTTGCATGGCAATGTATCTCGGAATGGCTATGGAAATGACATGATAGGTAGGTATGGTGGCTGTTTTGAGGAAGATATAATGAGGCTTATGTGTGATAGAGCGTATCGTATCACGGGGTTTGGATGCACCGGCGAAATTTGCACCAACTCTCGATGTGAGAGAGGGCAATGCACGGTACCGAAGAGGCTAGCAATGATGGAAAGGTAAAAGTGCGTATAATCCATGGACTCACATTAGTCATAAAGAACTCATATACTTATTGCAAAAGTTTATTAGCCCTCGAAGCAAAGTACTACTACGCATGCCCCTAGGGGGATAGATTGGTAGGAAAAGACCATCGCTCGTCCCCGACTGCCACTCATAAGGAAGACAATCAAAGAAACACCCCATGCTTCAAATTTGTCACACAACGGTTACCATACGTGCATGCTACGGGACTTGCAAACCTCAACACAAGTGTCTCTACAATCCACAACCACCCACTAGCATGACTCTAATATCACCATCTTTATATCGCAAAACTATTGCAAGGAATCAAACATATCATATTCAGCGATCTACAAGTTTTATGTAGGATTTTATGACTAACCATGTGATTGACCAATTCCTGTCATCTCTCTAAATAGATATAAGTGAAGCAAGAGAGTTTAATTCTTTCTACAAAAGATATGCCCACGCTCTAACAAATATAAGTGAAGCAAAAGAGCATTCTACAAATGGCGGTTTTCTAAGTGAAGAGAAACTGGCAATCCAAACTTCAAAAGATATAAGTGAAGCACATGAAGCATTCTATAAAGCCACACTCAAAAGATTTAAGTGAAGTGCAATGAGAATTCTATAAATCAACCAAGTACTATCTCATACCAGCATGGTGCATAAAATAAAAATGAAAACTAAATGCAAAAGACGCTCCAAGACTTGCACATAATGCATGAACGAAACGAATCCGAAACATATCGATACTTGTTGAAGAAAGAGGGGATGCCTCCCCAGCATCCCCAAGCTTAGATGCTTGAGTCTCCTTGAATATTTAATTGGGGTGCCTAGGGCATCCCCAAGCTTGAGATCTTGCCTCTCTTCCTTTTCCTCATATCGAGACCTCCTCGTTTAGACACTTCCACACAAAATTCAACGGAAAACTCGGTAAGATCCGTTAGTATAATAAAGCAAATCACCACTATAAGTACTGTTGAAAACGAATTCAAATTTTGTTTTTGCATTGTGTCTACTGTAATATAACTTTTCCATGGCTTAATCCACTAATATAAATTGATAGATTCATCAAAACAAGCAAACTATGCACCAAAAACAGAATCTGTCAAAAACAGAACAGTCTGTAGCAATCTGAACATCCACCATACTTCTGGTACCCCAACAATTCTACCAAAATTAGGAAACATTAAAAAGTTGTATATAAAGACAGTGCAAAAGGAATCATAACCAATTGACGTTCTAGGTAAAAATGTAAAATCGCGCACTACAGCCACAGTTTCTGTCCTGCACCGTACAAACCAACAAGCATTGTAAACATCCTAAAGGCAAACCTTAGCACATTATTTTTATAATACAATGGAATTGTACAAGGGGATAATTATTTTTATTGAAAATTTTCTGTAATTAAGATTCACAAAGTTCCCATGGGCATGAACAAAGTTCAAGGACGTCCCCCACTTTCACAATGCTCGTCTCTCTCACTTTCACTTTCCTTTTTGAAAAGTTTTTAGGTTCCCCTCTTTTATTTTTTTGTTTTTAAACTATATAAAAGCACTCAACAGAAATAAATGACTCTCTAAAACTTCCGGGTTGTCTCCCTGGCAGTGCTTTCTTTAAAGCCATTAAGCTAGGCATTTAGTGCTCAAGTAATGAATCCACCCGGATCCCAAGGTATATCAAAGCCAATTTTAATTAACAATGATTTGTAATTTAGTAGTGAGCACAAAGAAACATATATCATGCAACAACGAAGTATAACTCTCTTCCTATACATCGGCATGTCATAAAAGAACAATTCATGCACACCAAGTAAAGGCCAATGCATAGTATAAGCAGTTTCTTGCAATTCTATCGTGTTGGAAACATAAAGAGGCGGAGATAGAGTTCCTCTCTCATAATAATTGCAAGTAGGAGCAGCAAGCACATGCATATTATATTTATCAAAATCATCATGTGCAACGGTAAAAGGCAACCCATCAATATAATCCTTAATAAGTGCAAACTTCTCCGATATAGTGTAGTTGGGAGAATTCAAAAAGATAATAGGACTATCATGCGTGGGTGCAATAGCAACAATTTCATGTTTAACATAAGGAACTATAGCAAGTTCATCTCCATAAGCATAATTCATATTGGCATCTTGGCCACAAGCATAGCAAGCATCATCAAAAAGGGATGTTTCAAAAGAATCATAGGGATCATAGCAGTCATCATAGCAATCATCCTTCGGTAAGCACGAAGGAGAATTAAACAGTGTATGAGTTGAAGAGTTACTCTCATTGGAAGGTGGGCACGGGTGATCAATCCGCTCTTCCTCCTTTTGTTCTTCGCTCTCCTCATCATCTTTTTCATCCAATGGGCTCACAGTTTCATCAATTTACTCTTCCATAGGCTCCTGCAAAATATTAGTCTCTTCTTGGACAGCGGGGTAAGCCTCGATATATTGTTTAACATAGGCATTAGAAGCATAATTATCATAGCAATATTCAAGTATGGCAAAATTTTCAGAATTGTGAAGAGTAGCATCATACTTTTCAATCAAAGAAGCAATTTCCAAAGCACCCTTAAAAGAAACAAATTCTTCAATTTGTTGGACATCATAGTAATTGTAAACACCCTTAGCATACGAAGATACGATTCCATTATCACTAAACAAGCATTGATAGGGTAGGTGTTTCTCAGGGTCTTCAGAACAACAATTAACATCATATATTTCACATAAATTCCAAGAATAGCATTGCAAACATTGAATTTGACCCCATAATAGTTTCCCTTTTTCAGATATATGGTGTCGCACATAACAAGCGTGCTCATCTAAAGGTTCGCCCTCAAATAAGCTAGTTGGGGTTTCAGCACGAGCATAAAGGGATCGAAGATGATCCAAGTAAAAAGCTTCAGTAGTGTGATAGATTTTGAGTGGTTCTTCAACCATTGGAGCAGTAGGTACAACTAATTGTTTTGGTATTTTGCGTTTCCTACCCATAACTAAAGATAGAAAACAACTAAGGACAGCAAATAAAAATTACTTAGTGATAAAGCAAACAAGCACACACGGGAATATTCCCCCCACGCTATGACTCCCCGGCAACGGCGCCAGAAAAAGGTCCTGATAACCCACAAGTATAGGGGATCGCAACAATTTTCGATAAGTAAGAGTGTCGAACCCAACGAGGAGCTAAAGGTAGAATAAATATTCCCTCAAGTTCTATCGACCACCGATACAACTCTACGCACGCTTGACGTTCGCTTTACCTAGAACAAGTATGAAACTAGAAGTACTTTGTAGGAGTTGTTGGATAGGTTTGCAAGATAATAAAGAGCACGTAAACATAAACTAGGGGCTGTTTAAGATAAAGAAGCAATAAAGTAAATATTAGTAGAGAGCTTTTTGTTACGAGAAAGTTATTTGTCCCTAGGCAATCGATAACTAGACATGTAATCATTGTTGCAATTCTATTTGAGGGAGAGGCATAAGCTAACATACTTTCTCTAATTGGATCATATGCACTTATGGTTGGAACTCTAGCAAGCGTCCGCAACTACTAAAGATTCATTAAGGTAAAACCCAAACATAGCATTAAAGTATCAAGTCCCCTTTTATCCCATACGCAAACAACCTACTTACTCGGGTTTGTGTTTCAGTCACTCACGCAACCCACCATAAGCAAATCATAAACATATTGCAAACCCTACAGCGGGAATCCCTCACGCTATGCCGGCGACCACGGAGGGCACAATAGGACAGCACCAATAATAAAACATGCAACTCAAACCAATCACGATCATCAATTAACCCATAGGACAAAACGGATCTACTCAAACATCATAAGATAGCCATACATCATTGGGGAATAATATATAGCGTTGAGCACCATGTTTAAGTATAGATTACAGCGGGTAAGAGAGAGGTTATACCGCTGCATAGAGGGAGGAAGAGTTGGTGGCGATGTTGGTGAAGATGGCGACGGTGTTGGTGAAGATCGCGGTGATGATGATGGCCCCCAGCAGCGCTCCGGCGCCACCGGAAGCAAGGGGGAGAGGGCCTCCCTTCTTCTTCTTCTTCCTTGACCTCCTCCCTAGATGGGAGAAGGTTTTCCCCTCTGTTCCTTGGCTCCCACGGCTTGGGAGGGGCGAGAGCTCCTCCGAGATTGGATCTATCTCTCTGTTTCTGCGTTCTCTGATTCTACCCCTTCACCGTTTCCTTTATATCTGGAGATCCGTAACTCCGATTGGGGTGAATCTTTCGCCCAGATCTTTCTCGTAAAATTAGCTTTCTTGCGCCAAAGAAGAGCGTCAACCGACTTCTGGTGGACCACGAGGTCGGTCAGCGCCCGGAAGTAGGCGCGCCCCTACCTCGTGACCACCCCGGACACCGTTTCGTGTTGATTTCACTTCCCAAAAATCATAAATATTCCAAAAAAAAATCTCCGTCCGTTTTTATCCCGTTTGGACTCCATTTGATATTGGGTTTCTGCGAAACAAAAAACATGCAACAGACGAGGCGGCACTGGGCCTTTGGATCAATATGTTAGTCCCAAAAATAATATAAAAAGTTGCCAAAAAGTATATGAAAGTGAATAATATTGGCATGGAACAATCAAAAATTATAGATACGATGGAGACGTATCATCCGTCACCAGCTTCTCCGCATCCAGCTTGCCCCAATGCACCTTGGCACGGGCAAGGGCCCGGCGGGCACCTTTAATGCAAACGGATCGCTTGATGATTTCCAGTCGCGGACAGGAATCCACCATCCTCTTGGTCAGGCGGAAGTAGCTGGTGGGCAGAAGCTCGCCAGGCCATATCCGGACTATGAGATCTTTCATAGCCACTTCGGCCGCCTTGTGGAGTTCGACCAACTGCTTTAGTTGGTCACTCAGAGGCGTTGCATGTTCGGCCCCAACATTCTGGGACCAGAACAACTTCTCTGTTGAGCTCCCCTCCTGGGCACAGTAGAACTCCGCGGCATCTGATACGCTGTGTGGCAGGTCTGCGAATGCCCCTGGAGAGCTCCGGATTTGAGTAAGTAAAAGAAACGCCTCCTCCACATGTTTGCTTTGCATAAAAAATTTCTTACCCGCCGCTATTTTCTTGGCCTCCTGGATCTCTTGTTGAGCCCTCTCGGCTTCGGCCTTGGCGTCTTTTGTATTTGTAAGGGCCTTCGCAAGCTCGGCCTCCTTTGCTTTAAGCTCCTGCTCTGCAGACTCGAGCTTCTTGCCGAGCTCCTGGAGCTCTTCTTGTACCTCGCCCACTCGGGCCTCTTGCTTTTTGCGCTCCTTGAGTTCCAAGGCCGCTTTGTGTTCGGCCTAGGACAACGCCTTCTTGAGAGACGCCACTTCGGAGGCGGCCTCTGTTACCACATCGCGACGCCTCGTCGTTAGCATAATCAAATTTTATTTACTATTTATTATATGAGAGAGGGAAATCATTAACCTTTGTTCTCCTCGAGCCGCCTCCTCGCGAGGCCGATCTCTCCCTGTGCCCGCTCTAAATCCTGCGTCAGGCCGGCAATTTCGGCCGTGCGAGCAGCAGCGGCCAGCAGCACAGCCTGTTTATTTACATTCAACACTTATTGTTAGACTCCTGCGGATTATAATTGACCCTCCGTTTGGTTTTTTCTTTCCGAACACCAAACAGAGTATCAGGGGCTACTACCTATCGGGTGGTGATTTTACACATTTTTACTGCTTACCTCAAAGCCTGTTAGGAGGTTGGTGCAGGCTCCGGTTAGTCCGCTCTTGGCGGACAAAACCTTCTGAATCACCGCACTCATGAGAGTACGGTGCTCTTCATCTAGGGAAGCGCCTCGAAGCGCTTCCAGCAGACAATCCGGCGCCTGGGGCGCAACAGAAGTCCTTGATGTAGATGGCCCGCCCTCATAACAAGGGGCTGCCCGCCTAAGTCCGGAAACACTGAAGGCTCCGGAACAGTGTTCGGCTGAGAGCCCGGCTTGCCGTGGCTCTCATCTACAGGATCCGCGGGGACCTTGAACCCCGCGAGTCCGACGCCTGGGACGCCGCCTTGAGGCGCCTCCAGGGACACCTCCACCATCATCGGGAGCCCTCGGGACAACACCTCCGTGTCATCCGCAGGGTGAGGAGACGTGGCCGTCGGGAGTGAGTTCATTGCTGACTCAATCAAGGACCCGTCCGAATACGACACTCCCGTATGGACCCTGGTCGGACTGCATACAAGTTCAGCATTACAAAAAAAATTATGAAGCAAAAATTATGATTGAGTGCGGATACTTATGACCGCACGAGGGGCTTCTTCCTGGGCAGCCACCCTTCCTCGCTATCGGCGGCGGTGGCGGAGTAGTCCGGAAGGGATGCTTTTCCCTTCTTGGACGTCCCAGTCTCCCCCACCGGGGTGGCCTTCCTCTTCTTCCCTCGCCCAACACGGGGAGGTGGTGTTTCTCCTTCTTCCTCCCTGCCTCCGCGGGAGGAATCCGCCTCGTCGTCATCAGACGACAAGGGTATGACGGCCTTACGCCGGGAGCCTCTCCTGGCCTCCTGATTCACCGTCTCAGGCCCCCCATCCTTTCCGGACGGGGCGGCCTCTTCTTCTTCTTCTTCTTCCCCTTCGGGGGAGGAGTGCGCCTCGTCATCTTTGGACGAGGCTTGCGCAACCTTACTTCGGAGACCCTTTCGGGTCCCCGGGTCCTTCTTGTCGGCCTTCTTCTCCGGCCGCTTATAGGGCAACGGGACCAGCATCTTCGTCAGAAGATCATTGGCTGGGTTTTCCGGCAACGGAGCCGGACTGTCGATCCGCTCCACTGTCTCCACGTACTCCTAAAACGAATATACACAAACTTAGGAATTCCCCCATGAGTACATTGGGAAGAACCGGACCCGGTGGCGGCCTGAGAACTCACCTGGGTAGGTTGTCATGCGGCGTGGAGCCCGCGGTCCTCAGTTATGAGAGGAGGTACCTCGGTGGCCTTGAACAACGCTTTCCATGCGTTCTTATGCTTCATGTCGTAGAGCCTCTGGAGCGTCCGGTGTTCGGCCGGGACGAACTCCCACAGATTGAATGCCCGCCTTTGGCACGGCAGTATCAGGTGAATGAGCATGACTTGGAGCACGTTGACGAGCTTGATGTTCTTGTCCTTCATGCCCTTGATGCAGTGGATGAGTCCGGTCAGCTCTGCAGATTCGCCCCATAACAGGCCCTTCTGTTCCCAGGAGGTGAGCCGCATAGGGGTTCCAGGTCGGAACTCAGGGGCCGGCGCCCAGTTGGCGTCGCGTGGCTCGGTGACGTAGAACCACCCCGATTGCCACCCCTTCACGGTTTCTGCAAAGGAGCCTTCAGGCCAGGTGCCATTAGGCATTTTGCCCACCATGGCTCCTCCGCACTCCGCTTGCTGGCCGCTCACAATCTTCGGCTTCACGCAGAAGGTTTGGAGCCACAAGCCGAAATGAGGCTTGATGCGGAGGAAAGCCTCACACACGATGATGAACGCCGAGATGTTGAGGACGAAGTTTGGAGCTAGATCATGAAAGTCTAGCCCGTAGTAGAACATAAGCCCGCGGACGAAGGGGTGGAGTGGAAACCCCAGTCCACGGACGAAGTGGGCAAGGAACACGACCCTCTCGTGGGGTCCTGGAGTTGGAATGACCTGCCCCTCGTCTGGTAGCCGGTGCGCTATGTCTGCGGCCAAGTATCCGGCCACCCGGAGATTCGTGATCTTCTTCTCCGTCGCGGTGGAAGCCACCCACTTGCCTCCTGCTCCGGACATGACTAACTGTGCGGAGAAGACCTGGACTAGGGCGCTGGAGCTCAAGGGGGCAGGAGTATGCGAGGGGAGGAAGAAGGCGTGGGTAAAAATGAGGAACTCTTATCCCTTTATAGAGGCGACGAAAGCGGTGCGCCTCCCCCCACTAGCCTGTTGAGAATCGCCCACTTCCCAAGCGCCATGGTTGATGGCATGGGGGGGATTACCCATACCCGTATTGATGAGAATCCCGCGATAAGGGGACATGATCTCTGCTTTGACAGGACGTGTCAAGGAAACCGCCTCGCAATGCGCGCTGTGGCTGGTTGTGAAAAAACGGTTCGAGTAATGACCTGGCCCTAATGGCATACCACGTCGTCTAAAAGTTATCAGCTGGAGTATCATTCTCTCTACGGTGGTATGTGAAGATCATTTTGCAGATCCGGACACGGTCTACATGTTCGATGGTAACCTTGGAGTATTCGGAAGGAGGAACCCACCTTGCAACGCCGAAGACAAGACTGCGCGCCGGACTCATTGTCATTGAAGCCTGGTTCAGGGGCTACTGAGGGAGTCCTAGATAAGGGGGTATCCGGACAGCCGGACAATATACATCGTCCGGACTATAGAAGCGTCAAGATACAAGACTCAAGACTTCGGCTCGTGTCCGGATGGGACTCTCCTTTGCGTGGAAGACAAGCTTGGCGATCCGGATATTATATTTCCTTCCTTGTAACCGACTCCATGTAAACCCTAGCTCTCCGGTGTCTATATAAATCGGAGAGCATGGTCCTTAGAAGGCTGATCACAATTACAATCATACCATCATAGGCTAGCTCTTAGGGTTTAGCCTCTATGATCTCGTGGTAGATCTACTCTTGTATTCCACATATCTTCAATATTAATCAAGCGGAAGTAGGGTTTTACCTCCATCGAGAGGGCCCGAACCTGGGTAAACATTGTGTCCCTTGCTTCCTATTACCATCAGCCTAAGACGCACAGATCAGGACCCCCTACCCGAGATCCGCCGGTTTTGACACCGAGAATCGCTCTCTCAGTTGGTCGCTTCCCAGTCTTTTGCTAGCCTTCACCTGTTGTAAGCGGGAATACTGCTTGTGCATCCAAACTCCTTAAACCCCAAAGTTGTTCCATATGAGTCTACTATACCTTCCTATATGCGGTATCTACCTGCCGTTCCAAGTAAATTTGTATGTGTCAAACGCTAAACCTTCAAATGAAATTCTGTTTTGTATGCTCTAGCAGCTCATGTTTCCACTAGGGCTGCCTATATCTTCCATGCTAGGTGGGTTATTCTCAAGAGGAGTGGACTCCGCTCCTCATTTACGAGAAAGGGCCGGTAACCGGGATACCCAGTCCCATGATCCAAGAAGATAAAAGCAAATCAAAATAATTAAACAAAACTCCCCCAGGATTTTTGTTAGTTGGAGGCACTCGTCGTTTCGAGCAAGCCATGGATTGATTCTTGTTGGTGGTTGGGGGAGTATAAACTTTTACCATTCTGCGTGGGAACTGCCTATAATGCATGTAGTATGGAAGATACAACCATCTCATAGTTGTTGCGTTGACAACGAAAGTATGCCGCTCAAAATGTTATTCAATCTCTATTTTAAAATCGAGCTCTGGCACCTCTACAAATCCCTGCTTCCCTCTGCAAAGGCCCTATCTATTTACTTTTATGTTGAGTCATCACCTTCTTATTAGAAAGCACCCGCTGGAGAGCACACTTTCATTTGCATTCATTATTATTGGTTTATATTGGGTATGACTTGACTGGATCTCTTTTACCATGAATTACAATGTTTAGTCAGTCCTTGATCTTTAAAGGTGCTCTGCATTTATGTTTTGCGGTCTCAGAAAGGGCTAGCGAGATACCATTTTGTTATATGTTATGATTGTTCTGAGAAAGTGTTGTCATCTGAGTTTTATTATTATCGCTCGCTAGATGATTATGCTATTGATATGGGTAGTTGTGAGACCTAAGTGTTATTGAGAGTATGGTTAGTTTATAATATTGTTGAAACCTGAATGATGGCTTTGCATGTTTACAACAACAAGAGCAAACAGAGTTTGTAAAAGTTTTTCTTTATCACTTTCAGTTTATCAACTGAATTGCTTGAGGACAAGAAAAGGTTTAAGCTTGGGGAGTTGATCGTCTCCAACGTATCTACTTTTCCAAACACTTTTGCCCTTGTTTTGGACTCTAACTTGCATGATTTGAATGAAACTAACCCGGACTGATGCTGTTTTCAGCAGAATTACCATGATGTTGTTTCATGTGTAGAAAACAAAAGTTCTCGGAATGTCCTGAAAATCCTCGGAGGCACTTTTCGGAAAATATAAAAAAATACTGGAGAAAGAATCAAGACCAGGGGCCCACACCCTGTCCACGAGGGTGGGGGGCGCGCCCTCCCCCCTGGGCGCGCCCCCTGTCTTGTGGGCCCCCTGAGGCTCCGCCGACCTCAACTCCAACTCCATATATTCCGTCTCGCGGAGAGAAAGTTTCATCGTGTTTTACGATACGGAGCCGACGCCAAGCCCTAATCTCTCTCGGGAGGGCTGATCTAGAGTCCGTTCGGGGCTCTAGAGGGGGGATTCGTCGCCGTCGTCATCATCAACCATCCTCCATCACCAATTTCATGATGCTCACCGCCGTGCGTGAGTAATTCCATCGTAGGATTGCTGGACGGTGATGGGTTGGATGATATTTACCATGTAATCAAGTTAGTTTTGTTAGGGTTTGATCCCTAGTATCCACTATTTTCCGAGATTGATGTTGCTATGACTTTGCTATGCTTAATGCTTGTCACTAGGGCCCGAGTGCCATGATTTCAGATCTAAACCTATTATGTTTTCATGAATATATGTGTGTTCTTGATCCTATCTTGCAAGTCTATAGTCACCTATTATGTGTTATGATCCGACAACCCCGAAGTGACAATAATCGGGATACTTCTCGGTGATGACCGTAGTTTGAGGAGTTCATGTATTCACCATGTGTTAATGCTTTGGTCCGGTTCTCTATTAAAAGGAGGCCTTAATATCCGTTAGTTTCCACTAGGACCCCGCTGCCACGGGAGGGTAGGACAAAAGATGTCATGCAAGTTCTTTTATCACTATATTCGGAATACATGCCTACATTACATTGGTGAATTGGAGCTAGTTCTGTGTCACCCTATGTTATAGCTATTACATGAGGAATCGCATCCGACATAATTATCCATCACTGATCCATTGCCTACGAGTTTTTCACATCTTGTGCTTCGCTTATTTACTTTTCCGTTGCTATTGTTACAATCACTACAAAACCCAAAAATATTGCTATTACTATCTTTACCTTTTATCACTGTTACCATTACTATCATACCACTTTGCTACTAAATACCTTGTTGCAGATACTAAGTTATCCAGGTGTGGTTGAATTGACAACTCAACTGCTAATACTCAAGAATATTCTTTGGCTCCCCTTGTGTCGAATCAATAAATTTGGGTTGAATACTTTACCCTCGAAAGCTGTTGTGCTCCCCTACACTTGTGGGTCATCAGCGCCGACAGCCACCATTAGGCGGGAAATGTTGTCGACGGCCATGGCCGTCGGCGTAGACGAACGGACGCCGTCAGGATAACATATATGCCGACGATCTTTCTTTGCCGATGGCCCCCGGCCTACGCCGACGCATATGTTGCCGACGGACCTATGCCGACGGGGGCCGTCGGCATAGGCATGTCACGACGGGGTTCAGGGCAGGCTGTCGGCATAGGGGTTGATTCCGGTAGTGTACCCACTATGATTAGGCTTAGAGATAGGATTGGAGACGGAAGTTGTGGGTGGGCCCGTAGGGGCACATGCCGTGGAGACTGCTGGCGCGAGAGAAAAGAACATTCGGTTGTATTGGATTGTTTTGCAATTAATTTACATTGTGTAAGTTGATGTCTTGTTTGTGTAGGCGGACAACGTCTGACTGAAATCAATTGAACTCTGTACTCTTTCACATGGCCTGGACAAGAGAGCTCAGCCCCAACAATCGAACAATTTCTAGCAAGCATGCAGTGAGAGATTACACAACAACACATGGCCATCCCGAATACATACATAGCGTGTCCTTCCTGCGTCACACATGACAACTTCAGAGACTCCATACTAGATCAAGGATATATAGGGCGACTAAAACTGCATCAGAAACGCGCCGGTCTTATTGAATCACTGAGCTGAATATATGCCACAGGAGAGCGTGTCAAGATAGCAAGCTACGGTGTTATAGAGCAAACTACCCACCACAACAAGAAAAAACAGCAGTTCTTCGGAATGGTATAGAACCATCCGCAGGTGGATTTGCCAAATGCATTCACACAAGATGCATGCACGCCGGTCCCCTAGACCTCAACTCTCATTTATCTCATGTTTCCGTCCTTGATATCAACATTCATTTGCTTACTAAAATTAACTACGCCAAAAAACAAAGAGAGAGAATGGTTGGAGCATATTATATATTTTTATTGGCTTATGACTTTGGCAACGACTCCAAAGACAATGGTCCTTCCTCCTTCCCTCATTGCGAATCTTAGCCCTGGATAGCACAAAACTAGCGGGTGAAGTTCTCCAGCCGAGGGTGAGCTACAAATCCATCTCATCCTCCATCTTTTTCATGTCAATAGATTTTATTTTAAAATCAAGTCGCGTAACCTATGGGCCTCCCATCTGAAAGGGTTGCATCGATAAATATGCATTCAATTGCATATTTATCACCGCAGCTCTTTCGGATTGTCAAGCATTTTCCACGGACAGCCCGAGGGTGTGTAGATTGGGTACGTTCTCCACATTCTACCCCATTTCGAGTTCGGAGGCGCCTCCCCATTTGTTCTCCGGAGCACATTCTCTCAGCTATTTGCCGAGACATGTATCTGGAGTACAGCGGGGAGGTGCTGCCAAAATTTTGTCTCGGAACAAGGCAGAATGGACAACATACTCAATCTACACATCCTTGGGTGGGATTAGGACCCATCTTTACCTATTAGAGATGTAGGTGGATTCAACGCGGTAGAAAATATAAATTTGATTTGATTAATTCAAATGAATCCTTAATTGTGTTCTGTGGCTCGCAATAAAGCAGAGGATGGTAGATAATCAGTGGATGTACAATCGTTTTATCTATCGGAATCGAGTAACATCAGAGTGGATCACGAAAACCGATGTGTATTTGAAGGAGATATTTCGTAGTCCAGTGATAATTATCTCACAATGCCACTGTGCGAGATGTTCCAGAAGTCACCGCAGAAATCAGAAGGACATGACTAACCACCTTCTCAGGCACGTGCCAAACTTTGAGATGCCACCGAGAAACTTAGCCGAGCAGGACCGTGGTAGAGAGAAGGTGATGTCACAACACATCGATGGTTATGCGGACGATGGAGTCAGGGACATGCTAGATGATGTTATTGCTGCAGAAACGGCACATGCGACACCTTCAGAGAATGTCCAGTGTTGCTTACCTTTGAGGAGTTTCTGGCATAGCAACCGGGGACTACGACGGTTAGTACATCCCCAAACTATTCAACATTGTTGGTTACTGTTTATTCAATATAATCATATATCCCCTTAACTTGTCTTTTCAAACATCCAGGGAACCGGTGGAGCGACCGTTGGTGGTGGTGCCGGTGTTGGACTCACTCTCGACTCACGGAGCCCAGTCACTCCGATCCACCAAGGTGGTGGCGGTCTTGGCGGTAGCGCTGGGGGTAGTAGTTATGACCTCGGGTTTGGCGGACTTGGCGGTGCTCGACGTCCTAGCGCTTAAGACTATGGGTGACGGTGGTGGTGATGATACACTTGTGGTCTTTTACTTCAGATGGATGACTTGTGTGCTTCTTTATCTGCTATTGTTGTTTGTGATGATGCTTATGTTTTGCGATGATCCTTATGTTTTGTGATGATGCCTATATTGTTGTGACGTTCCCAGATGATACTTATATGTGTTCCGTATGTCCATTTGCATCATATATATCTGCTGTTATCTGCTGTATATTTGAATTGAATTAAACTAAAACAAACAGAAAAAATAAAAAATTAGACACAAACTAAGCCGACGGCTTTGCCGTCGACATAGGGCTGGCGCGAGCTACCAGTGGGGCACCACGTGGCTCCTATGCCGACGGCTTGGCTGTCGGCGTAGGTTGAATCTATGCTGACGGCATAGCCGTCGGCATAGACCAGCTCTAGGAGCCACGTGGCATACGTATGCTGACGGCTAGGCCGTCGGCATAGATTGAATCTATGCCGACGGCCTAACCGTTGGCATACGTATGCCACGTGGCGCCCACTGGTTGGGCAGCATTTGAAGGCGGCGCCGACAGCCACCGTTAGGCGGGAAACGTTGCCGTCGGTGTAGATGTACAGACGCTGTCGGGATAACATCTATGCTGACGCCCCCTGGCCTACGCCGACGCATAGATTGCCGACGAACCTATGCCGACGGGGCCTTCGGCATAGGCCTGTCCCAACAGGATTCAGGGCAATGCCGTCGGCCTGGGCTGTCGGCATAGGGGTTGATTCCGGTAGTGTACCCACTATGATTATGCTTAGAGATAAGATTGGAGACTGAAGTTGTGGGTGGGCCCGTAGGGGCACATGTCATGGAGACTGCTGGCGCGAGAGAAAAGAACAGTCGGTTGTGTTGGATTGTTTTGCAATTAATTTACATC
Source organism: Aegilops bicornis (assembly GCA_021605145.1). NCBI lineage: Eukaryota > Viridiplantae > Streptophyta > Magnoliopsida > Poales > Poaceae > Aegilops > Aegilops bicornis. The sequence continues at coordinate 798,153,868 of CM038673.1, read as the reverse complement.
GTGGAATTTGATGTCTTGTTTGTGTAGGCGGACAATGTCTGACTGAAATCAACTGAACTCTGTACTCTTTCGCATGGGCCTGGACAAGAGAGCTCAGCCCCAACAATCCAGCAATTTCTAGCAAACATGCAGCGAGAGATTACACAACAACACATGGCCATCCCGAATACATACATGGCGTCTCCTTCCCGCGGCACACATGACAACTTCACAGACTCTATACTAGATCAAGTATATATAGGGCGACTAAAAATGCATCAGAAACACGCCGGTCTTATTGAATCAGCGAGCTGAATATATGCCACAAGAGAGCGTGTCAAGGTAACAAGCTGCGGTGTTATAGAGCAAACTACCCAACACGACAAGAAAAATAGCAGTTCTTCGGAATGGTAACAAACCATCCGCAGTTGGATTTCCCGAATGCATTCACACAAGATGCATGCACGCCGGTCCCCTAGCCCTCAACTCTCATTTATCTCGTGCTTCCGTCCTTCATATCAACATTCATTTGCTTACTAAAATTTACTACACCAAAAAACAAAGAGAGAGAATGGTTGGAACATATTATATATTGTTATTGGCTTATGAGTTTGGCAACGACTCCAGAGCCAATGGTCCTTCCTCCTTCCCTCATTGCGAATCTTAGCCCTGGATAGCACAAAACTTGCGGATGAAGTTCTTCCCTACTACTAAAACGATTAGATACCGGAAAGTTCAATTCATGAAAGCAGGTAGGTGTACCTGGTTCCAGTGGAAAAGGCAACGTCAACTCAAAGATTGCAGTTGCGGTGTCGCCAGGTATAACCATCTTCACGTCAGCAGGCAACTCCATTTCCCCACAGATATCAGCTGTCCTGAAGTAGAGCTGTACTCGGTAATTTGGAAAGAAGGGAGTGTTTCGACCCCCTTCAACCTTGGTGAGGACGTAAATTTCAGCCTCAAACTTTTTGTAGGTCTTTAAGGTACCAGGTTTGCACACCACCTGAAATAGTAGGAAATGACAGCAAGAGAAAATCGATAAAAAAAAAACAGCAAGTAACACTGGAAACCTTATCGAAAAAAAAGTAATACTGGAAAATGCACCAGATAGAGATAGTGTCACAAATATGCAAGACCAAAATGAATGAAACGTATGCAGCAACAGAAAAGAAATTTGAAAAGGCATGTGCATAACAGATATGCCATTAGTGCATTAACTCAAATGGGTACACCTACACACTTTAGGACAAGAAGTCGGAAAGTGGTCAGATTAGGCCATTGTGGGAGCTAAATATGGGAGACCCCTTGACGGGGTATCTCTAAGGGGCTCCCGGATGCTGCAGAATCGACACGGTCAACTGTCTACGCATTGCGATACTGACTGCTTGTGTATGTGCGTGTGCCGATTGCTGTTCGTAGATTCATTCACCGCTCGTGTTAGCTATAGATGGAGGATGTAGTATTCTATCAGTTGCACGTGAGCTAGCTCGGGCCAAAGGCAGCCGCGCGAGCTATTTCTCGCTTTACCCGAGTGTCTAGCCCGGTCTAGCTGAAGCGAATCTCCCCCGCTGTAGCCAGTGGGCCGGCCCGTTCGTGTACGTTTAAAAGAAAAAGAAGAAGAAACATTGGAGAAACCTGGATTCTATACCACCGGGCCTAGACCATACGCAACACTACTCGCCACCAGGCCAGCTTCACCCTTGTGCATAATACAGGGCGCGTCCTATTTGAGGCTATTTGAGCCGTTTTATCTGTTTTCTTTTGTTTCTTTTATTTTCTTCTTCTTCATTTTTTTCATTCTTACTTGCATTTTCCTTTCTTTTTTTTCCTTCTCCATTCGTTGTTTTTCTTTTGTTTTTTCCTATGTTTTTTTTCCGTTTTCACTCCACATTTTAATTTTATATTGGCATATTGGCATAAATGTTTGTATTGATCTCACGGTCATGGGTTCAAGTCCTGCTGAGTGTATTCTAGAAAAAGGAGTCCTGCTGAGCACACATCGTAACATTATTTTTAAGAGAGCAAGCAGGGAAGTCCACACTCTAGTAGATAAACCCTGTAAAAATTAATCAGTTGGTGAGTGGTCTAAGGTATGCCAACATGCTAGACATGTGGCTTGTTCTCTCTCGTTCGATCTTTTGGTCTAAAATTTGTAATCAGGTTGAGCTAATGAACTAATGACATATTTTCACTCCAAATATTCTTTAGTGAGAACAGAGGCAATTCCCTGATACATCTGTTTTCCCAAAGACCTCAAAGGCAAAGAGCGGAAGTTAATTCAGATCCAACATCTACACGTTCAACTATGAATCTGGCTTACTGACCTGGCCACGCTCGACGTCACCACACTTCAGACCACATATAAGAAGACCAACATAGTCACCAGCCTGCACACAAAGAGTTGTCAGCACAAGACTCAACATTACTGAAGAAAAATGCATTGGTCTACTTTCATAATCATTACCTCTCCATGATTCGTCGTCTTTTTGAACATCTCAACACCAGCAATTGTAGTCTTCAGGGGACCACTCTGTGATCCATCACGATAAATCAAGGTAGCAATGTAATGGGTAGTACTTCCTCTATAATTAAATATAAGACGTTTTGTTTAAATTAAAGTGCAAAAACGTCTTAGGCCTCTTTCGATTTGGAGGATTTTAATTAGGAAAAACAGAGGATCAAGGATTCTAGAGGAAAATTCCCTATAGATGCTTTTTTTGTTGTTGCGAGTAACCTATAGATGCATTTGGTTTGTAGGAAATGTGTATAGGAATTTTCTAGAAATACTATTCATTTCTCGTGTTTTTGGAGGAAACTACACATCCACTCAAAGCTCATTTTGTGCGTAGAAACAAGGAAAGTCAATTCCTTACGATGACAAGTGACATCCTATCAAATTCCTATACGACACCTAATTCCTACATTTTGGTTTCCTTCAAACCGAATGAGCCCTTATATTTAGTTACATAGGGAGTAATAAACTTGTGAGGAAAACTAGGAAACTGGAGCAACCAGTGTTTGCCTAGTGTTGCATCTCGGCTAATCACTTGTGCAATTTCACCCGGATTTACCACGGTAATATGTATCTGATTATTTGTCAACACACAACAGTTGCATAAAGCTAATCTAATTCAGGAAAACAATAATTATGGCCCAGCAGACATAGGTCAGGGACATTATCAGGCATTAAAACTGATCAGGTTCTAACTCACCTCCATCAAACCTATGACCTCAGCATTCTCTCCTGTTTTAATTACACCCTGTTCAATACGTCCGGTCACAACAGTACCACCACCCTGGAAATTGAAACCAATTAGTCAAATATTATAATCAGCTAGCAACGATAAGTTCAGGTAAGACGAGTGTATATGATCTTGTCATTATGATTTATGGAGCTGTTGATCTTAACTTCTCAAGAATACAAATATTCCTGACTATTATGCTAATAGATCATAATGACTGGGGATGGACGGACAATTTTTAAGTTTCGGAATTAAGTACACAGAAATATTTCCCAAGACTAGTGTTTCAGCGTTTTAGGGTACAGTGTTGCAGGATCTGATTAAGTTAAACAGTATGACAAGGGAAGATACCCCGATTAAGAATGTCAACTATTAAGCAAATAGAATCGCCAAGATAAAAATTTGAATAAGAATAAGTAGATAGCATGATCATGGGTAAATTAGTTCACATGCCGCCTTAGGAAAAAAACGGTCTATGAAACAAGACATAACATCATAAAACACATGCAAAAGATTGTTCTGTAGATACAAGTTAGCTAGGCTTTATGTATACAAATATAAACAACATAGTTGGTGATGCTGGTGTGCCTGCAATCCTGCAATATAGGCCGGCCGATCTATATCAGACGGATAGGAAGGAAACTATGACAATTTTGCAAAAAGATACCCGCACCCCTCTCCACATTTGCAGATAAGGCTTTCCCTCGTTTATCCTTATCTCACACAAGATAAATTACTCATATAAATGCATCCTGATGTTCCGTTCAACGCACGAGCATCTTGCTAGTAACAATCAAATATCATAGTAAAGATGTAACACCAATAACTGTCTATCACAATGGTAGTGTAGTCGACTCTATGTATCATGTACTTATGCCTTTAGAGATTCTAGTGAGGAATAATAGGCAAGATTCCTCTAGAAGTTTAGATTTTGATGTTGTGCCTTCGAAGGGGAGTTGTGCTAATCAAAGACAACCTCGCCCTTCATAATTGGCAAGGTAAGAGGTGTAATTTTTGTATCACTACGAGGCAATCAGTCTGCTCTTTTTCCGGTGCATGTTTGCACGCTCTACATGACCAGTCATTAATAGCGTCAAATTGGTATCCACCCACAAGTATTGTCAATATTTATGGTCACTGGTTGGATGGAATTCCACATAGGTTTAGCACACTAAAAAAGAGTGTGAGCGTCCGCCTTATTATAGTCACTTTGCCTATGTACAAGAAATTTTATTTTTAATGACAAAAATTCCTCATTTGCATGTTATTTTTCGTTGTATGCACGGATTTGTACATGATCTATGCTACAATTAATGAAGTGCTAGTTGTTGTCCAAGACGGTGTGTATATGTGATCGAAGCTGATGGCCAGGAAGGCTTTTACCACCACTGTACGAGTCGACTGAAACTTAGTGAGAACATAATTTCCGTATCAGTCCACCACCTCCTTCGATATAGGCATAGTGTCAGTCCTATATAACTTTACTGTTGCCGATATATCTTTCAGCTTTTATTTTTTTTATCTTGTCAGACTATCAATGTTCAGTTGTGTACATCTTAACTATGCAGAGGCCTGATATTGCTCATTGTTACGATGTAGGACTTTCCTTCGGTACACCCCTTTATGCAGATTAAAGGTGGAGATTATAAGGTACCCCTTATAAAAAAAAAGGATAATATAGTGTTTTGTATTCAAATCAATCTACTCAATAAGTTTGATCTGCAGACTAATATGGTGATAGCCTTTTTACGTAGGTTTAAAATTCGTGCAAACTTTGAAGGGGGATGTACCGAACAAAACTCTATGATGTTATATTATGAGCTAGTAAACAACTCCCTTTATCGAAAACAGGGATTTGCGCAACAATTGGAGAATCCAATCACCTGAATTGAGAAAATCCCTTCAACTGGCATCAAGAAAGACTTATCAACCACCCTCACAGGATCAGTGATGTATGAATCGACGGCATCCATCAGTTTCAAAATAGCATTCTTTCCGATCTCCTCGTCCCGTCCTTCCAAGGCTGCCAAGGCAGATCCATGGATGATAGGAATCTCATCGCCACGGAACATGTACTGACTGAGGACCTCTATAGAAAACAAAAACGGAGACAACAACTTTATAAAAAGGACCATAATGGACAAACCATAAACAATGTGGAGAGCTAAAAAACGCTAGCATACCACGAAGCTCCATCTCAACTATTTCTGGTAAATCTTCATCTCCAGCTACATCGACTTTGTTCAAGAAACAGACAATTGATGGCACACCAAGCTAAAAAATAGAGAGGAGGAGATGCCCATCTCCTGAGAACTGCAAAGAGAACATGAAGAGACAAATTGCAGCCTAGGATACTGAGAATTTGTAACCTGTCGAGCTAGAATAATATGCTCCCTTGTTTCTGGCATCACGCCATCAAGAGCTGACACGACGAGAATAGCACCATCCATTAGAGCAGCTCCTCTGATCACGTCCTAAATAATCCACAGAAAGCATACAAGCAAAGCATCAGAGAAGCGTGTCCTAGACTGAATATCCTTTTATTAGCCCGGGCTCAATTGCACCTGGTGAACAGTAAATTCAAAAAAAAAATACTAAACAATTTTAAAAAAATTGATAGTTTTTTCAGGGAACATGTTTCAGTGCGTGAGGTCCGTGCCGATTTTCAGCTCGTTCGGACGTCTGAGTAACTCTCAGTACAAAAAAAATGGTCCAAACAGTACATGAACATTCGGCAACCAAGTCGCCGCTTTCATGCTAAACATACAAATTAAGCTCTAGAATGTGAAGTTGAGATGTGGTAAGTAGCCATTTTGATACGAAGGATTATGCTGGAAGGAGTATCATAAAGGTCAGTCACCAAATGATCCCGAATTTAACATATGCAGAACATTCCTTATTTCTTTATAAAAATAAACTCATATATGTAGATCATATACCTTGATGTAATCGGCATGCCCTGGACAGTCTACATGGGCGTAGTGCCTCTTAGCGGTCTGGTACTCGACATGAACCTGCGCAAAGCAACCCCACGGAATCAGCACTCGTCTGCAAATGGATATGAACACAGAACACAGAACAATATGATGGCCCAATATGAACACAGACCGTGGAGATGGGGATTCCTCTAGCTTTCTCCTCCGCGGCGTTGTCGATCTGGTTGAGCGAAATCGGCTTAAAGCTCCCCGCCTCGGCTAGCACCTAAAGTAAATGCAGTCAGAATTCAGATCGGCGCAGCTCACAGCATGGAACCGGAGCACGCCTGATCTGACCTTGGTGATGGCGACGGTGAGCGTGGTCTTGCCGTGGTCGACGTGCCCGATGGTGCCCACAGTCATGTGGGGCTTCCTGCAACAGATCCGTGTAGAAATTAACCATTCAAACTCCAAACCCCGAAAGCAGAAATGAGAGCGGATATGAGAAGCGGGGGGCTGCTCACGTACGTGCGGGTGAAGGCCGCCATGGTCCTCGTCCGGGTGAGGTGTGAATGGTGATAACCCAAAGCAGCAGCAGAGGGAGAAGAATCGCAGAACGAAAGGAGGAAATGGAGAAGGCGTTGACCGAGATCGATGGTGCTTCACCATTTCTCACTTCATTCATCACTAGTATATTAAGTAGTGGGGGCACGCGGGAACATCGTCCGTGTACCACGGGTGGCAGCACGAGGAGAGAACGATTAGGATTCTCGGGAGTAGCTGCTTTTCCACGTACGAAGCTTCACTCTGGTTTCTTACTTTTTCTCTCCTTTTCTTTTCTTCCGGTATGCACATGTATGTACTCCCTCCGTTCCGAAATAATTGTCTTTCTAGCCATCTCAAAAGGACTACAACATACGGATGTATGTAGGCATGTTTTAGAGTGTAGATTCATTCATTTTGCTCCGTATGTAGTCACTTGTTGAAATCTCTAGAAAGACAATTATTTCGGAACGGAGGGAGTACCATCCTATAAAGCGCTGCATTATGGAAAAAAAGATCGTGCCTACCGTACTTCTTAATCCTAGAACATCTACACAATTATATTGCTTAAAAAAAGGTAAAAATGCCAAACTGGTATGTTTTTTTTAACGTTTCTAGAAAACACATACTCCCTCCGTCTCATAATGTAAGACGTTTTTTGTGTCAAAAAAACGTCTTACATTATGGGACGGAGGGAGTATATAATTGTTGAGTCCTAAATTTAGTTGGAGGGAGCTAGCAAAATGGAACATAGCCTTACCCCACAAAAAAAAGGAACATAGCCTTACCCCACAAAAAAGGGAACATAACCTCCGACTTGCTATAAAGAGAAAACACCCATCCCCACCCGGTTTTGGGCGGCAACCCTAGCTGCCGCCTCCACCACCCATCCCCCTGCAACACCCACCTCACCGCCATTGGCAGGCCTCCCTCGCGCGACGTTGGCTCTATAGTAGCATCTGCTTCCCGGGCTCACCCTAATCTCTCAACGATGCCCCACCTCTCCTCAATGGAGTTCGGGGGTGGTACCGGTGACTACTCCCTTTGACTTTGCTCCACCGGTGAATTTTCCTTGAACACTCCGGTGCATTGACTCCCACTCAAGCTCGACTGGTCGTGCAGACCATTATCCAGAGCCACACATCGCGAGTGCCTCCCGTCTATCTAAAGGTGTTGAATACTCCCACCATCCGAAAATACTTGCCATCAAAATGGATAAAAGGGAATCGATCTAGATGTATTTTAGTCTAGATACATCTCTTTTTATCTATTCTAATGACAAGTATTTTTGAACGGAGGGAGTATTTGTCTTACCAAATGACCTTCAAACTTCAGAAACATTTGACTAACCACAATTCATTTATGCGTCAATTAATCAGGGCTTAGCTCTTGTTCAGGCTGCAGGAAATTGCCGTTCTAGATGTATTAGTTAATTTGATGTAATCACTCTGTTTCATAATGTAGTGCATATAGATTTTTTGAAATGACAAACCTCACAAACTTTGACCAAGTTTGTGGAGAAAAACATTTATATGTAGAATGCCTGACATATATCATTACACTCATCATAAGATGTGGTTCATATTTTATATTTTGGTATTGTATATAAATAGTTTCTTTATAAACTTGGTCAATTGACTTTAAAAAAATTGTATATTATGGAATGGGGGAAGTATTGAAAAGATATGAACATCAACAATACTGAAGTAGATATCTCTAAAGGGACAATTACATTTGAGCCTTTAGTTGGAACCCACTACTCAAATTTGCCGGTCAAAGGCCTTTGACTGGACGAAAAATGTATGGAAGGGCATTTATATAACCGCACTTAACAGGAGAGGAGCAAATTTGAGCACACTTTGGAATTAGGGGCAAATGTGAGTAGGTGGTTCGATTTAGGGGCTGAAATGTAAATGACCCATCTCTAAAATCACTATGCTCCTTGTGGCTATTTTCAATGGATCGATTTTCATGGCTCTCCCCGATTTGTGTATACACTATGGGATGTGAATATTTATCAGCTGACATTGATTTGGGTTGACAATTTTTTTCTCTAAACTTTGGTCAGACATCAAACGGTTTGGCTTAGAACAAAACTAACAGTCTTAAATTATGGAAAGGAGGGAACAGGTGATTACATTCACAGAATGAACCTTGAAAACACAACATTTACATATGGTGGACTACACTTACTCTAACAAACTAAGCAAAAATGGCATCAGTTTGAGCAATGGCTACAAACTTGCAGCAGCAGGAGCGTCGATATCCGGCCAGCTGTCGACTCGGTTTGCACTACAGATATATAGTGGAAAAATTTATTCAGCATGAACGAAATAAAATAAAATGGAGACCAACGTGTCACATGACAGCGCGCGGCCAAAATAATGAGGAAAAAGCTAGATGCATATCCATCAAAGAATGCTGCAGGTATAACAAATTAGCCATACATATCACATTTGTCGCTGATTTAATCAAATCCATTATTAGGAGGATCACCACCTATCAGGATATAACTAGGAGGATCACCACCTAGAATATTTGCCACCATAGAAGCCAATGAATCTTTGCATACTGAGCAAAAACTTTTTTTTTGAAAAGGAGGGTGTACTCCCAGCCTCTGCATCTGGACGATGCATGCAGTCATATTATTAATTATTCCCAAAGACCTTACAAGGTAATACATCAATAAGTCTGAAGCCACCATCTTGGCAACGCCTGTTGCTACTCCTATCCCTTGATAAAGGGGTGCCGAATGTCTGAGCCTAATACCAAACAGACGTCACACCAAAACCTAACATCTAAGAGCATCTCCAACAGCCGCGCTAAACTAGCGCCGCGCCGCAAAATATGTCGTTTTAAGCGGCGCAACGTCGAAGCGCTCAGGCGCGCAAAAAGCGGCGCGCTAAAGCGGGTTGGTAGCGGTCAAAAACACTTACCAGCGGCGTATTTGAGCGCCCACTACAGCAGCGGCACACTCGGCGCTTCGCGCCGCTCTTCCTCTCGCTTCCACCCCGACCGGCAGCGGCGCGCCGCCGCCCGCGCACCAGCGACCGTCTCAGGCTTCCCGGCCTATCCCTTGCGCCCGCTTCCGCCCATCCTCCTAGTATCGCGGCGCCCAGCGCCTCCGTCGTCCGAGGAACAGCGCCCGAGCGCTCGCTGCCGCGCCGCGCCCGCAAGGTGTTTGACAAAACGCCTACAAGGTATGTATTGCTCAAACTTCATGAATTTGGTGCATGTTTTGAATTGTAGTTTTTATAGTATAGTATTGAACATTGTAGATGAGTTCGTCGTATGATTCTTCCGAAGAAGAATTTGATATGGAAGAGGAGGAGGATCTTGCAATGATCGTAGCTATGCATATCAATAAAAAACCGAAGCACGGTGGTTCGGTTATGGGTCGGCAGAAAATTTGGAGGGATAGGATCGATGCCCACAACAGATTGATCAGGCATTATTTTGCGGAGAATCCTATATACCCCGAGTCGTATTTTAAATGGCGGTTTAGGATGAGCACCGAGTTGTTCAGGCGCATTGCAGAGAAACTAGCGAGCCATGACCGCTTTTTCAGCAAAAGAGGAATGCCACGGAGAGCTCGGGCATAGCACCTTTCAGAAGGTGACAGCCGCTGCGTATGTTGGCATCACGGTATACCGGCTGATCTTGTTGATGATCACTTGGCTATGGGTGAGAGCCAAGCCATCATGTGTGTCAAGCGCTTTGCAGTGGGAATTGTGCAAGTGTTTGGCGAGGAGTATTTGAGATCTCCCAATGCTCAAGACATCGCAAGGCTATTGGCGATGAACAAAGCTCGCGGCTTTCCTGGCATGCTTGGCTCAATAGATTGCATGCATTGGAGTTGGAAGAATTGTCCAAAGGCATGTCATGGGCAATTCCACGGCCAAAAAAAGGGTTCCACTATAATCCTTGAAGTGGTGGCCGATCAGAAGACTTGGATTTGGCATGCATTCTTTGGAATGCCTGGATCTTTGAATGACATCAATGTTGTCAACCGGTCACCACTGATGAATAAGATTGCAAACGGTGAGTTGCCACCGGTGCAGTTTGTAGCAAATGGCCGTACGTACAACTATGTCTATTATCTAGCGGATGTCATCTATCCAAAGTGGCAAACCTTCGTGAAGCCGTTGAAAAAGCCGGAAGGTAAGAAAAATCTTGATTTCCACAATGCTCATGCGGCGGCTAGAAAAGATGTGGAGAGAGCATTTGGGATTTTGCAAGCCCAATTTGCTATTGTGAGAGGACCGGCTAGATTTTGGGATCAAAAAATGCTTTGGTACATCATGCACGCTTGTGTGATCATGCACAACATGATCATCGAGAATGAGCGTGGCCAAGATTTAGACTACTCACAGTATGAGCTCTTGGGACATCCCGTGCGAGTGCGGCGGAGGGCTGAAAGGGTAGCCCGTTTTGTTGCCTCCTATCATGCCATTCGGCGTCCCGCAACGCACAAGGAACTTCAGAATGATCTAATTGAAGAGTGGTGGGCATGGCATGGACGGCAAAGAGCATGATGATATCTGCACTCGACATTGTATTGTTCATGAACTATTTGTTGTGTTGTAATAATTTATTTTGAACTATTTGTTGTTGTACTGAACGATAAACTATTTGTTTGAGTTGTAATGATTTATTTTGAACTATTTGTTATTGATTTTTATTTTGTTTGTTTGATCATTTTGCTCATCTTCTTTGAAATGTTCATGTGGTTTGTATGGCGCGCGCGCTGTATTTTTCTTTGGAGCGGCCTTGGCTGTGCATTATAAGCGCCGCTCTTTGGATGAGCCTTGCCGCTGGCTAACAGGTTTTTTTTGTGGCGCTTTACATGACTGTTGGAGATGCTCTAAATCTAAAGCCGGATGCCCCATCCAAGCCACTACCTAGACTGGGTCACATACTGGTCCGACACAGTCCCGGTGAGCACCGCACGCTGCAAGGGCCGTCACCTCCATCTTCCATAGATCCATCCTCAGAGTAGACTTGATGCATCGACCTTACGAGGCCTCTTTGCCATCGACGCCAGACAGCCTCCTCCTCCTGCACGAGTTCATCTCCACGCATCGGACACCGAGTCTCCACTGCGCCACGCTGCCGAGATCCGCCACCATCATTGCGTAAGATGAATCATCGCTCCACCGAAGACGCCTTCCACTGGTCCCTCGAGCCGAAATGAAACCTCCAAGAATGACGCCCCCAAAAGGGAAACGACGTAAGAGCGCCGCCATCATCCGATCGAACTTATTAGGGTTTTCCCCGAAGGTAGCAAATTGAGGTCTTGAACTTCTCCACGGCGATGCCTTCAGGAAGGATACGCCACAGAAAAGCGTCGCCATCGCCGGCCTTGGCACCTAGCCGAGAGTAGGGCTTTCACCCGGATCTGCTCGACGAACCTTCATCCAGCATCTTGTGCATCTGAACTCGACCACCCCCAGCACCTCAGCGTCGCCGGTGCTCCAGTCACCACCGCTTCATCTCGTGCCTCCACGCCCTGGACATGTGCTCATGGCGCCCCTGCCACACCGCGTCACGGAGCCTGGCCACCAGTTGCATCACCACCTCTGTCCCGCAGGGCTGCCGGACAGTACTCCCCAGCCCTCAGCCTCCATCCCCGATCAAATCTGAGCACTCCCAGATCCTCCGCTAGAAGACGGCGCCCATGGCATGAACCATGCGGAGCAACCAGCGAAGGAGACCACACAGTCGAAGATCTGGACATCGGGGGAATGAGTCGGGCATGGGGGCGACTTGCTCCCCTACGATACTGACAAGGGGATGGAGGCCCGCTCCCCAACCCACTCACCAGACCACGAGTAGCCCCGCCGTCGCCAACGCCACAAGGGCTTTGCCCAGTGGCGCCCGTCGACGGCGGCGAGGGGAAGGGAGGCGAGGGAGGAACCCCTAGGCGGCGGCGCGCTCCCAAGTCGCCCGCAGGGTGGGGCGACCCGAGACCTGGCGAAGGAAACACCTCTCCTTCGTCCACACCATGGTTTTCAATTTCAGTTTCAGAAAAATTTCAGCGCCAACCGAAATCACCGAAATTCAGTGAATTTCAGTGATTTCAGTTTCCATTTCAGCCAAATGACTGAAATATTTACTTGAATTCAATTAAAAATTTAAAAAATTAGAAATCTATTTTTAAAAAATATTTGAATCCCTGTGTTGTAATGAAATTGCTGAAATATTTTGGCTGAAACGTAATATTTCAGTGCCTACTGAAATTACTGAAATTCAGTGAATTTCATCGGAATCTCACTGAAATTGAAAACCATGGTCCACACACATATTGAGGAAAAACTTGCCCTTCGCAAGGTAAACAGATCAGGAGGACGAATTCAGTTCCATCCTCAAACAAGATTGCTCTAGAAAATCTGGTCATCCACTCCAGCTAGCAAAGATCGGATCACAAAAACGATAAAAGCTTTTAATCTCATTTCCTCTTTAGCTGCAATGCTCATGATCTCACTCCAGCATCCTAACTTAGCCGACCTCACCTTCTTCCTTGAGCAAGAAGCCGCTCCACAACAGCGAGGTCTCCATTTTCGAGCAGGCCGTGGTGACTATGGTCATGTTGAACCCTCCGATGGTCTCAAAGATCTCGAAGTGGTCCCCTATCTCTGGGGAGAACTCGCAGAACTCAGTTGCAATGAAGAACTTGACGCAGTTGCCCTGCTCGATCGCCAGCTTGGAATCCAGCATGGATAGCACCGTCAGGACCCTGACAAGGAAGTTGTACATCCCGTGCCCTCGGATAATGCTTTGCCCGAGGGAGACAACGTCTTTCTGGGACCCCAGATGTGCATTGGTCGCCTTTCCTTTCAGTTGGGCGGGCAGTTCTACCTGTATGCATCGCTGGCCACACAGAATCTCCATGGCTAGTTTCCCAAACTGGATTTTGGCGCCAACGGTAGACTTGGGCACTAGTCTGATCTCAAACAATCCAGGGACTTCCATGATGTTGGTGTGGTTCAGTTTGAGCAACAGATCCTCACGCAACGCATCTTCGTAGTGGAAGCGGACACTAGTAGAAAAGAGGGCTTTGGTCCACCCCGGGTTAGCCCATTAGTCCCGGTTCAGTCTAAAACCGGGACTAATGGGGCATTAGTCGGTTCAGGCGCCAGAGGCCACGTGGGCCATTTGTCCCTGTTAAATCTGAACCTTTTAGTCGGTTGGTGCCACGAACCGGGATTAAAGGTGCGATGCCCATTAATCTTGGTTCGTGGCACCAACACGGACTAAAGGTTAGACCTTTAGTCGGTTCGAGCCACCAACCGGATACTAATGGGGTTTGAGGTGATTAATGCCGGTTCATGGCACGAACCGGTACTAAAGGTCACATTTTCAAACTCCACCCCCTGGATCGCCTTTTCAGTTTTAAAAAAAATAAAAGAAATTGATGAAAATGTCAAAAAAATAAAAAAATTAGTTTCCCATGTGATATGTGGTCTAGTTGTTGGGAAAATTTGCAAATGTGAATTTTGACTTTATTTGCAAAATCTCTCTAGAATTTAGTAAAATGGGCATAACTTTTGCATACTGACTCGGATGAAAAAGTTTTTTATATGAAAATCATCTCCTCAAAAAGTTACGTTCAATTTTAACGGGGGAACCCCGTTAAACATTTTCAAAATCCTCAAAAACCTAACAGAAAAAAAGTTACAGGGCTTTTAAGATCTAAAGTGGAAAAAATCAAAAAAAATTCAGTTATTAAATTAATTATTCTAGAATATTAGTGTTACTAAATAATTATTAATTTCAGTTATTAAAAATCAAAAAAATCTAACTATGGTCAAACTAATTATTCTAGGATATTAGTGTTACTAAATAATTATTTTAGTTATTTTGAATTTTGGTCAAATCTGGTCAAACTGTGGTCAAACAATGGTCAAACTAATTATTCAAGAAATATTAGTGTTACTAAATAATAATTGTTTTTTAAAACAATAGTTTAAAACTCAAACAGTGAAATGTGTCACTTCATGCTCACGCAAAATTCCTGAGGGTTAATAGGATTGACATCTTACTATTGTCAGGAAAACAACAAGTGCAGACTTGAAAACGAGGAAGAATAGAACCCGGAAGTTAAGCGTGCTCAGGCTGGGGGAGTGGGAGGATGGGTGACCGTTCGGGAAGTTAGATGATTAGGAATGATGAGGGGTGATTAGAGATTAGAGGATAAATTGAGCAGTGATGAGGGGTGGTGATTAGAGATTAGAGGTTAAAATAATTCAGAAATTTGAAAATAAAAAAAATTCAAAAAAATTTCAAAAAAAAAATCATAAAATTTCCTTTAGTCCCGGTTGGTGTTACCAACCGGGACTAAAGGTGGAGCTCCACGTGGCCGCGACCTTTAGTCCCGGTTCAAGAACCGAACCGGGACTGATGCCCCCTTTTCTACTAGTGGGAGTGGGAACATCATGGCTTTTCCACTTTTCATGCCCTTGGCCTTGTTGCCCACCCGCCGTTTCTGAACAAACAGATTATTTATTAGCAATTTCTAACAGAGGCATAACTACTAATCCACTACTAACTGAAGTTGTCATCACCACCATCAAATCAGAACACTAGATCAATTGAACATCACATGAATAACTGCACTTCATCACTATATAATTTTTTTGAAGGGAAAGCATCACTACATAATCCTGTTGCATTTTTCTCTAATGCTTCCCCATTTAAATACATATATAAAAAACTAAGTTGAATCTCCTTGCAGGTTACCTGTGAGCCGTATGCATCTTTCTGATGCAGAGGCTGGGGTAACCCCCTTTTTCCAAAAAAAAAACCTGTGGGTTATAGTGACAAGTGTAACCGCATATTATTTTTCTGATCTCTTGTCAATTCTTCAGATATCCTCATCTCTACATGATATTTTTCACAGAACGTCTACTGTTTCGTAAACTAGCAGACTGACCATATGAGATTTAATGGATACAATATGGACAACCAGTAGAAGCATGTTTCTATCCCGTAGAATTTAGTTATTTCCATATTCTTTTCGTTAGGAAATTTGCTTGGCCAAGAAAATGTTAAAAGCTCCGCTGTTAATCTTCTACATATTTAGTTACATAGCAGATGTGGTTTTAATTTTGTTTGACCTCAATTAGTTCAGAACTTGGATGTTAGTTTCATTTTTGTTAACTGAATGGAAAAGTTATCTCTGATTGCTAAACAGACAGAACCCAAATCAGCTATTGTGATCATTGAATCGACTAAATTATTTCTACTCTCTTCCTCTGATATCAATATATCACTTTTAAACTCTTTGTTTATCCAGGCGAGCCGTCTGACACTTATGTGAAATTTCAGACTTTCAGTTAGCACGGCATAGCATGTTATTCTGTTTTGACACTATTTCCTACTTTTTTGTTGGCTGCAGGACGCCACGATATGAACATTGCATGCTGGTCTAGCAATAATGAATGGCTGCAAATTTTGCTGTTGTAAGGCATATGCTAATCCAGTATACATATCAATACTCAATTCTGGTTAGTTGCATTCTGCTTTTGGTGAAGCAAAAGGCGGATAATGTCTACCAAAATCAGAATGCATGTATTCGTGGATTGTTCATTATATATACACAGAAAGTAGTCTTTATCGAAAAAAATACACAGAAAGTAGTGCAACGACTGTTCACCCGTAAAGCTCATATAATGTCCACAAAGTACTAGAGTATAAATTAAGACATTATGGTGTGTGGTTCAATTTAACCAATGTAATGTACTCCCTCCGTTCCGATTTACTCGTCGTGGCGGAGGGAGTGCCAACTATATATAGTATAGACTCATCTCCCCATGGTCATAGCATTCTGGTTTTCTGGTGCTATTCTAATGCATCGGCTTAGATTATTTAATGTACTTGCATTTATCCAGACCAAGAAAATGAGGTGTTTTCTCAGCTAAATATACACATATAGTATTAAAGCATTGAAGTAGTTCTACACAGTTCACAGAAGTCAAGGCCTCACTTGCTGGCATGACGAAGTGCGCATATTCTGGTAGTTGCTAATCATTTACAAATGGATACTAAAGTCACAACACAACTAGCAGAGCATGGTAGATTCAGAACAATTAGGGGAGTGAATAGCACACCTGAACCAACATCTGCTGCTCCAGGGCTTGAGCTGCACGCAGATAGCACAAACAATTCACTCAACACTCCACAAGCAGGGGACGGGTTGGCATCACGAATTTGAGATAATATATAGCAGGAGACGTACCTGAAGGCATGAGTGAGTGGTCCAAGCCTGGAGAGCTAGCAGAGGAGACATGGCGGCTTGCTGGTGCGCCCTGGAAGCAGCCTAATCATTCAGACCACATGCAGTAAAACACACCAGATCAGTTCAAAGAGGTTGTAAAATCAGTGTGCTGCACTCCTGCTTCTGCTGTAAAGAAAGGGCTCCAAGTCCAAGAAACACCGGGGAGAGGGGAGGGGCACAACCTGAGAGATGGTGGCAGCGGCGAGGGCATGGCCGGACCTGGACGCGATGATGACAGATCTGATGGACATGGCTGCTGCCGTGTATGCCTTCCCAGCAGCGGGTACCTGAGGAAACAGAGAAGAGGAGAAGGTAGAAGGTGATGAGGAGTCCCATGGGCCTTGTGGGTTGGAATGGGTCTTTTAACAACTTTCTATCATGGGACAAGGTACACAAGTTTAGGAATAGGGCCCTACTCATCCCAAACTGGTTGCAGCAATTCGTGTCATTCGGGTTGTCGATAAAATGCAAAAAACTTGGCATCCTAGCTATGCCTCTCTTAAGCATGGGGCTTTAGCTGATTAGAACACGCTGGTTACTAATTCTAGCCCTTCTAACTACCATGGCCATATAGGCACCATTAGCACTTGTCATGTCTTGCCACTGTCATCCATCTCTATGAATTAAAAGAAGATGGAATATACGCGAAGGTGCTGCAAAGAAGGGTGGGGGAAAAGGGGACCTGGATCTCCGGGACACACGCCGGCGGACGACGGGACAGGGTGGGGGAGCAAGAGAGGAACGGGGAAAGGAGGAGGAGGGGTACAAGTACCTCCGCAGCGGCGAGGAGGCGCGCCGACGACGTGACCGGCGGCGGCGCGATCCAGCTGAGTGAGAGGGCGGCGGGGAATGATCATTCAGGTGGGCCTTTCTCCACGCACGAGGCCTATTTTATGGAGACAGGCCGAATGAAGGCCTGAAATGGGCTTAATATCTTTGAGCCCAGTCCAGACAATGTATGTATGTATGTATATCGCAGGCTCAAAAAAAATGTATGTATATATATCGAGCCAGACAGCTAAATATTCCTTTATCCCTAAAAAAAACTAAATACTCCTTTGCCTAAAAAAAAGAAATAAAAAAGGTAAGTACTCCTTTAGTGCACCACACCAGATGTAGTGCACGTGAAGGGACGGCGGCGTCCCCCAACGTGCGGATCGGCGTGCATCTGCTCTCCCGTGGTAGTGCCATGGCGGAGAGGATGAGGAACGGACCAGCGTCGTCGCAGGTGGCGGCGAGGGCTGAGAAGGAGGCGGCTACGCCGAGGACGGAGAAGGCGGCTGCTACACCGGGATCGTCGACTCAGAAAGCGCAAGGGGCTTCCCCGATGAAGACGCCACTGGGCGGAACGAGCAGGGTATCTTCACAGTCACCTGCAGATGGGAAGATGTCAGCGGAAGCGGCTGGGCTTTTGGCGCGTCTGGGCGGGCTGGTATTGACAGAGAAGGAGGCCACGGGATTTGTTTTTAAGGATTCTGCGCAGGAACAACCGAGGGCTGCAAGGTGGTCTACAATCGGAAAAGCTTTCACGCCGAGGTTGATGAACCACCGTGCTTTAGGGAAGTCGATGCCGAGGGCTTGGGGCCTTCACCGGGAGGCTAAGTTCAAGATCATTGGGAGAAACATGTTTCTGGTGAACTTCGGCAGCGAAGACGACTGGAAACATGCGCTTAACAACGGCCCTTGGCAATTTGATTTTAATGTGATGGTGCTTAAGGATTATGATGGTGCAACTAGGCCATCGGAGATGATCTTCGACTCAATAGAGGTTTGGGTAAGAGTTGCAGATCTCCCACTGGATAAACGCTCGAAGGCTTTTGGTGAAGCTCTAGGTAATTGGCTGGGAGAAGTAGTCCGCGTGGATGTAGAGAAAGTTGGTTTTGCCAAGGGTACAGAACTCCGCTTCAGGACTAAACTTTCAATCTTTGAACCTTTGGTGAGAGGTTTTTATCTCAAAAAATGAGAAGAGGACCTTGAACAAACCTGGTTCGATTTCACCTATGAAAAGATTCCGCATTTTTGCTTCGAGTGCGGGCGTCTGGTACATGGCGTAGAAGGGTGTGTTCCTCATGTGAAGTCGGATGATCAGTGGGGAGAATGGCTTCGAGCCTCATCTGGCCGGGCCGTTCCTATGAGAGAGGGATCTAGCAGGGGACCATCTGGAAGTGCAAACAGTCAAGGAAGTCTTAGATCAAACGATGCCGGGGTGGAAGGATGAAGACAGGTTCGGTTCAGGATGCCCCAACCAAACGTAATTTGCATCATGAGTTTGAAAACTCAGAGGCCTCACTAGTAGAAAAAGGGTCAAATGTGAGACACATTAGTCCCGGTTTGTAACAGAACCGGCACTAATGTGGCCATTAGTGCCGGTTCCAACGGCTAGCCGGGAGGAGCTCTTTAGTACCGGTTCGGTGGCAAACCTTTAGCACCGGTTCGTGCCACGAACCGGTACTAATGAGAGTGGTGGCAGGATGTTGTCAGAATGGGGCCCTTCCAGCACCTTTAGTACCGGTTCGTGGCACGAACCGGTACTAAATATCGTCCTATATAAATCCTTCGTCCACCCGCACTCTGTTCTTCCCCCTTTCCCCTCTCCATCTCCTCTGTTCTTCCCTTCTTCCTCTCGAGTTCATCACAAAATTTGCCCCAAATTTGTCAAGATTTGCAGGCCCTCATCCATTCAAATGATCACCAAGGTTAGCAACTTTGTCCTTTCATCTCTCATTGCTAGATTAGCTCTTGCATTGGTTTATATAGTGATTAATTGTGGGTTTTAGTAATTTGGAAGGAATTATATGTGGTAGTTTTGATTTATATGCAATTTGAGGTCAAAATAACACTTAGTTTGCATATGTAGGTGTGGTTTACTTAGTGCCTTCTAAATCTCTGTCGTAACCACCGCCGATCGCTCAAGCACCGTCTCTGTCAGCCGGGCACCACCTTGTGGTGAGCCTCTTGTTCATGAAATTTTATATAAAAAATTGATGTTTGTGTGATTTGGATATATAGTTACTCGTATAATAATTATCTTACCCGACGTTGTTTGTTATACATAGTGCCATGGTTTTGATATCCGTCCCCGTCGACCCTCGTCCTTGTTATGATTCGGATGTGGTATATTATCTTTTAAAACTATTTGTTGCATTTCGTGTTTATGACAAATTATGCCCATCAAGTTGACATAGATATTTTTATCTAGGAGGTATGTGAACCGAAATTCCAACCGACCCTATTGTCGAGAGGTTAAATTTAGTTGAAAGAGAAAGCGAGTACTTGAAAGAAAAATTGAAAAGAATTGAGGGAAGAAGATGGAATTGGAGTTGCATGTTGCCGATGTCGTGCGATGATCACAAGATCAAGATGGAGAAAATGCGCTTGAAGATTAGAAAGATTAGAAAATATGCCATCGATAGTGAGGCTTGGTATCATTATACCGTTGGATCAATTGTTACCTTAGTTGCGATCTTGATCGCATTTGTTGTTGCATTTAAATGCTTTAGCTAGAGAGTTATTTGTTTGTTGCATTTAAGTGTTGTATGAACTTTATGTATGAACTTGTATTAATTTGGTCTATTCGGTGTTGTGTAATGAAGATGAGCCGCAATGGATGTACGATGACCGATGCTCTCCCCAGTTCGTTGAGGGCGTGCATACTTTTCTCGCTTGCGGCTGAGGCAAACAAGCGGGCGGATGGTTTTATGCCTTGTCCATGTGCTGGCTGTAAGAATGGTCGCAATTACTCTACGTCAAGAACCATTCACGTCCACCTGTTTGAGTCTGGTTTCATGCCCCACTATAATGTTTGGACCAAGCACGGAGAAAGAGGGGTTATGATGGAAGACAATGAAGAAGAAGAGGACGACGACAGCTATCCTGGCCATGGGTTCCCTGAATACGATGATACAACAATGGGGGAAGAAGCTGAGCCGGTAATGCGGGAAGAAGCTGGGCTGGCAATGCGGGAAGAAGCTGAAGAAGAGGCATCAGATGAGCCCGTTGATGATCTAGGTCGGGCCATTGCCGATGCAAAGAGAAATTGCGCAAGTGATTTGGAGAAGAAGAAGTTGCAGCGCATGTTAGAGGATCACAAAAAATTGTTGTACCCGAATTGCGTGAGGGTGACAAGAAAAAGCTGGGCACCATCTTGGAATTGCTGCAATGGAAGGCAGAGAATGGTGTATCGACAAGGGATTTGGAAAGTTGCTTTGGTAATGATAAAGGATATGCTTCCAAAGGACAACGAATTGCCCGAGAGTACGTATGAAGCAAAGAAGGCTGTCTGCCCTCTAGGGTTAGAGGTGCAGAAGATACATGCATGCCCTAATGATTGCATCCTCTACCGCGGTGAGTACGAGGATTTGAACGCTTGCCCGGTATGTGGTGCATTGCACTATAAGATCAGCCGCGATGAGCATGGTGATGTCGAGGGCGAGCGCCCAGAAGAAGATTCCTGCCAAGGTGATGTGATATTCTCCTATAATACCACGGTTGAAACGCTTTGTTCCAAAACAAAGAGCATGCCAAGGCGATGCGATGGCACAGAGAAGACCGTAAGAAAGACGGAAAGTTGAGAGTACCGGTGACGGGTCGCAGTGGAGACAAATCGAAAGAAAGTGCGGGACGGAGTTTGCAGATGACGCAAGGAGCGTATGGTTTGGTCTAAGCGCAGATGGCATTAATCCTTTTGGGGAGCAGAGCAGCAACCATAGCACCTGGCCTGTGACTCTATATTTGTATAACCTTCCTCCTTGGTTGTGCATGAAGCGGAAGTTCATTATGATGCCAGTGCTCATCCAAGGCCCTAAGCAACCCGGCAACGACATTGATGTGTACCTAAGGCCATTAGTTGAAGAACTCTTACAACTGTGGAATGGAACAGGTGTACGTGCATGGGATGAGCACATGGGGGAAGAATTTGAACTAAAGGCGTTGCTGTTCGTGACCATCAATGATTGGCCTGCTCTGGTAACCTTTCGTGACAGACAAACAAGGGATACCGCGGATGCACGACTGTTTGGATGATACCGACAAGATATATTTGAATAGTTGTATGAAGAATGTGTACCTGGGACATCGTCGATTTCTTCCGAGCAGCCATCCCGTAAGAAAGAAAGGCAAGCATTTCAAAGGTGAGGCGGATCACCGGACGAAGCCTCGCCACCGTACTGGTGCTGATGTACATGATATGGTCAAGGATTTGAAGGTGATATTTGGAAAGGTCCTGGCGGACAACCTGTTCCGAAGGACGCTGACGGACGCGCACCCATGTGGAAGAAGAAATCTATATTTTGGGACCTGCCATATTGGAAAGACCTAGAGGTCCGCTCCGCAATCGACGTGATGCACGTGGACGAAGAATCTTTGCGTGACCCTGCTTGGCTTCTTGGGCGTGTATGGGAAGACAAAAGATACACACGAGGCACGGAGGACCAGCAACGTA
Source organism: Aegilops bicornis (assembly GCA_021605145.1). Lineage (NCBI taxonomy): Eukaryota > Viridiplantae > Streptophyta > Magnoliopsida > Poales > Poaceae > Aegilops > Aegilops bicornis. Next base: position 798,131,473 of record CM038673.1, on the reverse strand, counting down.
TGCACGGAGAAGACGGCATACATCAGGGTCATGCAAGCTACGCTCTTACCAAAGAAGAGAAGGAAATCTTCTTTGAATGCCTGCTCAGGATTAAGGTACCGTCTGGCTTCTCGTCGAATATAAAGGGAATAATAAACATGGCAGAGAAAAAGTTCCAGAACCTAAAGTCTCATGACTGCCATGTGATTATGACCCAACTGCTTCCGGTTGCATTGAGGGGGCTTCTACCAGAAAACGTTCGATTAGCCATTGTGAAGCTATGTGCATTTCTCAATGCAATCTATCAGAAGGTAATCGATCCAGAAATCATACCAAGGTTACAGAATGATTTGGTGCAATGTCTTGTCAGTTTCGAGTTGGTGTTCCCATCATCCTTCTTCAACATCATGACGCACGTCCTAGTTCACCTATGCGAAGAGATTAACGTTTTGGGTCCTGTATTTCTACACAATATGTTCCCCTTTGAGAGGTTCATGGGAGTCTTAAAGAAATATGTTCTTAACCGTATACGCATGAAGGAAGCATCTCCAAGGGCCATCAAAATGAGGAGGTCATTGAGTTTTGTATTGACTTTATTCCAGACCTTAAGCCGATTGGTGTTCCTGAATCATGCATAAGGGCGCATCGGATGGAAAAGGCACGCTAGGAGGAACAAATAATATGTATGGACGGACATTCTCTCACTTGAAGCACACTACACAGTTCTACAGAATTCCGCCTTGGTGGCTCCGTATATGGATGAACACAAGAATTTGCTACGCTCCAAACACCGGAGCGGTCTCGATGACCGGATTACACGTGAACAAACTAGGAGTTTCGCCACTGGTTGCAGAACCGCATTACCATGCATGACACCTCTATTAAAGATGACATGTACTTGCTGTCCCAGTTACCATCTTCGAATATAATGACTTTCAAAGGGTATGAGATAAATGGTAATACACCCAAGATAAGAAGAGCACCAACCAAAACAGTGGTGTCCGCTTTGATGCAGAAACCAAGACGGGAAAGGAAACATATTATGGTTATATACAGGACATATGGGAACTTGACTATCGACGTGGTTTAAAGGTCCCTTTGTTTCGGTGCAAATGGGTCAATATGACACAAGGCGGGTAACGGAAGACCCGCGATGCGGAATGACAACAGTGGATCTCAACAATCTTATGATGCAGCAGAACCATTCGTCCTAGCCAATGATGTGGCACAGGTTTTCTATGTGAAGGACATGTCTACCAAGCCAAGAAAAGAAAAGATAAGGAAGTTTAATGCATCGTGACGATGAGCCAAAGAGGCACATAGTTCTTTACGGGAAGAGAAACATCGTGGGAGTGGATGACAAGACAGGACAAGTCGAGAAGATTATGAAAAGTTTGATGAAATTGCTCCATTCACAAGTGAATATTGACCCGAGCATCCCGTTAAATGATGAAGATTTTTCATGGTTACGGCGCAAAGGGACACACGCTGAAGAAAAATTTTCACACACAAAGATCTGGGATGTGATCGGCTTCACTAGCTATCATCACTTTCTTCTGTGTTTCGCACCGAGAGGGGAATCTCTTTAATAGTTAGGGTAGTTATGTGTTTTGGCATTTGAAACGCGAAGAATATTTTATGTGCAAACAAATTCACACTAATTTCAAATAATTCAAAATTTAAACTATTCAAATTTGAAAACTACGGGCACTAACAGAAAGTTTGTAATTTTTTGTACCTAAAGAGGCTGTGTCAGCCTCCGGTCAGGCTATGGCCCCACCATCACCATTTTGGTGCCAGTTCGTACCACGAACCGTTACTAATGAGGTTGTGTCAGGTAAGGCTGGGGCCCCACGAGCACCTTTTAGTACCGGTTCATGGATGAACGAGGCGTAAGCTGTTTTTAGTCCCACCTCACGAAGTGAGAGGGACTAGGAGCGGTTTATAAGCCCTGAGTGCAGAGACGATGAAGAAGAGGATCAATGCTCACGTTGCTTAGCTTCAAGCCTTCAGGAATACGGTAGACTGCACGGAGCTATGCGCAGTGCAGTTTACACTATTCCAAAAGGGTTGAAGCAAATTAACGAGCATTGCACCTCTTTTTTATTTTTAATAACTTATTACAACTCCGGACTTCTTCTGTTATGGCAAAAACTAATTGCACGTCGACATTTCTTTTTTTTAAGTTATAACTCCAGACTTTGACCATCAAGTTTTGCAAAAAAGAAAAAATAGCAGAAAAAAAAGAAAAACTATAGCTGAAAAGAAAAAATATATATAAAAAAACTACTCAAAAATAAATAGAAGAAAATAAATATAGCACAAAAGAAAAAACTACTCAGAAATAAATAGAAGAAAAAATAAAGCAGAAAAGAAAAAAAATTATATTTGCTATTTTTCAGTCGTTTACAAAATGACCGTGAAATTGAAAATCACTACAAAATGAACTCTGAAAATGTTGAATTTTGGCAAACTAGATGAAAAACTACTCACAAATAAATAGAAGAAAATAAATATAACAGAAAAGAAAAAACTATACAAAAAACTACTCACAAATAAATAGAAGAAAATAAATATAACAGAAAAGAAAAAACTATACAAAAAACTACGCAAAAATAAATAGAAGAAAATAAAGCAGAAAAGAAAAAAACTATAAAAAATTAGCGCTGCCTGTGGCTGATAGGCCACAGGTGTGTAATTACAGGCCTTAAAGGCCCAGCAGACTCACAGAGGCAGCGCATGAGTTTAGGCCCACAAGCCTGCTATCTGAGAGGAGTTCGAAGTGGTAGCCGCGGCTGGGTTTATAAACCAGTGCGGCTGCCCTTCGCCCAGGGAGGTGGGACTAAACTTTGGGGTGGCAGCGCGAGGCCTTTAGTACCGGGTCGTGGCACAAACCGGTACTAAAGGGGGGGCCTTTAGTACCGGTTTGTGCCACCACCCGGTACTAAAGGGGTCGCTTCCGCCGCTTGGGCTGGCCAAAACTGGCCTTTAGTACCGGTTGGTGGCTCCAACCGTACTAAAGGTGCCTTCTATATATACAACACTTCAAAATTTCATTCCCCTCTGCTTCTTCCTCTGCTTCCATCGTCTCGTCGCCGCCCCGTCCCGTCGCCGCCCTTGTCTCCGTCGCCGCCCGTCCCGTCGCCGCCCTCGTCTCCGTCGCCGCCTGGGCCCGTCCCGTCGCGCCGTCCCAGCGTCGCCGCCCGGCCAAATCACCGCCCCGGCCGTCGCCTCGCCGTCGCCGTCGCCCAGTGAGCTCTCCCCTCTAACCCCTCCCTCGCCTCAAGGGCCACCATGGGCGTCGCCCCTCCCCGAGCCCATACACACACACACACACAAGCATGATGAACACACACACACACATGTATGAATTAATGCATGTATATATTAGTATATACGTATTTTGTATGTTTAATTAGTTTAGATTATTTAGATTATTATTTTTTCACTATTATATATGTATGAATGCATGTTAGATGGATATAATTAGTGTTTAATTAGTATGATTTTTTTTTATATAATGTTGTTTTTCAGTTTTTTAATGGATGTATAGAAGTTGTGTTTTCTGTTTTTAGTGTTAGATGCTTAATTAGTATGAAATAGTATATAGATTTTTGAAATAGTAGAAATGTTAGAAATTTTAGTTATCAAAATCCAATCATTAAAAAATATTACTTTTTATGGGCATATAGCTAGTATTTGTTCTTGACGATGCCCGCCCGCATCCTCGCCGTCGACCCGTTCATGACGACGTCCAGCCGACCCATGTCCGGGACTGGGCTCCGCTGGCTGGCACCGGAGGTGCTGCTGGAGGGCGCGCCGCTTGATGAGGAACCCGCCCCGGTCCCGTCGTCGACCTTGATCTCGTTTGGTGGCGTTCGCGTGGGCCAGTTTCGTGCGGAGGGACCCGGCCTCACGGAGGAGGTACGTCGCCGTCGTGGAGGAGGACGAGCACGCCCATCGCTACATGGTTGCGTTAGAGGGCGGCAGGTTCTCCAATACCGGCAAGATCTTCGGGATCTCACTTCAGCTATGATCCCGTGAGGGTTCCTTCTCTTTGGGTGTCCACCGCATGACGCAGGAACCGCGAGTGTCCTAGATTCTTACGTAGTATTCAATCTTTAATTAGCTAGCCAGTGATGTACTATTCAATATTATATATTATTCGAGACGATGTATTTGAGATTATATCTATTATTCTAGACGAAGTATTCGAGATTATATCTATTATTCGAGACGATGTAATTTGAATACTAAATTGTTTTATATTTCTTTTGAATTAGTTAAATAAAAGCTATGGCAGACAATACCGACAGAGAGGGAGAACAGACCATGTTCGATATGATACGCGGGCCGATGATGATCGAGAATGAAGAAGATTATGACGGCTCAATTTCTAAACAACACCGGAGAGGGTGATATGATATTCGATCGCTGACGACCGAATTGATGAAGTCATGAACTACGATTATGACGATGACGAAGAACATGTTGATCCTGAAACAACAAAGACCGGCGAGGTATATATATTTATATAAGGTGTATCTGGTGATCATCACATGTTTTAAATGACTTGAAGATATATTAACGAATCGATCTTTGTTTTTCAGCCATCCGGATCGAGCAAATCTTCAGGCAAAAGGACGAAACGAGGCCCGAACAAAAGTTGAAGGAGGGCGTAAAGTACAATATCGAGGCGGTCGGACCTAATGGCGAACCATTAGCGCCTAAGAAGATTGCGGACAAGTTCATTCGTCGGTCGGAGTTCTTGTGAAGGACCAACTCGATCTCCCTTCAAGAATGGAGAGAGCCAGCAAAAGACAAAGGACAAAAGGCAAAGAGGACGCTGCTCCACGTCCAGATGTTACTTTTGTCGACAAGATCAAAAAGATCTGCTTTGGGATACTCTCATGGAACATTTCACCCTACCAGATCATTTCACAGAAACAGATGTGCAGAAAGTCAAGGACGCTGCTCTTAGGAAGATGGCGGTTGCATTCAAGAACCACAAGAATCGTGAATGGGACAAGTACGTCAAGGGAGGAAGGAAGACTACAGTATTCGAGGGAACACTAGAGAACCAATGTGCTCATTGGGACGATTTCGTGAAATTCAAGGATTCGGAATTAGCTAAGGAACGGTCGAGAATAAACAAGAAGAATGCCGAAAAAAAGGATAAGTTCCATAAGCTGGGGCGGTGGCTATCCGGTGGCAATGCCTAAGTGGGATAAGTCCGAGAAAGAGATGGAGGATGCGGTGCCACTCCGGTTACTAAGAGCTGGCCCCGTGGTCGGACTTGGTTCTATGCGCATGGGGGGGAGTTGGACCCGAAGAGAGGCAATGTTTCAACGAGGGCAAGTCTGAAGGGAGCCGACGATGCGATACTTGTTGCAATAGAAGAGGCACGATCGGGGGTGTTCCAGCCCAACAGAGAGAACGACGAGCTTACACGTGCCCTGGGAAATCCTGAACACCCGGAAGAACACGAGGCAAGGGCGCTTATTCCGTGGTATGAGGGGTTTTGACCGAACACCGACTACGTAACCCGTGCGAGAAAGAAGATTGCAGAGGCGAAGAAGAGGAAGATGGAGGAGGAGCAGAGGAAGCGGGACTATGAACGCCTTCAAGGCCTAGAAGCAAGTCAAGCGGAATTGGTAGTCAAATTCCAGCGGCAGCAGGAGCAGATCGACTCACTTACCCAGCAAAGGGGGTCTCAGCAGCTGCAGCAGCTAGCGAATGATCCAGCATTGGATAGCACCGCCCCATCCATGCCGAGAAGCAGCGTGGGTTCCGCCCCGGACGACGCAATGCTGGGTAGATACCCCGTGGATGACATCACGGAGAACACTAGCTGCGAGCTACACGTCAAAATGAAGAACATATCCATGAAGGTGGCGGACGGCGTTGCTTTTCCAGTTACCCCCAAAGCAACCTACCATTGCATCCCGATTCCAGAGGGCTATGCTCGTGTCATGGTTGACGAGGTGGTGCACCCATATTCGGGGCTAGAGCTTGACATTCCTGGAGGTGACGATGAGCGCTTTCTCGGAGACGCCAACCATCATATCATCCTATGGAAAAAGGATTGCATCATCTTTCCAGGCCACCGACACCGCGTCATCCGACTCCTCGTCGAAGTCCGCCACCGAGTCAGCAGTCTCCCGCTCCTGCAAGTCCACCAAGTCCGGCAAAGTGTCAGGCCACTCCTCCTCCAAGTCCGCCAAAGTGTCAGGCCACTCATCCTCCTCCTCCAAGTCAGCCACAGCGTCAGACGACCACCTCCTCCAAGTCCGGCACAACCTCAGGCCCCTCCTCCTCCAAGTCCGCACAGCCAGCGGCCACTCCTCCTCGTCCAACTCAGCCCGTCGGCCGGCGTCTCCGTCGCCTCGGCAATCGCAGAAGAGACACCCGCAGCTATGGTGTGTAGCAAGACGAGTCGAGGTAGTACAGGAAGTACAAAGCGGAGGCAAGCGATATAAATATGGTCCAAGCCTCACGCCTCTTCCGCAGAGGTCTTATGACAGGTCCGAGGAGGAAATCGCAGCCATATCAAGTCCAAGGTGGAAGCCCATTTTACACCGAAACCGCCACCGCCGCCAAAGGGAGAAAGTGCACGAGGAAGCGATTGACCACTTCATTCGTATGGCTCAACCACCAGCTCCCAAGCCTGTTGACACAGACTATGACGCCACATCAGGAAGTTAAATCGAGCACGCCCACGTAAGGAGGCGAGCCTGGATCGAGCAAACAAGAAGCAGCTGTCAAAAATGCGGAAAACCATTCCCACCTGGGAGAACAGGCGGCATAATCGATCCCTCGCTTGTTGTGCCAACAACACGTGATAAAGACGCTACCAATATTATTGTGGGCAAACAGTTTACGTTCTGAGGTGGGCAATGTGGTAATAACGGAGGACCATATAATGCAGGCTGAAGTTCTCAAAATCACTGTTGGACAACTCCTCGAGATCGAGCCCATGCCTGTGCTTAGAGAGGATGAAATAAAACGGAAATATGTCCGGGGCCAACCTTTGGTCGAGCTAGACAAGGTCAAGAACGTCCCAACGAGAATGTATGAATTGCATCAATGGTACATGAACATTACCAAGATTTCCGATCGATTGTCCCTCATGGTGAATGTCAAGGAGGATCATTACTTCCATGAGAAAGCTGTGTCCGTTGAGTATTCTGAAATGTTTCAGTTATACAATCAAGACGCACTCGACAAATCTATCGTCAGTTGCTATTATCTGTAAGTGATTTCTTTCTGTAATTTAAGTCTCAAGCTAGCTGTAGTGATCCTTTTGATAAATCATTACCTGTAATTATCCTCACTATATTCTTTTCTGTGGTATTATATGCAGGATGAAGATGTATGAAATGAGAAAAGGTGGACGCTTTGGCATTGGGTTCATTGATCCAAACACCGTTAATGAATACACATGGAAAATAAATCCACGTCATCAAAAGGCCGAGAGGACAACATGCTAGAGTTCTTGAAGCGCCTCAAATACAATGAAGATATACTACTTCCTTACAACTTCCAAAGTGAGTCACACTGTCTTGTACTACAAATTCTCTGTTTTTGCCTACTAGCTAGCTACATGATTTTGCTTACATATGCCCGCTTAATTAAGACATGCAAACGTGTGTGCATGCAGATTTCACTGGGTCTTGTGTATCATTAAAGTTGGCCTTGAACAGTTGAAATACTGGACTCACTACTCAAAGAAAAAACTGACTATAACATCTTGTTTGGGATAGTCAACAGGTAATTTCAATCATTATTAACTATATATCTCGGCCTATTTAGTTCGTCATCTTTCATGATATGAACTATTTAATAACCCTTTATTCATTTTCTTTGTCGGGCGGGCAGGGCTTGGGCAAGGTTCATCAGCGTGTCCCCAGGAGAATGGAAAAAAAGCTTAAATGGTTTCGACCCAAGATAAGTAATTAAGTAGTACTAGCTAGCTAGCTAGCTGCCATCTCTTTAATTATCATGCTTGATTAATTATTATCTGATCAAATTCCATTCTCGTAAAGGCCCTGAAGCAGGCGTAGGGGACTGATCTGTGTGCATTCTGCGTTTGCGAGAACATTCGCATGATGGCGTCCGAAAGGAGCAGATCTCAAAGACAGGAATGGGTACGCTTGTCAAAACACTATTCACAATTTTTACACCATTATCGATATCTAGTCACACAACTAATACACATGCATATTGATCTCCTTCTTAACAGTTCACAGAGGTGCGGAAGAAGCTCCTAGAAACGGAGCGCGTAGAAGCACTTCAGGAGGAAATAGTGGGATTTTTGCTCGACCAGGTCATAAATCCGAAGGGAGAATACTATTACCCGCTACCGCCTTCATGAAAACCACTTCCAATTGTCATCGTGCTCCGAAGGCACCAATTAGGCTAATGCCACTGGCTCCGAAGGCAACATGCATATGTAGGAGAAATTGTATATAGCTATACATGTGTGTATGTGTGAATTAATTAACATGATGGTTTGTAAGACACTGATGATATATATATATATGCATGATTGGTTCTACTAGAAATTCTATATATATATATATGCATAACGTGTACAATTTGTAGTATCGTAAAATACCAGCAAACGAAAAAGAATTAAAATGAAAACACAAAATTAAATGAAAAAGAAATCATAAAACTAAAAAAACCCCAAACCTTATAGTACCGGTTGGTCTTACCAACCGGTACTAAAGGGCTCCAGGCCTCGGAGCTGGCTCGTACATGGAGCCTTTTTTAGCACCGGTTCGTGCTGAACCGGTACTAAAGGGGGGGGGGCTTTAGTGCCCACACTTTAGTGCCGGTTATGGAACCGACACTAAAGGGCCTTACAAACCGGTGCTATTGCCCGGTTCTGCACTAGTGCCTCCTGCACTGGCGGTGGGGATAAGAGTGATAAGGGAGAAGTATCAAGCCCTAACAAACAGCGGCATGGGTTGGCTGAGTCTAGGGGTAAGGATCTGAGAGAGGAGCTAGAACAAAAGAGAGAGAAGGACATGCGCAATGAACTGAGACAGAGACAACTAAATAGGCAGGCTGAGTTAAGAGCCAACTACAAGCAATACAGTGAATGGGATCATACTGGGGATGGCATGTCAAACCACTACAGAGAAAAGGAACGTAGAAAGGGCCACTACGTAAGGAAGCCGAGACCGGGTTATGAGGAACGTCGCTCTCCAAGGAGCCCAAGACATGATTATACATGGGAAAGGAAGAGGAGGCCGAAGCAGCAATGGGTAGCTAAAGGTGACTCTGACAGGCTTACCAGTAACGATACATTCATTCGCGACACGAGACAGAAAGTGTCTTCGGTGTTTGACCGTATCTCCGAGCGTGATGACAAAGCGGCGGACCTCGCGACGCGGGGCCGCCGGACACAATGAACATCTTGGCCTGGAACTGTCGAGGATTGGGGTTGGACTCGACGGTGGGCGAACTACGGGACCTGATACGGTCATATAACCCAGCGGTGGTATTCCTAAGTGAAACAAAAAAGAAAGACAGGGCGATGGAGAAAATCAAATGGAGTTTGGGATTCAGGTCGGGAGTGGCGGTAAATTGTAAAGGGAAAAGTGGTGGTTTGGCTCTTTGGTGGAGGGATATTGTGCAAGTAACGGTTAGGCCTTGGTGCCAATATTTTGTGGATGCTGAAGTAGTCTGGGAAGGGAAAACCTGTAGATTCACTGGTTTCTATGGGGAGCCCAATAACGAGTTACGCAAGAAATCATGGGATGCGATTCGTTACCTGCGAGCACAGGATAGTTTGCCGTGGCTGTGTGCGGGCGACTTCAATGAAGCTCTGTTCCACACCGATCAGCTGGGAGGTAACAGAAGAATTTTGCACAGATGGAAGCTTTTAGAGAATGCTTGGCCGACTGCGGCCTGGTTGATCTAGGGTTCTCAGGCTACCCATACACGTGGGACAACAAGAGGGATGCGGAGGATAACATACAAGTTCGGTTGGACAGAGCCACATGCGATGAAGCGTTTCTCGATCTCTTCCCGGAGACTACAGTGGAGCATGTGATGACAGAAGAATCTTATCATCAGGCCCTTGTGATTAGGGCGTTGGAGACAGCTCCACGCCAGAAGCAGCGCCGAGACTTCCTGTTTCGTTTCGAGGAAGCATGGACCAGACACAACCAATATGATCAGATGGTAGCTGATGCATGGCAAGCCTCGGACGTAGGTGAACAAGGAATACGAGCATGCATGCAAAGGCTGGGCTGTGTTACGTCTAGCATGCAGCGATGGGCAAGAGCAGTTTTCGGGTCCATCCGGCGCCAAATCTCAAAGCTAAAGAGCCAGCTGGTGGAAGCGAAAACAAGGGTTGTGGTTACGGGATCCTCACTGAAGGCCCGAGAGATTGAACAGCAGCTAAGAGAAATATACACAAGAGAAGAAATTTTTTACAAGCAGCGTTCACGTGTGGACTGGTTGAAGGCGGGGGATCAAAACACCAAGTATTTTTAGAACAGGGCCTCGCATAGAAAGAGAAAGAATACAGTCCGTGCACTCAAGCGTGAGGATGGCACAAAGTGCACGGTGAATGAAGAAATTAGGGAGATGGTGGCGGCATTTTATGAACAGCTTTTCACTTCAGAGGGGTCGGCTGGAGCAAATGAGGTGCTGGACAACATAGCACCATCCGTTACTACGCAAATTAACGAAAGACTAATTGCAGCGATTACAGATGATGAAATCGAAAGAGCTTTGTTCCAAATGGGGCCTACTAAGGCGCCGGGGCCTGACGGATTACCTGCACTTTTTTACCAACAACACTGGTCTCTGGTAAAGGATGATGTGTGCCGGGCGATTAAGGATTTTTTTATACGGGGAGGCAGCTCCTGAGGCGTTCAATGAAACGGTAATTGTTATGATTCCTAAAGTTAACTCACCGGAGTTGCTTACTCAATTCAGACCGATCAGCCTGTGTAATGTTCTTTATAAAATTGCAACGAAGGTCTTGGCAAATAGGTTAAAGTGTTTTCTTCCTGTCCTTATTTCCAAGGAACAAAGTGCATTTGTACCCGGTCGATTAATCACTGACAATGTCCTTGTGGCATATGAATGTGTGCATGCTATTCGTAATAGGAAGAGGAAAAAGCACTTGTGTGCGGTCAAGCTTGATATGATGAAGGCAGACGATAGGGTCGAGTGCACTTTCCTGCAACAGATGTTGGTGCGAGTGGGATTTGCTCCAGAATGGATTTCCATGATCATGCGATGTGTGACTACAGCAGGGTTCTCTGTAAAGCTCAACGGAGGCCTTTCGAGAGGATTCATTCCCTCCCGTGGTCTTAGGCAGGGGGACCCGTTATCACCGTACCTTTTTCTATTTTGTGTTGAAGGTTTTTCTGCTTTGTTAAGAAAGGCGCAAGAGGAAAAGCGGATCAAGGGTGTTTCTTTTGGGAGCAGTGGCCCCCATGTTACACATCTTCTGTTTGCAGACGATAGTATTGTCTTCCTTTAGGGATCCACTGAAAACATGCTGGCCTTGAAATAGATTCTAAGAAAATATCAGGAAGCGTCTGGCCAACGCATTAATTTGCAGAAGTCAGCAATTTTCTTTGGCAAAGGGAGTCAAGAGGATGCAAAGGTACAGCTAAAAAATGTTCTGGGCGTGCATCATGAAGCGCTCAGTGAGAGATATTTGGGCCTCCCAACACTGGTTGGTAGGTCCAAAGAAGGGACCTTCAAGTATGTGACTGAGTGTTCAAAAGGAAAAGTTAATGGGTTGAAGGGTCAAGGACTGTCTAAGGCTGCACGAGAGGTACTAGTAAAATCTGTCCTCCAAGCTACACCTACTTACACCATGAGTTGTTTTCATCTCACAAAGAAAATGTGCCGGAACCTGACTTCGATCTCGTCAAAATTCTGGTGGGGTGCAACGAATGGTGATAATAAGGTGCATTGGATATCTTGGGAGAAGATGTGTGCAGCAAAACGTGACGGTGGTCTTGGCTTTAGAGACCCGGAAGCGTTCAATCAAGCTCTCCTAGAAAAGCAGGCATGGAGGATCTTGCTATATCCAGTCTCGCTGTGTGCACGTGTTCTCAAGGCGAGATACTTTCTGGATAACTCCATCATGTCGGCTACGTGCCCCCTCGGGGGGCTCGTTCACTTTTAGAAGTATACTACATGGGCGTGACCTGCTGCGGGAGGGGCTGATTTGGAGAGTTGGAGATGGGTCCAAGATTAATATTCATCATGATAATTGGATCCCAAGGTGTGGGAGTATGAACCCGTTGGGAGCCATATATGTTCAGGGATTGACAAGGGTGGCGGATCTGTTGTCACCGGATGGCACCTCGTGGAGTTCTGATCGTGTTGATAAGATGTTCTCCCCTGATCATGCGGCTGACATAAAACAAATAGCAGTTGGAGGACCGGGAACAGAAGACACCTTAGCATGGAACTATACTAAAAATGGGGTGTTCTCGGTGCGCTCGGCGTACCATCTCAGAATGACTATGAACAAGGTGAGATCCGGACAGCCGGAATCTTCAAGCTCTGTAAGCAAACACAAAGGTTATCTGGGGCTGTGGGATACTTGTGCACCGAACAAAGCAAAAATTCACATGTGGAGGGTCATTAGGAACGGTCTGGCAGTTGGTTTCGAGCTCCATCGCAGGCGTATCAAACCAGGGGTGTTTTGTGTGGTATGCGGGCGAGAGGAAACGATCATGCATCGTTTTTGGTCATCCCAGCACTCGGTCTAGTTCTGGAGCCAACTTCGCTCGGAAAAGGGAGTCTCGGTGGCAGCCCCACCGATCTTCACAGCCTCCCAGAGTGAGTTGGCCAGCTGGTTGCTCGAATGGTTCGCCGCGGCCAAGGAGGATGAAAGGGAGATGATGATCCATTCTGTATATGCTATTTGGCTAGCACGTAATTAGACAAGAGAAGGCAAGAGGATTGAAGCCCCACATGAAATCTTAGAGAGAGTTTGTTTTCACGTGAAGGAATGGAGAGAGGTTCATGCAAAGCCTCCCAGGATCACAAAACCAACGGTGTTTCAACGGTGGACTGCGCCAGAAGTGGGGTGGATCAAAGCAAACTCAGATGGTGCGATCTCAAGACACGGTGGAAGAGCGGGAGGAGGAGTAGTTCTGTGAGATGCGAATGGTGGCTTCCTGGCGAGTGCGTGTCACTTGTTCCCGCAGGTGGTCGATCCTGAAGTGGCCGAGATCATGGCCTGCAAACATGCTCTTCGGGTAGCAGCGGATATCAACGTGCAAAAAGTACATCTTGAACTGGACAGCCAGTCACTTGTACATGTGACCAAACAACCAGAGAAGAACTTGTCAGCATTGCGACCGTGGCTAGAGGAGATCAAGACGATGCTACATTCCTTTGATGATTTCATAGTTTCATGGGTTAGGCGTTCAGCAAATGTTGCCGCGCATAAATTAGCAAAAGTAGGTGTAGGTGAAGAACTCTGTAGGGTTTGGGTAGGTGCACCTCCAGAATGTATTCTGGATGTGATTGCGGACGAGATCCCAAACTTCGTTTAAGGTAATAAAGCGGCGACATTTACATTCAAAAAAAAAGATGTAGTGCACCACAGGAACATAGTAACATGGAGTCACTCGTTTTCTTTTCTCAAGTGTACAATGTCTATATGTGTATAGGCACTAGCAGATCTCAACTTGGTTAAAGTACTACACCAAGTGAATGAGCTGGAGGCAAAATGTTGGATATTCTCTCCGTTAGATACCCCACCCCATGCTGATTTTGTTCGGGTTCTAGTTGCCTTGTGGGCACTGTGGCATACGCGAAGAAAGGCTGTATATGCATGGGAAGATTTTCAATCTCCACAAGCTACAAGTCAATTCATACTCAGATACTTTTACGATCGTAAAGTGTTTAACCCAAAAAAGCAGAACCAAGGAGCACCCATCACCAAGGAAGCGAAGTTGGACCACGTTCCTAGCGAGTTTTGCTAAGTTGAAAGTGGATGGTGGCATGTCCAAAAAACATATTCTGGATCTTGCGGGGATGTGTGCAGAGACGAATTTGGTTTGTTTTTGGGAGCATCAGCCAAAAACAGAACAATCTGTAATGATCTGGACAATGACCATACTTCTATAAATCCAAAAATTCTGAAAAGTTAGGACAACGTAGGAAATTTGTATAACAATCATTTTTTAAAAATTCATAATTTTATCACGTTCCAGTGAATTTAAACAATTCTGTTACTGGAAGCAAAAGTTTCTGTTTTTGCACAGAATTAAGTCAACTATCATCCACACTATCCCAAAGGCTTTACTTGGCACTTTATTTAAACAAAAGCTAAAAAGGATTATTACTACAGTAGCTTAATCATGTGATCACACAAAAACAGTAGGTAAAAGTGTTGGGTTGTCTCCCAGCAGCCTTGTAGCTAGGCATGATGATTCCAATGATGCTCGCATAAAAGATAAGAATTGAAACATAACAAGTGCATCATGAATCATAAGTTCCTCTCTAATAATAATTTTCAATATAATCATGAATTTCATCAATATAACCATCAATTAAAGCATTATTTTCATGATCCAAAAGCATAGAAAAATTATTACTCTTCATATGAGCAATTTTATTCTCATTCACAACAGCGGGAGTATCATATAAAACTCCAATACTATAAATTGTTTCCACATTAAAAGAGTAATGTTCATTAAAAGGATATTCAAAATTATGACAATAATTATCACTACTTTTTATAACATAAGTATCATCACAATAATCATCATAAGTAGCAACTTTGTTCTCATCATAGTCAATTGAAACCTCTTCCAGGATAGTGGAATCATTACTAAATAAAGTCATGACCTCTCCAAATCAACTTTTATCATTATAATAGGACTCAACACCCTCCAAAATAGTGAGATAGATATTATCTAAAGTTGACACTCTTCCAAACCAACTTTCACAAATATTGCAATCATCATAAATAGAAGGCATGCAATCATCATAGCAAATTTGATCATTCAAAGTAGGGGGACTAAAAAGATCATCTTCATTAAGCATAGCATCCCTAAGCTTGGGACAAACATTAATTGCAGCAAATAAATTCTCACACATGTCATTCTCATCAAACATAGCATCACCAAGCTTGTGGCTTGGCATATCATCAGCATAATCACTCTCATCATTAATAGTATGAACAGCACCAAATGGTATAACAATTGCTGTCATCATAATTTCCCAAGTTGGTGCCCAAAATATTCCTAAGTTATAAGAAGTATTATTATCGTCCCAATCATAATTATCGCAACAAGCAATAGGCATAACAAAATCATCATCAATAGTGCTCTCGGACATTGTGCCATAAGACAAAGAAGCAATATCATCATCAAGTGCATCAGCTTCCACGATTATTTTTGATTCATTTTCATGAGGCACAACAATAATAGGAGCAACATTATTTGGGAGAGATACATTTTTACCTCTATTCTTTCTTCTTTTCTTCTTCTTCACCACATCATGTGTGGGTTTAATTTTTTTTAGCTTTTTATTGATGAGATTGGTTGAATAAGGAGCTCCCCCTCGTCACCTATTTCATCATGAGAGACAATAGGAGGGAAAGTGGAAATATTTACCCTTTCATTAGTATTCCTTTTATATTCTATTACTTTCCCCATCTTTGTATAGTTGGCAATATAAGCATTCTCATTGCAATTTACCATGCAAAACATATAGATATTCTTTTCATTAGTTTCAATGTCGTCCCTGAGAATGAATACTTCAAACCAACTATTTTTATGTGTCAATTCTTCACTCCCCAAAAATAGACAAAACTCATTATAAAGTTCAAGGGTGATCAAATCATTACAATATTTGGCCATGATTCGATCATGAGAAAAAGATTGCATTGGAAATTAAGATGACCACCCTTATTGCAAAGTTCACAAGTAATAGGACAAAGAGAACATAATTTTGTAGAAAATTCATCTATCACTTTGAGCAAAAAATTGGTTTTATCATGTTTATGCTTCTTACAAAATCTATCTTCCCTATAAGGCACGTCTTCACAAACTTTATGCACTCCAATAAAAATTGACAATCTTACAAGAAACATTTTTATCACGAGTAGTGCAATCATCATTAGTATTTTGGATATTCATAGAATTCATACTAACAGCATTTCAATCATGCTCATCATTTATGCCAAACATTTTATTGAATTCTTCTTCTATCAATTGGGCACAATTTTTCTTTCCATCGTTTTCAGGAAAGACATTATAAAGACGAATAATATGAGGCCACCTCAAGTCCATTTTTTTGTAGTTTTCTTTTATGAACCAAACTAGTGATAGAACAAGAAACTAAAACATTCAACTGCAAGATCTAAAGATATACCTTCAAGCACTCACCTCCCCGGCAACGGCACCAGAAAAGAGCTTGATGTCTACTACACAACTTGTTCTTGTAGACTCGTGTTGGGCCTCCAAGCACAGAGTTTTGTAGGACAGTAGCAATTTTCCCTCAAGTGCATGACCTAAGGTTTATCAATCCGTGGGAGGTGTTGGATGAAGATGGTCTCTCTCAAACAACCCTGCAACCAAATAACAAAAAGTCTGTTGTGTCCCGCACACCCAAATACAATGGTAATTTGTATAGGTACACTAGTTCGGCGAAGAGATGGTGATACAAGTGTAGTAATGATAGTAGATATTGATTTTTGTAATAGGAACAATAAAAAAAGCAAGGTAGCAGGTGATAAAACAGAACACAAACGGTATTGCAATGCTCAAAATGAGGCCTAGGGTCCGTCCTTTCGCTAGTGCAATCTCTCAACAATGCTAATCTAATTGGATGATATAACCGTCCCTCAACGTGTGATGAAGAATCACCCCAAAGTTCTTATATAGCAAAGAACATAAGAACAAAATTGTTTGTAGGGTACGAAACCACCTTAAAGTTATTTTTTCCGTTCGATCTATTCAAGAGTTCTTACTAAAATAACGTAAAGTTATTCTTTCCGTTCGATCTATCCAAGAGTTCGTATTAAAATAACACCATATGATACACATTAACCAACTCTAATGTCACCCCGATACTCCAATGTCACCACAATTGTCCATGAGTTAATTATATGATATGCATCAAACAATTTCAGATTCATAATACTCGATCCAACAAAAAGAACCTCAAAGAGTGCCCCAAGATTTCCACCGGAGAAACAAGGACGAAAACGTGCATCAACCCCTATGCATACCCCAATGTCACCTCGGGAATCCGCGAGTTGAGTGCCAAAACATATATCTAGTGAATCGATATAATACCCCATTGTCACCACGGGTATTCATATGCAAGACATATACCAAGTGCTCTCAAATCTATATAAACATTCAATCCGATAAAACGAAATCTCAAAGGGAAAACTCAATTCATCACAACAAGATAGAGAGGTAGAAACACCATATGATCCAACTATATTAACAAAGCCCGCGATACATCAAGATTGTGCCATCAAGAACACGAGAGAGAGAGAGAGAGAGAGAGAGAGAGAGAGAGAGAGAGAGAGAGAGAGAGAGAGATTAAACATATAGCTACTGGTACAAACTCTCAGCCCCGAGGGTGGACTACTCCCTCCTCATCATGGAGACAATAGGGATGATGAAGATGGCCTCCGGTGATGATCTCCCCATCCCGCAGGGTGTCGGAACGGGATCTAGATTGGTTTTTCGTGGCTACAGAGGCCTGCGGCGGCAGAACTTCTAACCTAGGGTTATTTCTGAGGGTTACTGTATTTATAGGATTTTTTGGCGTTGGTTTCACGCAAAGATGGGCCTCGAGGTGGGCACAACCCACCGGGCGCGCCTGGGCCTCCTGGCGCGCCCAGGTGTCTTGTGCTCACCTCCTTCACCTTCTGGTCCTCCCCACGAAGCTTCTAGTGCCTCTTTTATTCCAAAAAAGTTCATCCAAAAGTTTTGTTGCATTTGAAGAACTTTTATTTGCACACAAAAAACAACACCACGGTAGTTCTGCTGAAAACATCATCAGTCCGGGTTAGCTCCATGCAAATCATACCAAAACCATATAAAATTGTTGTAAACATGGTATCAATACTTCATAAATTATAAGTACGTTGGAGACGTATCAGCAACGCACGGGCGTTCTACTAGTTTATAATAAGGGTGCAGATGTTCTAGCATTGCATGGGTCGAAAACAGTTCTTGCACAACAAGCCGATGGCTAGGTCTGGCTCCTTTGCACGGCTTTTCGTGGGCAACTGTTCGTCATGTTGATTACATGTATGCGTCAAATGGGTCGGTCGTAAGACGTTTATGGGAGTGAGGTCGTGTGTCAAATAATTCTAGGCAAATTGTGAGTTAAAAAAAGGAAGTGAAAATTTTCAACCCTCAGTCGTCGTTTAATGAGAAGATTTATTTCTTTATTTTCTTTAAAAGAAGTAGTAATATAATAGGAAAACTCATTCCCTCATATATATATATATATATATATATATATATATATATATACTTTATATATTAAAATAAAAGCCACGGCCCCAGCCGTCATCCATTTAATCCAATTAATCGAAAAAGAATTCTTCTTCTCGAGAGAGAAAAAGAAAGAAAAAAAATCGATAATGATGTCAACGGCGACCCGGATGCTGGCGCGTCGTGCCGCACCCGGCCTCCTGTGCCGCTGACACAGGCCACAGCCCCGCCCTCGTGCTGTCGGCGTTGCTGCAGGCACAACTAGGACGCCGCTGGTACGCTTTTGTAGCATGCTTCTAGATATAAAATTTATACTAAACATTTTTAGTTATTGATAAGTCTACAGAAAAATCATAAAATTGTTTCATTTATACAACTTATATCAAATATGTTTATCTCTTATTTGTTATTTTATTTAATAACACAAACTATATATTAGTGCTAAAGCATTTTTTTTTGAATTTCAAAGTGACTAAATCTTGTACTAAAATAGTTTACTGAACTAAAAATCATATAAACGTAGGCAGGCATCAAGATATTAATTTCACATTCATTTAGGGATATTTTGTATCAGTTAAGTGTTTCATAAATGTGTTTTTATATATGTTGTTTATGTCTTTTTAATAAATATGTATAATATATATGGACCTATATTTAAATAATACAAATATAAATAATTGAAAACTCTAGAGCGTGTGAGAAGAAAATCGGCTGATTTCTTTTTTTTTTCTTTTCTTGGAAGGAAAGAAATTAGCCCGTCAATCTTGTTTCTCTTAAATCCCAGAGTCCAATCGAATAATAGTCTCCAGCCCGTCTTCTCGAGACCCCAGCGATGGCGACCCGGATGCTGGCGCGCCGCGCCGCCCCCGGCCTCCTCCACTCCGCCACCAGCCCCGGTCTCCTACGCTCTGCCGCCGCCGCTGCCACAGGCCCCAGCCCTGCCCTTGCGCTGCCGGCGCTGCTCCAGGCGCAAGGAGGAGGACGCCGCTGGTACCGCGCAGCAGGAGGGGACCCGTCGCCCTCGTCCTACGAGCCGCCGCCGACCCCGGCCAACCTCGGCCTCAGCATCGTCCCGGAGAAGAAGGCGTTTGTGGTGGAGCGCTTCGGCAAGTACCTCAAGACCCTGTCGTCGGGGATCCACCTCCTGATGCCCGGCGTGGACCGCATCGCCTACGTCCACTCGCTCAAGGAGGAGGCCATCCCCATCCCGGACAACTCGGCAATCACCAAGGACAACGTCTCGATACAGATCGGAGGAGTGCTATACGTCAAGGTTCTTCTCTTCTCTAATTCGAATTTAGCTTACAATCTAGTAGTATCTCTGTTTCTCGAATTGAATCTATAATCCATCTATACTGATACTGGATGGATGCACAGATCGTCGACCCCCACATGGCCTCGTACGGCGTGGAGAACCCCATCTATGCTGTCATCCAACTTGCACAGACAACCATGAGGAGTGAACTTGGTAAGATTACCCTCGACAAGACCTTCGAGGAGAGGGACACGCTCAACACCAACATTGTGGTATGTACTAGTATAACTTCATCTTCACCTTCCATCTTAGGTCTTGGGTCAGTTAGTGCATACTCTTCCACTGGGGCTGCTCTGCTCTCTAGTCTGGATGGTTAATGTTTACGAACTTTGATGATGGGATGATGGCAATTTTATTCTCTTCACATTTATGTCTTACATGCTTAACGTTTTCTTTTGTTTCCCCAACTACAGAAGTCAATCAATGAGGCAGCAGAAACTTGGGGTTTGAAGTGTCTTCGCTACGAAATCAGTATGTTTATTTTCTTTTTTTCTTTCTTTCTTCAACTGGCTGGCTGGCTGAGCGTTCATGGAGAGAATCATATCACTAATCTGTCTATCTATCTAGGGGACATCACCCCTCCAGAAGGAGTCAAGAAGGCCATGGAGATGCAGGCTGCAGCAGAGCGCAAGAAACGTGCTCAGATCCTCGAGTCTGAAGGTAGCTTTTACTATATGCTCTTCTTTAGTTTAACAACCTTCAGTTTTTATCTGATGATAAAGTTACACAATGAATCCTGCTTGCTACCTGACTAATGTTAGATCAGCAGCCCATATACTAGTGCTAGATGCAAGTTGCAAATTAAATCCTGCTACCTGACTGATGCTGCCAACTATATAGTGTTAGATTTCATCGTATGGCAAACTGCTCCTCAGTTTAACAACATTCTGTTTTTATGTGAGATAAGTTGCACACTGAATAATCCTTCTTGCTACCTTACTGATATTGACAAGTGCTCTGGTTCAGCCCATATATACTAGTGCTAGTTGTAAGTTGCAAACAAATAAATCCTGCTACCATAATGCTGTTGCCAGTAGATACTGTTGGAATCCTGCTACCATACTGATGTTGCCAAGTAGATAGTGTTCGATTTTTTTAAAGGGATAGTGTTCGATTTCATCAGACCAAACTTGTATGGCAAACTGCTCTTCAGTTTAACAACATTCTATTTTTATGCGATGATAAGTGCACCCTAAATCCTGCTTGCTACCTTATGTTGACAAGTGCTCTTGTTCAGCCCATGTGCTAGATATAAGTTGTAAATTAAATCCTGCTACCTGACTGATGATGTTGCCCATATAGTGTTAGATTTCATCAGACCAAACTCGTATGGCAAACTCCGTTTGAGCTATTACACCATGTTTGGTACAATAAACTACAGATTTAACTCCAGGTTTTGTTTCTGTTCTCTTCTGGCAGGTGCTATGATGGAAAACGCAAACAAAGCAAAGGGTATGTGACATCTGTTTTGCTCTGTATTATCATCCTGCTCTGCACTGTAGAGTACTACACTTCTTGTTATGCTGCTACATGCATGATTTGAGGAAATCCTGTTCCCCTCTTAGTTTCCAGAAGCATACGCATAGCATTATGCTTTTCTTATCCATGTGAACATACTACACTTGCTGTATGCTGCTACGTGCATGATTTGAGGAAATCCTGTGAAACATGCTATCCTTCCATTAAAATGTCAGATTTTTGGGAGTTTTTTATTCCTATGTTATTGCAAGTCCTGTTGAACCTCGGAACTGTTCTCCCCTCTACCATATCTATAGAAAATAGAATAGTCCATTTATACAGAATGGTAATGATAATGCCGCCTCATGGACTTGTTCTTAATTTCGTTCTTCTTGCATGTATTTTTCCTCATTACTTGAAGAAATGAAGAGTCATTCTCGTTTCTACTGTTATTACTTGCTTGAAACTTTTTTTTTTGCGAAAGCTTGAAACATTCGGCTTATGCTTTTGTTTTTCGATGTGCACATCAGGTGAAGCTGAAGCAATTCTTGCCAGGTCACAGGCCACCGCTGAAGGGATCAGGATGGTCTCAGAGTCGTTTAAAACTGAAGGCAGCACAGAGGTATCACATATTTTTTTTCTTGATCCTTCAATTAGGATTTTTCTTTTGCCTAACAAAACATACGTGGCTGCTTGTAATTTGTACTGTAGGCTGCCAGCTTGAGGATTGCTGAACAGTACATCAGAGCATTCAGTGAACTGGCTAGAACTGTGAGTTGTTGAATCTTAATAATTGTATACATACACGACTCTTGGCGTTTGCTAGCTGATATGAATTTTCATTGTACTGATGCATGTGTGTTTTGCCAAACTGCAGACGAACACGATGCTTCTTCCCAGCGACGCAGGCAATCCGGGGACAATGATTGCTCAGGCCCTCCAGATATACAACCACACGTACAAGCAGAAACTGACTCTGGGAAGCCCCAGCCCGAGCCCCAGTAAGCGGGCAGAAGAGGCTGATTTGTCCCTTGGGATGCCATCGGTGAGCGACCTCGGCACCTTTCAGCACCAGAAATAAAGTATTGAGTGGGGAATCTTCTTTTTTTTTCCTTTTCTGTTAGGGATGAATGAGTAGCTAGACTGGATAGATAGATTGGTAGGAAGGATCACGAGTGAAGTTTTGCTGATTCGGTCGGATAAAACACAATACTTGGTTGGTTAGGAGCAGCTTGAGAGCAAACTTTTTGTCTGTCTATATGAATGGATGGGTGTTATTACACGAGATTTTTTAGTTTTATATCAACCGGTTTTAGTGCAACAATGTTTTCAGCTTTTCTTCTCAAGTTTTTGTTGCGTAAACCGTACAGTTTTTTTTTTTGGAATGAAATCTGACAGATTTTACAAAAGAAGGTGAAATCTGCTTCCTAAGTTGTGCAAGCTCTTTTGTTTGTTGCTTTGAGCCCATGGTGTTCCAGTCTAGTAAGAAACTTGTAGATTTGATTATCCTATACTGCACTCGGCACGCTGGGAGAAGACGCAGCACACCCATTTGGACCGGCCCATGTCCTTTTCTTCCGTCGCAACGCATGAGCCCTTTTGCTAGTACATACCTACTTGTATACTATCCCAGTGTATAGAATCGACACTTCTATGTAACCGGACTAGTACCGGACTAGTACGTACTCCCTCTGTTCCTAAATAATTGTCTTTCTAGAGATTTCAACAAGTGACTATATACGGAGTAAAATGAGTGAATCTACACTCTAAAACATGTCCACATACATCCGTATGTTGTAGTCCATTTGAGATGGCTAGAAAGACAATTATTTGGGAACGGAGGGAGTAGTAGTTAACCCGTAGTCACGCCTATGGCCAAGTAAGTGTCCTGGCCGGACTCAGCATGCAAACTAACCATTGGATACCTAGGGCTAATGGCACGACACCATGTAGAGCTAGTTTAAACTAATTTGGTTATCTCTAACACTGTGTACTCTACAACTCACTGTGTACGCTACAACAGAACCATTCCAAGGGAAGGGACAAGGTGGACAACAAAGCGCATGAATATATAGGAATTTTACCATAAACTGTTCAGTTAAATTTTCCGGAGAGTTCCCTGCGAAGCTTTGATGTCCTGTTGGTTCTTCCCAGTGTTAGGTTGTGAAGTATGGATGGCTTTGCTAAAGTAGTCTATGCTATGCTAGGCTATTCTTCTAGGTTGCTTCACCGCTGACTATCGTTCATTCTACCTGCGCTCCCAATTTAAACAAAACTGCGTGTAAGAGCTCTATTTCGCAGTTTTCAAACTAAAAACAGACAAATGTTTACATATGCATACGAGCTCTTTTAAGGTGGTCCCAAATTGATAGGAGTCACTAGTCATCGATGATTCGGTGGTCAATATTACTGTTTTCTCCTAAGATCTGAGATGCTACCACGAAAATTGTGTAGCCCTAGTATGGACTTTGCACTTTTGCAAACTAAGGAAGGAAACTATAATGCGATAGAAGCACATGAATTAATAAGGAACATAAAAACAATGCTAATTATTCAATTTATCTCCATTCCAATATATTTTTGGTTTCCTTAGATGAAGTCATGAACAATTATGGACTTATTTGATTCATAAACAATCTCTTAAGTCCTATGAAAGTGAGGGTGATACGAAAATCCAGATCTGGATAAATTTAAAGAAAAGTTCTTGACAAATTGTGGGTCAACTTTTGGATGCATACTCCTATTCTTGATGTTCCAGACACCAAGATCTTTCCGTAACATTGGGCCGTACTCAAAACAGTCATCCGTTAGGTAGATGCAGTTTGGCTCGAAAGCCGGAAAGTCCTTTGTCGGAAGGCACACGACGGAGTTTAACCCAACGAACAGCGCATGGTCTCCAATGTCCCTTAAAGACTAGGAGTTCGTCCGTGGTGACCTCGTGAACAAGCCGATGTGGTAAGTCAATGCTTTCGCGAAGCAGTTGCGACGCATCAATCTCTTGGTTATTGGCATCAGCTTCACATAGTCTTCCGTCTTCGTCGCCATCTTCTGTCTCTAGCTCAGCTTGTAGCTTATTGTCGTTGTCATCTTTCACTACAGGAAAATCCTGATTTTCCGTGTGTTAGCCTATAAGCCGAGAGCTATTTTTCGGGTACTCGGCTTATGGTACTCTAAGCCGAGTCCGTATAAAAAAACACCCGGCAAATTCTAAGGACTCGGCTTATGGCCATATATAGGCCGAGTGTTGCAAAAAGGCTCTCGGCTTATATAAAACACACGGTATCTACTGAAAAAGGCACCCGACTTACAGCCCGCACTCGGCAAATACAACTGCCACGTGTCTACAACGGAGCGGACCGATGGCGCCGTCACGGAGCAGCCTATAAGCCGTGTGCCCTGCGGTAGCACTCGGCGTATAGGGTGTATAAGTCGTGTGCCATTTCACAGCACTCGGCTTATAAGGTATATAAGCCGTGTGCCCGATGCAAAAGTGTGGCTTTTTTTTATGCACCCACCTACAATTATGTGAAATTGATTTAAAATGATTTTCATTGCATTTATCTTTACTACTTAATTTTTCTCACTAATTTTCTTCCTACTAGTTTTATGAGTCTTATTTTGGAAACTCTCAATTTAACGCCACTTTAATATTTTGATGGCCTTGTACTCTTCCGACCCCCTAGCGTAGGCATATTATGGTCACGTGCAAAAGTCGCTACTGAAAATTCAATCTACTTCGAGAGCTTGACTCTTTATCGAGAGCCAAAACACGGGCACTCGGCAACGCGTATTAAGCAGATGGCTGGACCCCGGAGACGCGTGCCGCCTCTTCGGACATGCCACCACACCACCCGCATGTATGAGGGCCCGGTGCGACGCTCGGGTGGCATTGCTACCCCCCCCAAGGCCCCCGTCCCGCCTAACCCTGTAGCGTTTGACCACGCGACCTAGCCCTTTGACTTTGCACGGACGGGCTTTGACCAGTGGACCTCCCCACCCGGTTGTGTTAGGTCAGCCCATAGGAACACTCTGGAGCGACATCCGGGCCAGACCCACAGCAAGATCCCCTCCGAGTAGACTCGACGCGTCCGTTTCCCCACTCCAGGTGCCGGCGGCGGCGCCGTCCGTGAGGGGGGGCACACCCCGGAGACGTGTGCCGGGCATTTGCAACCGCCACAACACTTCCAGAATTGTGAGAGGCCGCCTACGCAAGATTTGACGGTATGCTAGCCCCCGGAGGCCGCCAGCCACAGTCGTAGACGCGCGAAGAGCAATCCGCGTAAGGGGAAGTGTTCAGATACTTCTCTATCATGAAAAATTATGAAAAAATACCATCGGTCCTATAGCACATGTGCCCACGTCGTGTAAAAAACTCATGATTTTAAAGCGCTTCGAGTATTTAATAATATTCACGCTGCATCGTTACCGCAGAACATCTACTACCGTGTCATCGCAGTCCGTGAGGGGGGCCACACCCCGGAGACGCGTGCCGCCTCTTCGGACATGCCACCACACCACCCCGCATGTATGAGGGCCCGGTGCGACGCTCCGGTGGCATTGCTACCCCCCAGGGCCCCCGTCCCGCCTAACCCTCTGTAGCGTTTGACCACCGGATCTAGCCCTTTGACTTTGCACGGACGGGATTTGAACAGTGGGCCTCTCCACCCGGTTGTGTTAGGTCAGCCCATAGGAACACTTTGGAGCAACATCCGGGCCAGACCCACGCCAAGATCCCCTCTGTGTAGACCCAACGCGTCCGTTTCCCCCCTCCAGGTGCCGGCGGCGGCACCGTCCGTGAGTGGGAACTCGAGACGCTGCGCCGCCTCTTCGGACATGCCACAACACCACCCGCATGTATGAGGGCCGGTGCGGCACGCTCGTGGCATTGCTACCCCAGCGCCCCGTCCGCCTAACCTCATGGCGTTTGACAACGCGATCTAGCCCTTTGACTTTGCACGGACGGGCTTTGACCAGTGGACCTCCCCACCCGGTTGTGTTAGGTCAGCCCATAGGAACACTCTGGAGCGACATCCGAGTCAGACCCACAGCAAGATCCCCTCCGTGTAGACACGACGCGTCCGTTTCCCCCTCCGGTGCGGCGTGGCGCCGTCCGTGAGGGGGCAGACCGGACGCAGCGTGCCGCCTCTTCGGACATGTTTCCACACCACCCCGCATGTATGAGGGCCCGGTGCGACGCCTCGGTGGCATTCCTACCCCTAGGGCCCCGTCCCCGCCTAACCTGTAGCGTTTGACCACGCGATCTAGCCCTTTGACTTTGCAGACGGGCTTTGACCAGTGGACCTCTCCACCCGGTTGTGTTAGGTCAGTCCATAGGAACACTTTGGAGCAACATCCGGGCCAGACCCACAGCAAGATCCCCTCCGAGTAGACTCGACGCGTCCGTATCCCCCCTCCAGATGCCGGCGGCGGCGCCGTCCGTGAGGGGGGGCACACCCCGGACACATGTGCCGGGCATTTGCAACCGCCACAACACTTCCAGAATTGTGAGAGGCCGCCTACGCAAGATTTGACGGTATGCTAGCCCCCGGAGGCCGCCAGCCACAACAGATCGCGCGAAGAGCAATCCGCATAGAGGGAAGTGTTCAGATACTTCTCCATCACGAAAAATTATGAAAAATTACCATCGGTCCTATAGCACATGTGCCCACGTCGTGTAAAAAACTCATGATTTTAAAGCGCTCCGAGTATTTAATAATATTCACGCCGCATCGTTACCGCAGAACATCTACTACCGTGTCATCGCAGTCCGTGAGGGGGGCCACACCCCGGAGACGCGTGCCGCCTCTTCGGACATGCCACCACACCACCCCGCATGTATGAGGGCCCGGTGCGACGCTCGGGTGGCATTGCTACCCCCAGGGCCCCCGTCCCGCCTAACCCTGTAGCGTTTGACCACGGGATCTAGCCCTTTGACTTTGCACGGACGGGATTTGACCAGTGGGCCTCTCCACCCGGTTGTGTTAGGTCAGCCCATAGGAACACTTTGGAGCAACATCCGGGCCAGACCCACAGCAAGATCCCCTCCGTGTAGACCCAACGCGTCCGTTTCCCCCCTCCAGGTGCCGGCGATGGCGCCGTCCGTGAGGGGGCCGAACCCCGGAGACGCGTGCCGCCTCTTCGGACATGCCACCACACCACCCCGCATGTATGAGGGCCCGGTGCGACGCTCCGGTGGCATTGCTACCCCCCAGCGCCCCCGTCCACCCTAACCTCAGAAGGCGTTTGACAACGCGATCTAGCCCTTTGACTTTGCACGGACGGGCTTTGACCAGTGGACCTCCCCACCCGGTTGTGTTAGGTCAGCCCATAGGAACACTCTGGAGCGACATCCGGGCCAGACCCACAGCAAGATCCCCTCCGTGTAGACCCGACGCGTCCGTTTCCCCCCTCCAGGTGCCGGCGGCGGCGCCGTCCGTGAGGGGGGCACACCCCGGACACGCGTGCCGCCTCTTCGGACATGTTTCCACACCACCCCGCATGTATGAGGTCCCGGTCTGACGCCTCGGTGGCATTGCAAAAAGGCCGAGTGTTGCAAAAAGGCTCTCGGCTTATGCAACCGCCACAACACTTCCAGAATTGTGAGAGGCCGCCTACGCAAGATTTGACGGTATGCTAGCCCCCGGAGGCCGCCATACCATCGTGAGACGCCAAGAGCAATCCGCATAGAGGGAAGTGTTCAGATACTTCTCCATCACGAAAAATTATGAAAAATTACCATCGGTCCTATAGCACATGTGCCCACGTCGTGTAAAAAACTCATGATTTTAAAGCGCTCCGAGTATTTAATAATATTCACGCCGCATCGTTACGCAGAACATCTACTACCGTGTCATCGCAGTCCGTGAGGGCCACACCCGGAGACGCGTGCCGCCTCTTCGGACATGCCACCACACCACCCCGCATGTATGAGGGCCCGGTGCGGCGCTCGGTGGCATTACTACCCCCAGGGCCCCCGTCCCTGCCTAACCCTGTAGCGTTTGACCACCGGATCTAGCCCTTTGACTTTGCACGGACGGGATTTGACCAGTGGGCCTCTCCACCCGGTTGTGTTAGGTCAGCCCATAGGAACACTTTGGAGCAACATCCGGGCCAGATCCACGACAAAGATCCCTCCGTGTAGACCCAGCGCGTCCGTTTCCCTCCAGGTGCGGCGATGGCGCCCGTCCGTGAGGGCGAACCCGAGACGCGTGCCGCCTCTTCGGACATGCCACCACACCACCCCGCATGTATGAGGGCCGGTGCGACGCTCGGTGGCATTGCTACCCCCCCAGCGCCGCCCCGCTTAACCTCATAGCGTTTGACAACGCGATCTAGCCCTGACTTTGCACGGACGGGCTTTGACGATGGACCTCCCCACCGGTTGTGTTAGGGTCAGCCCATAGGAACACTACGGGGCGACATCCAGGCGGACCCACAGCAAGATCCCTCCGTAGACCCGGCCAGCGTCCGTTTCCCCTCCGGTGCGGCGGCGCCGTCCGTGAGGGGGGGCACAGCCCGGACACGCGTGCCGCCTCTTCGGACATGTTTCCACACCACCCCGCATGTATGAGGTCCCGGTGCGACGCTCCAGTGGCATTGCAAAAAGGTCGAGTGTTGCAAAAAGGCTCTCGGCTTATGCAACCGCCACAACACTTCCAGAGTGTGAGAGGCCGCCACGCAAGATTTGACGGTATGCTGGCCCCGAGGCCGCCCGCCACGGTCGTGACGCAGCGAAGAGCAATCCGCGTAGAGGGAAGTGTTCAGATACTTCTCCATCACGAAAAATTATGAAAAATTACCATCGGTCCTATAGCACATGTGCCCACGTCGTGTAAAAAACTCATGATTTTATCGCGCTCCGAGTATTTAATAATATGCACGCCGCATCGTTACCGCAGAACATCTACTACCGTGTCATCGCAGTCCGTGAGGGGGGCCACACCCCGGAGACGCGTGCGGCCTCTTCGGACATGCCACCACACCACCCCGCATGTATGAGGGCCCGGTGCGACGCTCCGGTGGCATTGCTACCCCCCTAGGGCCCCCGTCCCGCCTAACCCTGTAGCGTTTGACCACGCGATCTAGCCCTTTGACTTTGCACGGACGGGCTTTGACCAGTGGACCTCTCCACCCGGTTGTGTTAGGTCAGTCCATAGGAACACTTTGGAGCAACATCCGGGCCAGACCCACAGCAAGATCCCCTCCGAGTAGACTCGACGCGTCCGTTTCCCCCCTCCAGGTGCCGGCGGCGGCGCCGTCCGTGAGGGGGGCACACCCCGGAGACGTGTGCCGGGCATTTGCAACCGCCACAACACTTCCAGAATTGTGAGAGGCCGCCTACGCAAGATTTGACGGTATGCTAGCCGGAGGCCGCCATCCACAGTCGTGAGACGCGAAGAGCAATCCGGCGAGAGGGAAGTGTTCAGATACTTCTCCATCATGAAAAATTATGAAAAAATACCATCGGTCCTATAGCACATGTGCCCACGTCGTGTAAAAACTCATGATTTTAAAGCGCTCCGGTATTTAATAATATTCACGCCGCATCGTTACCGCAGAACATCTACTACCGTGTCATCGCCAGTCCGTGAGGGGGGGCACACCGGAGACGCTGCGTGCCGCCTCTTCGGACATGCCACCACACCACCCCGCATGTATGAGGGCGGTGCGGCGACGCCTCGGTGGCATTACTACCCCGGGGCCCCGTCCGCCTAACCCTCAGTAGCGTTTGACCACGGATCTAGCCCTTTGACTTGCACGGACGGGATTTGAGCGGTGGGCCTGTCCACTTTCGGTTGTGTTAGGTCAGCCCATAGGAACACTTTGGAGCAACATCCGGGCGGACCCACAGCAAGATCCCCTCCGTAGACCCAACGCGTCCGTTTCCCCCTCCGGTGCCGACGATGGCGCCCGTCCGTAAGGGGGGGCATACCCCTGAGACGCGTGCCGCCTCTTCGGACATGCCACAACACCACCCGCATGTATGAGGGCCGGTGCGACGCCTCCGGTGGCATTACAACCCCAGCGCCCCGTCCGCCGCTTAACGCTGTAGCGTTTGACAACGCGATCTAGCCCTTTGACTTTGCAGACGGGCTTTGACGATGGACCTCCCCACCCGGTTGTGTTAGGTCAGCCCATAGGAACACTGCTGAGCGACATCAGGCCAGACCCACAGCAAGATCCCCTCGTGTAGACCCGGCGCGTCCGTTTCCCCCCCTCCGGTGCGGCGTGGCGCCGTCCGTGAGGGGGGGGCACAGCCGGTTTCGACAGCGTGCCGCCTCTTCGGACATGTTTCCACACCACCCCGCATGTATGAGGTCGGTCGCGGCGCTCGGTGGCATTGCAAAAGGCCGAGTGTTGCAAAAGGCTCTCGGCTTATGCAACCGCCACAACACTTCTGCATCAGGAGAGGCCGCCACGCAAGATTTGACGGTATGCTGGCCCGGAGGCCGCCCCACCCGATCGTAGAGACGCGAAGAGCAATCCAGCGTAGAGGGAAGTGTTCATAAACATCTCCATCACGAAAAATAATGAAAAATTACAATCGGTCCAATAGCACATGTGCCCACGTCGTGTAAAAACTCATGATTTTAAAGCGCTCGAGTATTTAATAATATTCACGCCGCATCGTTACGCAGAACATCTACTACCGTGTCATCGCAGTCCGTGAGGGGGGGCCACACCCGGAGACGCTGCGTGCCGCCTCTTCGGACATGCCACCACACCACCCCGCATGTATGAGGGCCGGTGCGGCACGCTCGGTGGCATTGCTACCCCCTAGGGCCCCGTCCGCCCTAACCTGTAGCGTTTGACCACGCGATCTAGCCCTTTGACTTTGCAGACGGGCTTTGACGGTGGACCTCTCCACCCGGTTGTGTTAGGTCAGTCCATAGGAACACTTTGGAGCAACATCCGGGCGGACCCACAGCAAGAGCCCCTCCGAGTAGACTCGACGCGTCTGCTTCCCCCACTCCGGTGCGGCGGCGCGCCGTCCGTGAGGCACACCGGAGGCGTGTGCGGGGCATTTGCAACCGCCACAACACTTCCAGAATTGTGAGAGGCCGCCACGCAAGATTTGACGGTATGCTGGCCGGAGGCCGCCATCCACGGTCGTGAAGCAGCGAAGAGCAATCCGCCAGAGGGAAGTGTTCGATACTTCTCCATCATGAAAAATTATGAAAAAATACCATCGGTCCTATAGCACATGTGCCC
This sequence comes from Aegilops bicornis, assembly GCA_021605145.1. NCBI lineage: Eukaryota > Viridiplantae > Streptophyta > Magnoliopsida > Poales > Poaceae > Aegilops > Aegilops bicornis. Next base: position 798,100,042 of record CM038673.1, on the reverse strand, counting down.
ACGCCGTAAAAAACTCATGATTTTAAAGCGCTTGAGTATTTAATAATATTCACGCCAGATCGTTACGCGGAACATCTACTACCGTGTCATCGCGAGTCCGTGAGGGGCCACACCGGAGACGCTGCGTGCCGCCTCTTCGGACATGCCACCACAACACCCCGCATGTATGAGGGCCCGGTGCGACGCTCCGGTGGCATTGCTACCCCCAGTGCCCCCGTCCCGCCTAAACCTGTAGTGTTTGACCACGCGATCTAGCCCTTTGACTTTGCACGGACGGGCTTTGACCAGTGGACCTCCCCACCCGGTTGTGTCAGGTCAGCCCAAAGGAACACTCTGGAGCAACATCCGGGCGGACCCACAAAGAAGAGCCCCTCCGAGTAGACTCGACGCGTCCGCTTTCCCCACTCCGGTGCCGTGGCGGCGCCGTCCGTGAGGGGCACACCTCGGAGGCGATGTGCGGGCATTTGCAACCGCCACAACACTTCCAGAATTGTGAGAGGCCGCCACGCAAGATTTGACGGTATGCTGGCCCGGAGGCCGCCATCCACGGTCGTAACAGACGCGAAGAGCAATCCGCGTAGAGGGAAGAGTTCAGATACTTCTCCAACATGAAAAAATATTAAAAAATACAATCACTCCTATATCACATGTGCCCACGGCGTGTAAAAACTCATGATTTTAAAAGCGCTCCGAGTATTTAATAATATTCACGCCGCATCGTTACCGCAGAACATCTACTACCGTGTCATCGCAGTCCGTGAGGGGGGCCACACCCCGGAGACGCGTGCCGCCTCTTCGGACATGCCACCACACCACCCCGCATGTATGAGGGCCGGTGCGGCAGCTCCGGTGGCATTGCTACCCCAGGGCCCCGTCCCGCCTAACCCTCTGTAGCGTTTGACCACCGGATCTAGCCCTTTGACTTTGCACGGACGGGATTTGAACAGTGGGCCTGTCCACTCGGTTGTGTTAGGTCAGCCCATAGGAACACTTTGGAGCAACATCCGGGCCAGACCCACAGCAAGATCCCCTCCGTGTAGACGCAACGCGTCCGTTTCCCCCCTCCGGTGCGGCGATGGCGCCGTCCGTGAGGCGAACCCCGAGACGCTGCGCCGCCTCTTCGGACATGCCACCACACCACCCGCATGTATGAGGGCCGGTGCGACGCCTCCGGTGGCATTGCAACCCCCCAGCGCCCGTCCCGCTTAACCTGTAGCGTTTGACAACGCGATCTAGCCCTGACTTTGCAGACGGGCTTTGACGGTGGACCTCCCCACCCGGTTGTGTTAGGTCAGCCCATAGGAACACTCTGGGCGACATCCGGGCCAGACGCACAGCCAGATCCCCTCCGTGTAGACCAGCCGCGTCCGCTTTCCCCCTCCGGTGCCGTGGCGGCGCCGTCCGTGAGGGGCACAGCCCGGACACGCGTGCGCCTCTTCGGACATGTTTCCACACCACCCGCATGTATGAGGTCCGGTCACGGCGCTCGGTGGCATTGCAAAAGGCCGAGTGTTGCAAAAGGCTCTCGGCTTATGCAACCGCCACAACACTTCAGAATTGTGAGAGGCCGCCACGCAAGATTTGACGGTATACTGGCCCCGAGGCCGCCACCGGTCGTGAAGCCAGCGAAGAGCAATCAGCTTAGAGGGAAGTGTTCAGATACTTCTCCATCACGAAAAATTATGAAAAATTACCATCGGTCCAATAGCACATGTGCCCACGTCGTGTAAAAAACTCATGATTTTAAAGCGCTCCGAGTATTTAATAATATTCACGCCGCATCGTTACCGCAGAACATCTACTACCGTGTCATCGCAGTCCGTGAGGGCCACACCGGAGGAGACGCGTGCCGCCTCTTCGGACATGCCACCACACCACCTCGCATGTATGAGGGCCCGGTGCGACGCTCCGGTGGCATTGCTACCCCCCTAGGGCCCCCGTCCCGCCTAACCCTGTAGCGTTTGACCACGCGATCTAGCCCTTGACTTTGCACGGACGGGCTTTGACCAGTGGACCTCTCCACCCGGTTGTGTTAGGTCAGTCCATAGGAACACTTTGGAGCAACATCCGGGCCAGACCCACAGCAAGATCCCCTCCGAGTAGACTCGACGCGTCCGTTTCCCCCCTCCGGTGCGTGGCGGCGCCGTCCGTGAGGGGGGGCACACAGGAGACGTGTGCCGGGCATTTGCAACCGCCACAACACTTCCAGAATTGTGAGAGGCCGCCTACGCAAGATTTGACGGTATGCTAGCCCCCGGAGGCCGCCAGCCACAGTCGTAGACGCGCGAAGAGCAATCCGCGTAGAGGGAAGTGTTCAGATACTTCTCCATCATGAAAAATTATGAAAAAATACCATCGGTCCTATAGCACATGTGCCCACGTCGTGTAAAAAACTCATGATTTTAAAGCGCTCCGAGTATTTAATAATATTCACGCCGCATCGTTACCGCAGAACATCTACTACCGTGTCATCGCAGTCCGTGAGGGGGGCCACACCCCGGAGACGCGTGCCGCCTCTTCGGACATGCCACCACACCACCCCGCATGTATGAGGGCCGGTGCGACGCTCACGTGGCATTACTACCCCAGGGCCCCGTCCCCGCCTAACCCTCTGTAGCGTTTGACCACCGGATCTAGCCCTTTGACTTTGCACGGACGGGATTTGAACAGTGGGCCTGTCCACTCGGTTGTGTTAGGTCAGCCCATAGGAACACTTTGGAGCAACATCCGGGCCAGACCCACAGCAAGATCCCCTCCGTGTAGACCCAACGCGTCCGTTTCCCCCCTCCAGGTGCCGACGATGGCGCCGTCCGTGAGGGGGCCGAACCCCGGAGACGCGTGCCGCCTCTTCGGACATGCCACCACACCACCCGGTATGTATGTGGGCCCGGTGCGACGCTCGGGTGGCATTGCTACCCCCCAGCGCCCCGTCGCCCCGCTTAACCTGTAGCGTTTGACAACGCGATCTAGCCCTGACTTTGCACGGACGGGCTTTGACGGTGGACCTCCCACCCGGTTGTGTTAGGTCAGCCCATAGGAACACTCTGGAGCGACATCCAGGCCAGACCCACAGCAAGATCCCCTCCGTGTAGACCCGACGCGTCCGTTTCCCCCCTCCAGGTGCCGGCGGCGGCGCCGTCCGTGAGGGGGGGCACAGCCCGGACACGCGTGCCGCCTCTTCGGACATGTTTCCACACCACCCCGCATGTATGAGGTCCCGGTGCGACGCTCCAGTGGCATTGCAAAAAGGCCGAGTGTTGCAAAAAGGCTCTCGGCTTATGCAACCGCCACAACACTTCCAGAATTGTGAGAGGCCGCCTACGCAAGATTTGACGGTATGCTAGCCCCCGGAGGCCGCCACCTGATCGTGAGACGCGAAGAGCAATCCGCGTAGAGGGAAGTGTTCAGATACTTCTCCATCACGAAAAATTATGAAAAATTACCATCGGTCCAATAGCACATGTGCCCACGTCGTGTAAAAAACTCATGATTTTAAAGCGCTCCGAGTATTTAATAATATTCACGCCGCATCGTTACCGCAGAACATCTACTACCGTGTCATCGCAGTCCGTGAGGCCACACCGGAGACGCGTGCCGCCTCTTCGGACATGCCACCACACCACCCCGCATGTATGAGGGCCCGGTGCGACGCTCCGGTGGCATTGCTACCCCCTAGGGCCCCCGTCCCGCCTAACCCTGTAGCGTTTGACCACGCGATCTAGCCCTTTGACTTTGCACGGACGGGCTTTGACCAGTGGACCTCTCCACCCGGTTGTGTTAGGTCAGTCCATAGGAACACTTTGGAGCAACATCCGGGCAGACCCACAAAGAAGAGCCCCTCCGAGTAGACTCGACGCGTCTGCTTCCCCACTCCGGTGCTGGCGTGGCGGCGCCGTCCGTGAGGCACACCGGAGGCGTGTGCGGGCATTTGCAACCGCCACAACACTTCCAGTTGTGAGAGGCCGCACGCAAGATTTGACGGTATACTGGCCCGGAGGCCGCCATCCACGGTCGTGAGACGCGAAGAGCAATCGCGTAGAGGGAAGTGTTCAGATACTTCTCCATCATGAAAAATTATGAAAAATACCATCGGTCCTATAGCACATGTGCCCACGTCGTGTAAAAACTCATGATTTTAAAGCGCTCCGGTATTTAATAATATTCACGCCGCATCGTTACCGCAGAACATCTACTACCGTGTCGCCATGATCCGTGAGGGGGGGCACACCGGAGACAGCGTGCCGCCTCTTCCGGACATGCCACCACACCACCCGCATGTATGAGGGCCGCTGCGACGCTCCGGTGGCATTGCTACCCCCCAGGGCCCCCGTCCCGCCTAACCCTCTGTAGCGTTTGACCACCGGATCTAGCCCTTTGACTTTGCACGGACGGGATTTGAACAGTGGGCCTGTCCACTCGGTTGTGTTAGGTCAGCCCATAGGAACACTTTGGAGCAACATCCGGGTCAGACCCACGCCAAGATCCCCTCTGTGTAGGCCCAACGCGTCCGTTTCCCCCTCCAGGTGCGGCGATGGCGCCCGCGCGTGAGGCGAACCCGAGACGCAGCGTGCCGCCTCTTCGGACATGCCACCACACCACCCCGCATGTATGAGGGCCGGTGCGGCGCCTCCGGGTGGCATTGCAACCCCCCCCAGCGCCTGGCCCCGCCTAACCACAGGCGTTTGACAACGCGTTCTAGCCCTTTGACTTTGCAGACGGGCTTTGACCGATGGACCTCCCCACCGGTTGTGTTTGGTCAGCCCATAGGAACACTACGGGCGACATCCGGGCCAGACCACAGGCAAGATCCCTCCGTGTAGACCCGACGCGTCCGCTTTCCCCCCTCCGGTGCGGCGGGCGCCGTCCGTGAGGGCACCCGGACACGCGTGCCGCCTCTTCGGACATGTTTCCACACCACCCCGCATGTATGAGGGCCCGGTGCGACGCTCCGGTGGCATTGCTACCCCCCAGGGCCCCCGTGCCGCCTAACCCTGTAGCGTTTGACCACCGGATCTAGCCCTTTGACTTTGCACGGACGGGATTTGACCAGTGGGCCTCTCCACCTGGTTGTGTTAGGTCAGCCCATAGGAACACTTTGGAGCAACATCCAGGCCAGACCCACAGCAAGATCCCCTTCGTGTAGACCCGACGTCCGTTTCCCCCCTCCAGTGCGGCGATGGCGCCCGTCCGTGAGGGGGCCGAACTCCGGAGACGCTGGCCGCCTCTTCGGACATGCCACCACACCACCCGCATGTATGAGGCCCGTGCGACGCCTCGGTGGCATTACTACCCCCCAGCGCCCCGTCCGCCTAACCACAGCAGCATTTGACCACGCGATCTAGCCCTTTGACTTTGGACGGACGGGCTTTGACCAGTGGTCCTCCCCACCCGGTTGTGTTAGGTCAGCCATAGGAACACTCTGGAGCGACATCCGGGCCAGACCCATAGCAAGATCCCCTCCGTGTAGACCCGACGCGTCCGTTTCCCCCCTCCGGTGCGGCGGTAGCGCGCCGTCCGTGAGGGGCACACCGAACGCAGCGTGCCGCCTCTTCGGACATGCTTCCACACCACCCCGCATGTATGAGGGCCCGGTGCGACGCTCCGGTGGCATTGCTACCCCCCTAGGGCCCCCGTCCCGCCTAACCCTGTATAGTTTGACCACGCGATCTAGCCCTTTGACTTTGCACGGACGGGCTTTGACCAGTGGACCTCTCCACCCGGTTGTGTTAGGTCAGTCCATAGGAACACTTTGGAGCAACATCCGGGCCAGACCCACAGCAAGATCCCCTCCGAGTAGACTCGACGGCGTCCGTTTCCCCCTCCAGTGCCGGCGATGGCGCCCGTCCGTGAGGGCGAACCCGAGACGCGTGCCGCCTCTTGGACATGCCACCACACCACCCGCATGTATGAGGGCCCGGTGCGGCCTTTCGGTGGCATTGCTACCCCAGCGCCCGTCCGCCGCTAACCTGTGGCGTTTGACAACGCGATCTAGCCCTTTGACTTTGCACGGACGGGCTTTGACCAGTGGACCTCCCCACCCGGTTGTGTTAGGTCAGCCCATAGGAACACTCTGGAGCGACATCCGGGCCAGACCCACAGCAAGATCCCCTCCGTGTAGACCCGACGCGTCCGTTTCCCCCCTCCAGGTGCCGGCGGCAGCGCCGTCCGTGAGGCACACCGGACCTGGCGTGCCGCCTCTTCCGGACATGTTTCCACATCACCCCGCATGTATGAGGGCCCGGTGCGACGCCTCGGTGGCATTGCTACCCCTAGGGCCCCGTCCCGCCCTAACCTGTAGCGTTTGACCACGCGCGATCTAGCCTTTGACTTTGCACAGACGGGCTTTGACGGTGGACCTCTCCACCCGGTTGTGTTAGGTCAGTCCAGAGGAACACTTTGGAGCAACATCCGGGCCAGACCCACAGCAAGATCCCCTCCGAGTAGACTCGACGCGTCCGTTTCCCCCCTCCAGGTGCCGGCGGCGGCGCCGTCCGTGAGGGGGGCACACCCCGGACACGTGTGCCGGGCATTTGCAACCGCCACAACACTTCCAGAATTGTGAGAGGCCGCCTACGCAAGATTTGACGGTATGCTAGCCCCCGGAGGCCGCCAGCCACAGTCGTAGACGCGCGAAGAGCAATCCGCGTAGAGGGAAGTGTTCAGATACTTCTCCATCACGAAAAATTATGAAAAATTACCATCGGTCCTATAGCACATGTGCCCACGTCGTGTAAAAAACTCATGATTTTAAAGCGCTCCGAGTATTTAATAATATTCACGCAGCATCGTTACCGCAGAACATCTACTACCGTGTCATCGCATGATCCGTGAGGGCACACACCAGAGACGCGTGCCGCCTCTTCGGACATGCCACCACACCACCCCGCATGTATGAGGGCCCGGTGCGACGCTCGGGTGGCGTTGCTACACCCCAGGGCCCCGTACCGCCTAACCCTTTAGCCTTTGACCACCGGATCTAGCCCTTTGACTTTGCCGCAGACGGGATTTGACCAGTGGGCCTCTCCACCCGGTTGTGTTAGGTCAGCCCATAGGAACACTTTGGAGCAACATCCGGGCCAGACCCACAGCAAGATCCCCTCCGTGTAGACCCGACGCGTCCGTTTCCCCCCTCCAGGTGCCGGCGATGGCGCCGTCCGTGAGGGGGCCGAACCCCGGAGACGCGTGCCGCCTCTTCGGACATGCCACCACACCACCCCGCGTGTATGAGGGCCCGGTGCGACGCTCCGGTGGCATTGCTACCCCCCCAGCGCCCGCGTCCCGCCTAACCCTGTAGCGTTTGACAACGCGATCTAGCCCTTTGGCTTTGCACGGACGGGCTTTGACCAGTGGACCTCCCCACCCTGTTGTGTTAGGTCAGCCATAGGAACACTCTGGAGCGACATCCGGGCCAGACCCATAGCAAGATCCCCTCCGTGTAGACCCGACGCGTCCGTTTCCCCCCTCCAGGTGCCGGCGGCGCCGTCCGTGAGGGGGGCACACCCCGGGCACGCGTGCCGCCTCTTCGGACATGCGTCCACACCACCCCGCATGTATGAGGGCCCGGTCGACGGCCTCGGTGGCATTACTACCCCCTGTGGCCCCTGGCCCCGCCTAACCCTCTGTAGCGTTTGACCACCGGATCTAGCCCTTTGACTTTGCACGGACGGGATTTGAACAGTGGGACTCTCCACCCGGTTGTGTTAGGTCAGCCCATAGGAACACTTTGGAGCAACATCCGGGCCAGACCCACAGCAAGATCCCCTCCGTGTAGACCCAACGCGTCCGTTTCCACCCTCCAGGTGCCGGCGATGGCGCCCGTCCGTGAGGCGAACCGGAGGCAGCGTGCCGCCTCTTCGGACATGCCACCACACCACCCCGCATGTATGAGGGGCCGGTGCGACGCTCCGGTGGCATTGCTACCCCAGCGCCCCGTCCGCCTAACCTGTAGCGTTTACAGCGATCTAGCCCTTTGACTTTGCAGACGGGCTTTGACGATGGACCTCCCCACCCGGTTGTGTTAGGGTCAGCCCATAGGAACACTACGGAGGCGACATCCGGGCCAGACCCACAGCAAGATCCCTCCGTGTAGACCCGACCGTCCGTTTCCCCCTCCGGTCTGGCGTGGCGCCGTCCGTGAGGGGCACACCGGACAGCGTGCCGCCTCTTCGGACATGTTTCCACACCACCCGCATGTATGAGGGCCGGTGCGACGCCTGGTGGCATTGCTACCCCAAAGGGCCCCGTGCCGCCCTAACCTGTAGCGTTTGACCACCGGATCTAGCCCTTTGACTTTGCACGGACGGGATTTGACCAGTGGGCCTCTCCACCTGGTTGTGTTAGGTCAGCCCATAGGAACACTTTGGAGCAACATCCAGGCCAGACCCACAGCAAGATCCCCTCCGTGTAGACCCGACGCGTCCGTTTCCCCCTCCAGGTGCCGGCGATGGCGCCGTCCTTGAGGGGGCCGAACCCCGGAGACGCGTGCCGCCTCTTCGGACATGCCACCACACCACCCCGCATGTATGAGGGCCCGGTCACGGCGCTCGGTGGCATTACTACCCCAGCGCCCCGTCTCGCCCTAACCTGTAGCGTTTGACCACGTGATCTAGCCGCTGACTTTGCACGGACGGGCTTTGACCAGTGGACATCCCCACCGGTTGTGTTAGGTCAGCCATAGGAACACTACGGAGGCGACATCCGGGCGGACCCATAGCAAGATCCCTCCGTGTAGACCCGGCCGCGTCCGTTTCCCCCCCTCAAGTGCGGCGGCGCGCCGTCCGTGAGGGGCACACCGAACGCACGCGTGCCGCCTCTTCGGACATGCTTCCACACCACCCCGCATGTATGAGGGCCCGGTGCGACGCTCCGGTGGCATTGCTACCCCCCTAGGGCCCCCGTCCCGCCTAACCCTGTAGCGTTTGACCACGCGATCTAGCCCTTTGACTTTGCACGGACGGGCATTGACGGTGGACCTCTCCACCCGGTTGTGTTAGGTCAGTCCATAGGAACACGGAGCAACATCCGGGCGGACCCACAGCAAGATCCCCTCCGAGTAGACTCGGCCGCGTCCGTTTCCCCCCTCCAGTGCGGCGTGGCGGCGCCGTCCGTGAGGGGGGGCACACCCCGGAGACGTGTGCCGGGCATTTTCAACCGCCACAACACTTCCAGAATTGTGAGAGGCCGCCTACGCAAGATTTGACGGTATGCTAGCCCCCGGAGGCCGCCGGCCACAGTTGTAGACGCGCGAAGAGCAATCCGCGTAGAGGGAAGTGTTCAGATACTTCTCCATCACGAAAAATTATGAAAAATTACCATCGGTCCTATAGCACATGTGCCCGTCGTGTAAGAAACTCATGATTTTATCACGCTCCGGTATTTAATAATATTCACGCGCGCATCGTTTCCACAGAACATCTACTACCGTGTCGCCGCGGTCCGTGAGGGGCCACACCGGAGGCAGCGTGCCGCCTCTTCGGACATGCCACCACACCACCCCGCATGTATGAGGCCCGGTGCGGCAGCTCGGTGGCATTACTACCCCAGCGCCCGTCCCCGCTTAACCTCATAGCGTTTGACAACGCGATATAGCCCTTTGACTTTGCACGGACGGGCTTTGACCAGTGGACCTCCCCACCCGGTTGTGTTAGGTCAGCCCATAGGAACACTCTGGAGCGACATCCGGGCCAGACCCACAGCAAGATCCCCTCCGTGTAGACCCGACGCGTCCGTTTCCCCCCTCCAGGTGCCGGCGGCGGCGCCGTCCGTGAGGCCACACCGGAGGCAGCGTGCCGCCTCTTCCGGACATGCCACCACACCACCCGCATGTATGAGGGGCCCGGTCACGGCCTCCGGTGGCATTACTACCCCGGGGCCCCGTCCGCCCTAACCTGTAGCGTTTGACCACCGGATCTAGCCCTTTGACTTTACGCAGACGGGATTTGACGATGGGCCTCTCCACCCGGTTGTGTTAGGTCAGCCCATAGGAACACTTTGGAGCAACATCCGGGCGGACCCACGGCAAGATCCCCTCCGTTTAGACCCGGCGCGTCCGTTTCCCCCTCCGGTGCGGCGATGGCGCCCGTCCGTGAGGCGAACTGAGACGCGTGCCGCCTCTTCGGACATGCCACCACACCACCCGCATGTATGAGGGCCCGGTGCGGCCTCCGGTGGCATTACTACCCCCAGCGCCCCGTCTCGCCTAACCACATAGCGTTTGACCACGTGATCTAGCCCTTTGACTTTGCACGGACGGGCTTTGACCAGTGGACATCCCCACCCGGTTGTGTTAGGTCAGCCATAGGAACACTCTGGAGCGACATCCGGGCCAGACCCATAGCAAGATCCCCTCCGTGTAGACCCGACGCGTCCGTTTCCCCCCTCCAAGTGCCGGCGGCGGCGCCGTCCATGAGGGGCACACACCGAACGCAGCGTGCCGCCTCTTCGGACATGCTTCCACCACCCCGCATGTATGAGGGCCGGTGCGGCCTTTCCGGTGGCATTGCTACCCCACCCCGGGGCCCCGTCCGCCCTAACCTGTAGCGTTTGACCACGCGATCTAGCCCTTGACTTTGCAGACGGGCTTTGACGGTGGACCTCTCCACCCGGTTGTGTTAGGTCAGTCCATAGGAACACTTTGGAGCAACATCCGGGCGGACCCACAGCAAGATCCTCCGAGTAGACTCGTAGCGTCCGTTTCCCCACTCCGGTGCGGCGGCGGCGCCGTCCATGAGGGCACACCCGGAGGCGTGTGCGGGCATTTGCAACCGCCACAACACTTCGAGAATTGTGAGAGGCCGCCTCGCAAGATTTGACGGTATACTGGCCGAGGCCGCCCGGCCACGCAGTTTGTAGACGCGAAGAGCAATCCGCGTAGAGGGAAGTGTTCAGATACTTCTCCATCACGAAAAATTATGAAAAATTACCATCAGTCCTATAGCACATGTGCCCACGTCGTGTAAGAAACTCATGATTTTAAAGCGCTCCAAGTATTTAATAATATTCACGCCGCATCGTTACCGCAGAACATCTACTACCGTGTCATCGCAGTCCGTGAGGGGGGGCACACCCCGGAGACGCGTGCCGCCTCTTCGGACATGCCACCACACCACCCCGCATGTATGAGGGCCCGGTGCGACGCTCCGGTGGCATTGCTACCCCCAGGGCCCCGTCCCGCCTAACCTCTCAGTAGCGTTTGACCATCGGATCTAGCCCTTTGACTTTGCACGGACGGGATTTGAACAGTGGGCCTCTCCACCCGGTTGTGTTAGGTCAGCCCATAGGAACACTTTGGAGCAACATCCAGGCCAGACCCACAGCAAGATCCCTCCATGTAGACCCAGCGTCCGTTTCCCCCCTCCGGTGCGGCGATGGCGCCGTCCGTGAGGGCGAACTGAGACGCGTGCCGCCTCTTCGGACATGCCACCACACCACCCCGCATGTATGAGGGCCCGGTGCGACGCTCCGGTGGCATTGCTACCCCCCAGTGCCCCCGTCCCGCTTAACCCTGTAGCGTTTGACCACGTGATCTAGCCCTTTGACTTTGCACGGACGGGCTTTGACCAGTGGACCTCCCCACCCGGTTGTGTTAGGTCAGCCATAGGAACACTCTGGAGCGACATCCGGGCCAGACCCATAGCAAGATCCCCTCCGTGTAGACCCGACGCGTCCGTTTCCCCCCTCCAGGTGCCGGCGGCGGCGCCCGTCCGTGAGGGGCACACCCGAACGCAGCGTGCCGCCTCTTCGGACATGCTTCCACACCACCCGCATGTATGAGGGCCCGGTCTGCGGCCTTCCGGTGGCATTGCTACCCCCACCCCGGGGCCCCGTCCCGCCCTAACCTGTAGCGTTTGACCACGCGATCTAGCCCTTGACTTTGCAGACGGGCTTTGACCAGTGGACCTCTCCACCGGTTGTGTTAGGTCAGTCCATAGGAACACTTTGGAGCAACATCCGGCTGCACTCCACAAAGAAGATCCTCCGAGTAGACTCGACGCGTCCGTTTCCCCACTCCAGTGCGGCGGCGCGCCGTCCATGAGGGGCACACCGGAGACGTGTGCGGGCATTTGCAACCGCCACAACACTTCCAGGTGTGAGAGGCCGCCCTACGCAAGATTTGACGGTATGCTAGCCCGGAGGCCGGCCCACCCAGTTGTAGGCAGCGAAGAGCAATCCGCGTAGAGGGAAGTGTTCAGATACTTCTCCATCATGAAAAATTATGAAAAAATACCATCGGTCCTATAGCACATGTGCCCACGTCGTGTAAAAAACTCATGATTTTAAAGCGCTCCAAGTATTTAATAATATTCACGCCGCATCGTTACCGCAGAACATCTATCCGTGAGGGGGGCCACACCCCGGAGACGCGTGCCGCCTCTTCGGACATGCCACCACACCAACCCGCTTGTATGAGGGCCCGGTGCGACGCTCCGGTGGCATTGCTACCCCCCAGGGCCCCCGTCCCGCCTAACCCTGAAGCGTTTGACCACCGGATCTAGCCCTTTGACTTTGCACGGACGGGATTTGAACAGTGGGCCTCTCCACCCGGTTGTGTTAGGTCAGCCCATAGGAACACCTTGGAGCAACATCCGGGCCAGACCCACAGCAAGATCCCCTCCATGTAGACCCAACGCGTCCGTTTCCCCCCTCCAGGTGCCGGCGATGGCGCCGTCCGTGAGGGGGCCGAACCCCGGAGACGCGTGCCGCCTCTTCGGACATGCCACCACACCACCCCGCATGTATGAGGGCCCGGTGCGACGCTCCGGTGGCATTGCTACCCCCCAGCGCCCCCGTCCCGCCTAACCCTGTAGCGTTTGACCACGGGATCTAGCCCTTTGACTTTGCACGGACGGGCTTTGACGATGGACCTCCCCACGGTTGTGTTAGGTCAGCCCATAGGAACACTACGGGCGACATCCGGGCGGACCCATAGCAAGATCCCTCCGTGTAGACCCGACGCGTCCGTTTCCCCCTCCAGTGCCGGCGGCGCGCGTCCGTGAGGGGGCACACGGTTTCACGCGTGCCGCCTCTTCGGACATGTTTCCACACCACCCCGCATGTATGAGGGCCGGTCGGCCTCCGGTGGCATTGCTACCCCTAGGGCCCCGTCCGCCCTAACCACCTGTAGCGTTTGACCACGCGATCTAGCCCTTTGACTTTGCAGACGGGCTTTGACCAGTGGACCTCTCCACCCGGTTGTGTTAGGGTCAGTCCATAGGAACACTTTGGAGCAACATCCGGGCCAGACCCACAGCAAGATCCCCTCCGAGTAGACTCGACGCGTCCGTTTCCCCCCTCCAGGTGCCGGCGGCGGCGCCGTCCGTGAGGGGGGCACACCCCGGACACGTGTGCCGGGCATTTGCAACCGCCACAACACTCCCAGAATTGTGAGAGGCCGCCTCGCCAAGATTTGGCGGTATGCTGGCCCGGAGGCCGCCCGACCCACAACAGAGACGCGAAGAGCAATCCGCGTAGAGGGAAGTGTTCAGATACTTCTCCCATGAAAAATTATGAAAAAATACCATCGGTCCTATAGCACATGTGCCCACGTCGTGTAAAAAACTCATGATTTTAATGCGCTCCAAGTATTTAATAATATTCACGCCGCATCGTTACCGCAGAACATCTACTACCGTGTCATCGCAGTCCGTGAGGGGGGCCACACCGGAGACGCTGCGTGCGCCTCTTCGGACATGCCACCACACCAACCCGCATGTATGAGGGCCCTTGCGGCGCTCCGGTGGCATTACTACCCCGGGGCCCCGTCCGCCTAACCCTCTATAGCGTTTGGCCACCGGATCTAGCCCTTTGACTTTGCAGACGGGATTTGAACAGTGGGCCTCTCCACCCGGTTGTGTTAGGTCAGCCCATAGGAACACTTTGGAGCAACATCCGGGCGGACCCACAGCAAGATCCTCCGTGTAGACCCAACGCGTCGTCTGCTTCTCCAGTGCCGGGCGATGGCGCCGTCCGTGAGGCGAACCGGAGATGCGTCCCGCCTCTTCGGACATGCCACCACACCACCCCGCATGTATGAGGGCCCCGTGCGACGCTCCGGTGGCATTGCTACCCCCAGCGCCCCCGTCCCGCCTAACCCTGTAGCGTTTGACAACGCGATCTAGCCCTTTGACTTTGCACGGACGGGCTTTGACCAGTGGACCTCCCCACCCGGTTGTGTTAGGTCAGCCCATAGGAACACTCTGGAGCGACATCCGGGCCAGACCCACAGCAAGATCCCCTCCGTGTAGACCCGACGCGTCCGTTTCCCCCTCCAGGTGCCGGCGGCGGCGCCGTCCGTGAGGGGCACACCGGTTTCTGGCGATACGCCTCTTGGACATGTTTCCACACCACCCGCATGTATGAGGGCGGTGCGGCAGCTCCGGTGGCATTGCTACCCCCCAGGGCCCCCGTCCCGCCTAACCCTGTAGCGTTTGACCACGCGATCTAGCCCTTTGACTTTGCACAGACGGGCTTTGACCAGTGGACCTCTCCACCCGGTTGTGTTAGGTCAGTCCATAGGAACACTTTGGAGCAACATCCGGGCCAGACCCACAGCAAGATCCCCTCCGAGTAGACTCGACGCGTCCGTTTCCCCCCCTCCGGTGCGGTAATGGCGGCGCCGTCCGTGAGGCACACCCCGGACACGTGTGCGGGCATTTGCAACCGCCACAACACTCCCGAATTGTGAGAGGCCGCCACGCAAGATTTGGCGGTATACTGGCCCCGGAGGCCGCCACACGGTCGTGAGACGCGAAGAGCAATCAGAGAGGGAAGTGTTGAGATACTTCTCCATCACGAAAAATTATGAAAATTACCATCGGTCCTATAGCACATGTGCCCACGTCGTGTAAAAAACTCATGATTTTAAAGCGCTCCGAGTATTTAATAATATTCACGCCGCATCATTACCGCAGAACATCTACTACCGTGTCATCGCAGTCCGTGAGGGGGGCCACACCCCGGAGACACGTGCCGCCTCTTCGGACATGCCACCACACCACCCCACATGTATGAGGGCCCGGTGCTACGCTCCGGTGGCATTGCTACCCCCCAGGGCCCCCGTCCCGCCTAACCCTCTGTAGCGTTTGACCACCGGATCTAGCCCTTTGACTTTGCACGGACGGGATTTGAATAGTGGGCCTCTCCACCCGGTTGTGTTAGGTCATCCCATAGGAACACTTTGGAGCAACATCCGGGCCAGACCCACAGCAAGATCCCCTCCGTGTAGACCCAACGCGTCCGTTTCCCCCCTCCGGTGCGGCGATGGCGCCGTCCGTGAGGGCGAACCCCAGACGCAGCGTGCCGCCTCTTCGGACATGCCACCACACCACCCGCATGTATGAGGCCCGGTCGCGACGCTCCGGTGGCATTACTACCCCAGCGCCCCGTCCCCGCCTAACCTGTAGCGTTTGACAACGCGATCTAGCCTTGACTTTGCACGGACGGGCTTTGACGGTGGACCTCCCCACCCGATTGTGTAAGGTCAGCCGCCGGAACACTTTGGGCGACATCCGGGCCAGACCCACGGCAAGATACCCTTCGTGTAAACCCGACGCGTCTGCTTTCCCCCCTCCGTGACGGGCGGCTGGCGCGCCGTCTGCGTGAGGGCACACCGGACACGCGCGTGCCGCCTCTTCCGGACATGTTTCCACACCACCCGCATGTCGAGGGCCCGGTGCGGCGCTCGGTGGCATTGCTACCCCAGTGGCCCCGTGCCGCCTAACCTGTAGCGTTTGACCACCGGATCTAGCCCTTTGACTTTGCGCAGACGGGATTTGACGGTGGGCCTCTCCACCTGGTTGTGTTAGGTCAGCCCATAGGAACACTTTGGAGCAACATCCGGGCGGACCCACGGCAAGATCCCCTCCGTGTAGACCCGCGTCCGTTTCCCCCTCCGGTGCGGCGATGGCGCCGTCCTTGAGGGGGCCGAACCCCCGAGACGCGTGCCGCCTCTTCGGACATGCCACCACACCACCCCGCATGTATGAGGGCCGGTCACGGCCTCGGTGGCATTGCTACCCCCCCAGCGCCCCGGCCCCGCCTAACCTCAGTAGCGTTTGACCACGCGATCTAGCCCTGACTTTGCACGGACATGCTTTGACGGTGGACCTCCCCACCGGTTGTGTTAGGTTAGCCATAGGAACACTCTGGGCGACATCCGGGCCAGGACCCACAAGAAGATCCCCTCCGTGTAGACCCGACGCGTCCGTTTCCCCCTCCATGTGCCGCGGTGGCGCCGTCCGTGAGGGGCACACCGAACGCAGCGTGCCGCCTCTTCGGACATGCTTCCACACCACCCCGCATGTATGAGGGCCCGGTGCGACGCTCCGGTGGCATTGCTACCCCCTAGGGCCCCCGTCCCGCCTAACCCTGTAGCGTTTGACCACGCGATCTAGCCCTTTGACTTTCTCGGACGGGCTTTGACCAGTGGACCTCTCCACCCGGTTGTGTTAGGTCAGTCCATAGGAACACTTTGGAGCAACATCCGGGCCAGACCCACAGCAAGATCCCCTCCGAGTAGACTCGACGCGTCCGTTTCCCCCCTCCAGGTGCCGGCGATGGCGCCGTCCGTGAGGGGGCCGAACCCCGGAGACGCGTGCCGCCTCTTCGGACATGCCACCACACCACCCCGCATGTATGAGGGCCCGGTCGCGGCCTTTCGGTGGCATTACTACCCCCAGCGCCCGTCCGCCTAACCACAGCAGCATTTGACCACGCGATCTAGCCCTTTGACTTTGCACGGACGGGCTTTGACCAGTGGACCTCCCCACCCGGTTGTGTTAGGTCAGCCATAGGAACACTCTGGAGCGACATCCGGGCCAGACCCATAGCAAGATCCCCTCCGTGTAGACCCGACGCGTCCGTTTCCCCCCTCCAGGTGCCGGCGGCGGCGCCGTCCGTGAGGGGGGCACACCCCGGACACGCGTGCCGCCTCTTCGGACATGTTTCCACACCACCCCGCATGTATGAGGGCCCGGTGCGACGCTCCGGTGGCATTGCTACCCCCCAGGGCCCCGTCCGCCCTAACCTCAGTAGCGTTTGACCACGCGATCTAGCCCGCTGACTTTGCAGACGGGCTTTGACGGTGGACCTCTCCACCCGGTTGTGTTAGGTCAGTCCATAGGAACACTTTGGAGCAACATCCGGGCTAGACCCACGGCAAGATCCCCTCGAGTAGACTCGGCGCGTCCGTTTCCCCCTCCGGTGCGGCGGGCGCCGTCCGTGAGGGGGCACACCCCGGAGACGCGTGCCGGGCATTTGCAACCGCCACAACACTTCCAGACTTGTGAGAGGCCGCCTACGCAAGATTTGACGGTATGCTAGCCCCCAGAGGCCGCCAGCCACAGTCGTAGACGCGCGAAGAGCAATCCGCGTAGATGGAAGTGTTCAGATACTTCTCCATCACGAAAAATTATGAAAAATTACCATCGGTCCTATAGCACATGTGCCCACGTCATGTAAAAAACTCATGATTTTAAAGCGCTCCGAGTATTTAATAATATTCACGCTGCATCGTTACCGCAGAACATCTACTACCGTGTCATCGCAGTCCGTGAGGGGGGCCACACCCCGGAGGCGCGTGCCGCCTCTTCGGACATGCCACCACACCACCCCGCATGTATGAGGGCCCGGTCACGGCAGCTCCGGTGGCATTACTACCCCAGGGGCCCCCTGGCCCCGCCTAACCCTCTGTAGCGTTTGACCACGGATCTAGCCCATTGACTTTGCACGGACCGGGATTTGAGCAGTGGGCCTCTCCACCCGGTTGTGTTAGGTCAGCCCATAGGAACACTTTGGAGCAACATCCGGGCGGACCCACAGCAAGATCCCTCCGTGTAGACCCAACGCGTCCGTTTCCCCCTCCGAGTGCGGCGATGGCGCCCGTCCGTGAGGCGAACCCCGAGACGCAGCGTGCCGCCTCTTCGGACATGCCACCACACCACCCGCATGTATGAGGGCCGGTCACGACGCTCGGTGGCATTGTATCACGCCCAATATGCGACCCTATCCAAAAGGAACTCGAAGGTCCCACCAAGGATAGACCCATGATTGAAACGCTTTTGCAAGGTGGATATCATTACATCAACATTACATAATAGTGGGGATACATACATAAGGCACAAATGCCACAAGAATACAACATCATATACAAGCTCCACATCCGACTACGGATGAAACATAAACAGAAACTCAAGCGACATCCACCACTGCTAGCCCAGGCTGCCGACACGGAACCTATCCCCTGATCGAAGAAGAAGCAGAAGAAGAACTCCAATACAAGCAAACATCGCTCTCGCGTCATGAGCATCGCAACCTGTACCTGCAACTGGTGGTGTAGTAATCTGTGAGTCACGAGGACTCAGCAATCCCATTACCATGGGTATCAAGACTAGCAAAGCTTAAAGGGAAAGGAAGGGGTAAAATGGTGAGGCTGCAGCGTGACTAAGCTTATATGGTGGCTAACATACGCAAATGAGAGCGAGGAGAGAAACAAAGGCGGTCATCAACTAGTAATGATCAAGAAGTGATCACGAACACCTACTTACGTCGAGACATAACCCAAGAAACCGTGTTCTCCTCTCGATCAACCCGAAAAGAGACACTCACGCGATTCACGCTACGGTTGGTGTATTTTAATTAAGATCAACCGGGTTTTCTACAACCGGACATTAACAAATTCCCATCTGCCACATAACCGCGGCACGGCTCTCGAAAGTTTATACCCTCCAGGTGTCCCAACTTAGCCCATGATAAGCTCTCGCGATCAACGAAGGATATTCCTTCTCCCGGGAAGACCCGATCAGTCTCGGAATCCGGCTACAAGACATTTCGACAGCAATAAAACAAGACCAGCAAAAGCCGCCCGATCTTGGCCGACAATCCCGATAGGAGCTGCACATATCTCGTTCTCAGGGCAACACCGGATGAGACATCCTACGAGTAAAACCAAACCTCAAGTTGCCCCAAGGTGGCCCATGATCTACTCGGTTCAGGCCAGCACTTAGAGAAGCACTGGCCCGGGGGGGCTAAAAATAAAGATGACCCTTGGGCTCCGGAAACCCAAGGGAAAAAAGGCTGGGTGAGGCAAATGGTAAAACCAATGTTGGGCCTTGCTGGAAAAGTCTTATTCAAAGCGAACTGTCAAGGGGGTCCCATAAATCACCCGACCGCGTTAGGGACGCAAAATCCGGGAACATAATACCGATATGACGGAAACTAGGGCGGCAAGAGTGGAACAAAACACCAGGCATAAGGCCGAGCCTTCCACCCTTTACCAAGTATATAGATGCATTAATTAAATAAGGTATATTGTTATAACCCAACAAGTAAACATGTTCCAGCATGGAACAACATCTCCATGTTCCAACGAGGAACAAACTTCATCTTCACCTGCAACTAACAACGCTATAAGAGGGGCTGAGCAAAGCGGTGACATAGCCAAACAACGGTTTGCTAGGAAGGGTGACAAAGGTTAGAGGTTCATGGCAATTTGGGATGGCTTGATAAGCAGGTAATAGGTAGCACAGCATAGAGAAAAAACGAAGCAACTAGCATAGCAATGATAGTAGTGAGATCCAGGGTAGCGGTCATCTTGCCTGAAATCCCGCTAGGAAGAAGAACGAGTCCATGAAGAAGACGAATGGATGAAGCCGAACCAAGCGTAGACGAACGAATCCTCACGATCGCAACGAAACAGGAACTAATAAGAAGAAGCACACAACATAGGTAAACACACCATCATGAACAAGACATGATGCACAACAAGCATGATGCATGACAAAGCTACATGAAGCTACTCATGGCAAGAGATGATGCAAACAAGAGCAACACATCAAGGCAAGTTTAAATGAGGACGGAAACAACATAGAACAATTCCGGTAAGTCCTCATATGCAAATTTCGAAATTGGTCCAGATCTGAATAAACCTTATGTTCAAGTTGTTAAACAGCAAGTTAAGATGCACCACGATGATCTACACGAAATTCTAGTCAAGTTACATATAAAGTTCATTAGATTCGAGACTACGGTCTAGAAGATATGAGCAAAACAAGATAAGCATGGCATTGATGCAAAATGCATACAAATATCAAGCAAACACCTCAAAACAAGGGTGCAACATGATAATATGAAGCTACATGCAAAATCAAGCAAGTTTCATATAGAGCACACTCAAAACGGAGGAACGGATCAACACATACACACTATACAAGTCATAGCAACAATCTGTCCATAACAGCAAGTAGGCATATTGCAAGCATCAAAACAATATGCTACATGACCTCAACATAATAACAAAAGGCATGGACATGATCTACAGGTAAAGCATTACAAAACATGAACACTGAGCTATCTCCAGAAACAACTAGAACATGCTCAAAAACACATGGCAAGATTGCAAATAATAACAGTTTCAGACTTTAGCAGAAATAACATCAGGTTGCAATGTTTAGAGCTATCAAACAACATGCTACAGGAACTTAACATGGCAAACAAAGGCATGGCATGAATATACTAATTCCATATAACAAAAGTCCTTTAATGACCATGAGCCAAAAAGGATCAGAATATATGATGGCACCCACGTAAACATGGCAAGTTATATTACAGATTTAAACATGGCAGGAACAACAATAAGTAGGCATGTTGGTGAGCTTGAACCACTCACCACAGATCAATACATGGCATGGAAAGGTAACCAACAGTAAGAAGACATGGCATAGAAGCTATACATGGCAAGAACAACATCATAGCATGCAAGGATCAACTACAACAACCTTGGCAAAATTGAATAACATGTAAACAATCTGCCAGGAACATTTTGTAGCAAAAGTAGAGCTCGATTGACTCAAGCTATAGCACTCCATAATTGCAAACAAGGGCATGGATGGATAGAGCAAGACATGTAGAACAAAACATCCTTACTGAAGTAACTCAAAATACGCATGGATCTCTCGGTAGCATCAAGTTAACATGGCATAAAAATATAACAGAATCTGCCAGGAAAACAGCAACAGCAAGTACCCCACTTAACAAGCTTGATTCACTCACTACACAAAACCACAAAAATACATGGTAAGCACCCCTGGAAATATGGCATGGCATATTACAAAACATATGTAGGATTCAAGTTCATAGGGTGCACACATCAATCATGGAAAAAATGACAAAAGTGCATGTTCTGTTAAGAATCAGAAACTAACATCACATAGCACTCTTGTAACAGCATTTCGGGCATCAAGATGAGCTCAAATGAAAATGATTCAATGAGATGAGATGATCTACTCATCGAGGCGAACATTTTGACATATTACACGCGCAAAACGGAGCTACATGCACAGAGTTATGATGCGATGAGAATGGCATAAAATAACACATATTCGGGGACTTAGATGAAAATCACCTCCCGGGTCAAACTGGATCTCGGGGTCCCGGGGACGAGACGGTGCAGGAGGGACGTTTGGTTGGGGGATCTAGGGCGTTCGGACGGGCGGTGCAGATTAGCGACGAGGTCGGCGCCGGGCGACGGAGGAGCTCCCATGAGCCGGGCGGAGGAGGAGGCCGGCTGGCGAGGCGGATCCGGCCCGCTCACGGATCTCGTGGAAGAGGAGGCGGGGCTCGACTCCAGCGGGGCACAGGATGGCGGCGGGTCCGCCGCCGAGGGCGACGGCGAGCGGGCGCCGGCTGGAGGCGGCGGCGGCGCACTGGCGGGAGAGAGGAACTGGGTGAGAGAGAGAGAGGAGAAGGAGAGGGCGCGACGGGGAGGCGGCGACTGGTCCGGCGAGACGGTCGCCGCTGGCGGCGGCGCCTCGAGGCCGGGCGGACGGGAGGCGGGCGGACGCTGGCCGGTGGGCGGAGCACGAGGTCCGACCGGCCGCAGATGGGCTCGGCGGCTGCGCCGGCCTGGCGGGCAGCTGAGGTGGGGGGCGCTGGGCGATGTGGCCAAGCCACATGGCGGGCGCCAGTTGGCCTGTATGCGTCTGGCCAAGGCGGCGCCTAATGGCTACGTGCCAAGTGGCGCCCGTGAGGTGGAGAGCGACGGAGGCGGCGAGGTGGCGGCGACAAGTGGCGGATCTGGAGCGGGTGGCGTGGAAATGGAGGTGGAGGCGGCTGGCGGCTGCGGGGATCCCGAGGGGGCGGCTAGAGGTAGGTGGAGGGGCTAGGGATGCCAAATTTGGAAGGGGGGATGTCCATATATAGGCAGGGATGGCTAGGGTTTGGGTTTAGAGGGGTTTTGAGGCCGTTGGAGCCTCCGATCACGATCCGACGATCGTGAAGCGGAGGGAACTAGGAGAGGGTTGGTGGGCTGTGTAGATGGGCTAGGCTATAAGGAGAGAAAAGATAGCAGTTCAAGACGCAGTTTTCGGAGACCGAAAACACTGACGAATAAACCGGCAAGGGTGCCGCTACGGATGACGGTTGGGCTATCAAGCGGACTCGAATGCGACGAAACTTGACAGGCACTCTGTCTACACTGTAATAAGACCGCATGACAAGGTGCAACCCATTCCGAGAACATTTAACACCCGCACATGAAAAGAGGTAAAGGGGGGCGCCGGGAGACATAGGAGTGCCGGATTGCAAAACGGACAACGGGAAAATGCTCGGATGCATGAGAGGCGAACACGTATGCAAAATGAAATGCACATGATGACATGATATAAATGCAGATGATGACATGGCAAAGTGCAACACGCAAGCAAATGACAAGGCAACAACGACGAATAAGCTGGCGGACACTGGCGCGCATCGAATGCAGGGGCGTTACAACACTCCTCCACTAACAAGAGATCTCGTCCCGAGATCTTAGGACCGAGACGGAAGGGAAAAGGGATGAGGTGCAACAAGTACTCAAAGAAATCAAGAGCACTCAAGAAGAAGAGAAGAACGACGAGAAAGACGAGAAACAAAAGCTCACTGAATCGGATAGACTATGAAATCACTCAGGTTAGAATGAGAAAAGCAACGAATAAGACTGAAAGGATTTAGGCAGCACTCCGGTTAAAAATGGAAAGAATAGAACAAGAACTCGAGAGGATGGAATGATACTTGATGAAGACATGACACAAAACCTCCGGAAAGAATTAAAGAATCGAATGAAAAGGACGGAGAATAAAATGACAACTTGTGCCACGAATGGAATAGAAAGCATCTTACAAGAAAGGATTGAACGGAGTTGTTGGAAATTCAACAACAAAAAATAAGCTTGATGTGGACTTAAGGATAACATCCCAAAATTATGAGCTGATCGCCGACCACAAGTGGAAAAGATTAAATAGCTGAGAATGGCGAAAATGCAAAACTCCACTTCAAAAGAATGCGGAGAATTAATTGCACTTCGAGAGATGGACGAAGAAAAGATACTTGAACTCCACCGACAAGAATCTTGATGAACTCTTGAAGAATGAATTAAATCATGAAGAACCATCATGAAGAACTCCGGTAACAAAAGGATGATGAGGTAGAAATGAAGGATGAAAGAATAAGATGAGCCTACGATGAATTAGATGGATGATTCCGACGAAATGACGGAGGAAATTTGAACTCCGGAAAAAGAAAACACTTGGAACTAGAATTGATTCATCAAGAACAAACACCGAAGGAAGGGATTACTCACTAGGATGAAATAAGAATAAGATTTATTGTATGCTTATCCTTCATCAAATTAAATTGATGACAAGCAATGGATTCTGCATATTACTTATTCTACTTGAAAAAGGATTGAGAAGTGACATATCACAAACTTGAGAAGGTCTTCATGAACCACCGGTAGGATTAAAAGAAGGAATGAATTAAATATGGTGAAAAACCGAAAAGAGATCTTCAACGAACCACCGTTAGGATTGAAAAAAAAAATGAATGAATTAAAATGATAAACAAGGAAAAAGAATCTTGAACGAGCCACCGTAAGAATTCGGAAACGACTAACAACAGAGAATGAATCGCCGGGAAGAATTAGAAGAACCAATATGCTAGAGGGGATTTAGATGCAAAAGAACAAAGAGATCACGAGCTGATTAAAGAACACTTGAACGCTGCATCGGAAAAATATTGAGAAGAACGAAGGGGCATGAATATAGAATAATTGGAGAAGGACTTTGAAAACTTGGAACGAAGAAAACTTCTGAAAAGAGGCCTCCGGATGATTGGGACGGAAAATAACTCCTGAAATACTGCAGATGGATGAAAAGAATTGCACGACTAGAAACAATTAGCTAGGATAACATCGAGCTAGAACCATGAAACTCCGGGGAAACGGACAAGATTTAAGAGAAACTCTACTTCGGTCTTCAAGGACGACGAGAAACACCACCAAAATTATTGAGATACTCTGGGGAAACGAAAGGCGAAGAGGTTGAGCCAACAATGACAAGAATTTGAAATCGATCTTGGAAAAGGCATGTGACTGATGGAATCCATACTTACGTCACGCTTGAAAAGAATTTGGGAATAGCTCCGGAAGAATTAGAAGAGTCAGGTAAGATCCTGGGAAAAGACCTGTGGGTTAGGGCCCACTGAAGAGATAACACCGTTGGAAAGGGGTGATGAACAGATAGATGATGCAACGGAAGACCTGAAATATTTGAATGAGGTGACAACCTCGAATTAATTCGAAGATGCATTTAATCTCCGAGATGTCTTAAGCACTCCGCAAGGATAAATGGCAGAGGCGAACGAGCAAATGGAAATATTTGAGCTGAGGGAAAGAATACGATCGGCAACGAAAAACTTGAATTGAATCCACGGAGAAGAAAAGAGATGAAGAATGACGAACGAGACGAGAATTCACCGGTTGAAATAATTGAGGGAAGACTGATGAGGCTCCACACGAATGAAATAGCTGGTCGAGAGAGAGTCAGACTGCGGGAAGAAAAGGGTGGTAGGGCGGGAAAACACAGGTAACTTGGAAGGGGAAATCGACGAATATCTTGAAGAGACAACACCGGTTGAAATCATTGAGGAAAGAAAGCAAAGACTTCGCGCGAGTAGGACGGATACTCGATTACGGACTCCGGTTCAGAAAAGAAGAAGGGAGGGCGGGCGGGAAAAACAAAGACAACTTCGGACAGGGAAACAACATCGATCGGAAATAGCTGAGCATTGAGCTTGGCAAAGATGAAGAGACTCGAGTCGCCTTGACGAGAAATGCACCGGACACAAAGAGCTGAGGAACAACTACCGGAAAACCAACTGCGTGAACCTAAAGAAAAAATTTGAAGGGGAAGAGGAGTAATTCAAAACACC
Organism: Aegilops bicornis; assembly: GCA_021605145.1. Taxonomy (NCBI): domain Eukaryota; kingdom Viridiplantae; phylum Streptophyta; class Magnoliopsida; order Poales; family Poaceae; genus Aegilops; species Aegilops bicornis. The sequence goes on along the minus strand of CM038673.1, from coordinate 798,074,803 downwards.
TACGTCAAGATTCCTTACCAGAGCGACGAAGGGGCTGAGGAGTAAAAAGAATTTCTACTCTCCGATATAACTAGACTCCGAAAACAGTTTTCTTCTAGACTCAACAACGGCCAAACTACACGATCAATCAAGGGGGCTCCTAGGGTCGGTCGAGGCTCTGATTACCAACTTGTCACGCCCAATATGCGACCCTATCCAAAAGGAACTCGAAGGTCCCACCAAGGATAGACCCGCAGATTGAAACGCTTTTGCAAGGTGGATATCATTACATCAACATTACATAATAGTGGGGATACATACATAAGGCACAAATGCCACAAGAATACAACATCATATACAAGCTCCACATCCGACTACGGATGAAACATAAACAGAAACTCAAACGACATCCACCCTGCTAGCCCAGGCTGCCGACCTGGAACCTATCCCCTGATCGAAGAAGAAGCAGAAGAAGAACTCCAATACAAGCAAACATCGCTCTCGCGTCATGAGCATCGCAACCTGTACCTGCAACTGGTGGTGTAGTAATCTGTGAGTCACGAGGACTCAGCAATCCCATTACCATGGGTATCAAGACTAGCAAAGCTTAAAGGGAAAGGAAGGGGTAAAATGGTGAGGCTGCAGCAGCGACTAAGCTTATATGGTGGCTAACATACGCAAATGAGAGCGAGGAGAGAAACAAAGGAACGGTCGTCAACTAGTAATGATCAAGAAGTGATCCTGAACACCTACTTACGTCAGACATAACCCAAGAAACCGTGTTCTCCTCTCGATCAACCCCGAAAAGAGACACTCACGGTTACGCATTACGGTTGGTGTATTTTAATTAAGATCAACTTCGGTTTTCTACAACCGGACATTAACAAATTCCCATCTCGCCACATAACCGCGGGCACGGCTCTCGAAAGTTTATACCCTCGTGGGTGTCCCAACTTAGCCCATGATAAGCTCTCGCGATCAACGAAGGATATTCCTTCTCCCCGGGAAGACCCGATCAGTCTCGAATCCCGGCTACAAGACATTTCGACAGCAATAAAACAAGACCAGCAAAGCCGCCCGATGCGCCGACAATCCCGATAGGAGCTGCACATATCTCGTTCTCAGGGCAACACCGGATGAGACATCCTACGAGTAAAACCAAACCTCAAGTTGCCCCAAGGTGGCCCCGCAGTCTACTCGGTTCAGGCCAGCACTTAGAGAAGCACTGGCCCGGGGGGGCTAAAATAAAGATGACCCTTGGGCTCCGGAAACCCAAGGGAAAAAAAGGCTGGGTGAGGCAAATGGTAAAACCAATGTTGGGCCTTGCTGGAAAAGTCTTATTCAAAGCGAACTGTCAAGGGGGTCCCATAAATCACCCGACCGCGTTAGGGACGCAAAATCCGGGAACATAATACCGATATGACGGAAACTAGGGCGGCAAGAGTGGAACAAAACACCAGGCATAAGGCCGAGCCTTCCACCCTTTACCAAGTATATAGATGCATTAATTAAATAAGGTATATTGTTATAACCCAACAAGTAAACATGTTCCAAAGATGGAACAACATCTCCATGTTCCAACGAGGAACAAACTTCATCTTCACCTGCAACTAACAACGCTATAAGAGGGGCTGAGCAAAGCGGTGACATAGCCAAACAACGGTTTGCTAGGAAGGGTGACAAAGGTTAGAGGTTCATGGCAATTTGGGATGGCTTGATAAACAGGTAATAGGTAGCGCAGCATAGCGAAAGAACGAAGCAACTAGCATAGCAATGATAGTAGTGAGATCCAGGGTAGCGGTCATCTTGCCTGAAATCCCGCTAGGAAGAAGAACGAGTCCATGAAGAAGACGAATGGATGAAGCCGAACCAAGCGTAGACGAACGAATCCTCACGATCGCATAGCAAACAGGAACTAATAAGAAGAAGCACACAACATAGGTAAACACACCATCATGAACAAGACATGATGCACAACAAGCATGATGCATGACAAAGCTACATGAAGCTACTCATGGCAAGAGATGATGCAAACAAGAGCAACACATCAAGGCAAGTTTAAATGAGGACGGAAACAACATAGAACAATTCCGGTAAGTCCTCATATGCAAATTTCGAAATTGGTCCAGATCTGAATAAACCTTATGTTCAAGTTGTTAAACAGCAAGTTAAGATGCACCACGATGATCTACACGAGAAATTCTAGTCAAGTTACATATAAAGTTCATTAGATTCGAGACTACGGTCTAGAAGATATGAGCAAAACAAGATAAGCATGGCATTGATGCAAAATGCATACAAATATCAAGCAAACACCTCAAAACAAGGGTGCAACATGATAATATGAAGCTACATGCAAAATCAAGCAAGTTTCATATAGAGCACACTCAAAACGGAGGAACGGATCAACACATACACACTATACAAGTCATAGCAACAATCTGTCCATAACAGCAAGTAGGCATATTGCAAGCATCAAAACAATATGCTACATGACCTCAACATAATAACAAAAGGCATGGACATGATCTACAGGTAAAGCATTACAAAACATGAACACTGAGCTATCTCCAGAAACAACTAGAACATGCTCAAAAACACATGGCAAGATTGCAAATAATAACAGTTTCAGACTTTAGCAGAAATAACATCAGGTTGCAATGTTTAGAGCTATCAAACAACATGCTACAGGAACTTAACATGGCAAACAAAGGCATGGCATGAATATACTAATTCCATATAACAAAAGTCCTTTAATGACCATGAGCCAAAAAGGATCAGAATATATGATGGCACCCACGTAAACATGGCAAGTTATATTACAGATTTAAACATGGCAGGAACAACAATAAGTAGGCATGTTGGTGAGCTTGAACCACTCACCACAGATCAATACATGGCATGGAAAGGTAACCAACAGTAAGAAGACATGGCATAGAAGCTATACATGGCAAGAACAACATCATAGCATGCAAGGATCAACTACAACAACCTTGGCAAAATTGAATAACATGTAAACAATCTGCCAGGAACATTTTGTAGCAAAAGTAGAGCTCGATTGACTCAAGCTATAGCACTCCATAATTGCAAACAAGGGCATGGATGGATAGAGCAAGACATGTAGAACAAAACATCCTTACTGAAGTAACTCAAAATACGCATGGATCTCTCGGTAGCATCAAGTTAACATGGCATAAAAATATAACAGAATCTGCCAGGAAAACAGCAACAGCAAGTACCCCACTTAACAAGCTTGATTCACTCACTACACAAAACCACAAAAATACATGGTAAGCACCCCTGGAAATATGGCATGGCATATTACAAAACATATGTAGGATTCAAGTTCATAGGGTGCACACATCAATCATGGAAAAATGACAAAAGTGCATGTTCTGTTAAGAATCAGAAACTAACATCACATAGCACTCTTGTAACAGCATTTCGGGCATCAAGATGAGCTCAAATGAAAATGATTCAATGAGATGAGATGATCTACTCATCGAGGCGAACATTTTGACATATTACACGCGCAAAACGGAGCTACATGCACAGAGTTATGATCACGATGAGAATGGCATAAAATAACACATATTCGGGGACTTAGATGAAAATCACCTCCCGGGTCAAACTGGATCTCGGGGTCCCGGGGACGAGACGGTGCAGGAGGGACGTTTGGTTGGGGGATCTAGGGCGTTCCGGGACGGGGCGGTGCAGATTGGCGACGAGGTCGGCGCCGGCGACGGAGGGAGCTCCGGCGAGCCGGCGGAGGGCGGAGGAGGCCGGCGCGAGGCGGATCTGGCCCGCTCCCGGCCGGATCTGGTGGAAGAGGAGGCGGGGGCTCGACTCCGGCGGGGGCACGGGATGGCGGCGGGGTCCGCCGCCGAGGGCGACGGCGAAGCGCGGGCGCCGGGCTGGAGGCGCGGCGGCGGTGCACCGGGAGAGAGGGAACTCGGGTGAGAGAGAGAGAGAGGGAGAAGGAGAGGGCGCGACGGGGAGGCGGCGACTGGGTCCGGCGAGACGGTCGCTGGCGGGCGGCGCCTCGAGGCCGGGCGGACGGGAGGCGGGCGCGGACTCTCGGTCGGTGGGCGTGAGCACGGGTCCGACCTGGCCGCAGATGGGCTCGGCGGCTCACTGCGCGGGCCAGCTGGGTGGGGGGCGCTGGGGCGACGTGGCCAGGCCACATGGCGGGCGCCGGTTGGCCCTGGTGGCGTCTGGCGGCGGCGCGCCCAATGGCTACGTGCCAAGTGGCGCCCGTGAGGTGGAGAGCGACGGAGCAGGCGAGGTGGCGGCGACAAGTGGCGGATCTGGAGCGGGTGGCGTGGAAATGGAGGTGGGAGGCGGCTGGCGGCTGCGGGGATCCCGAGGGGGCGGCTAGAGGTAGGTGGAGGGGCTAGGGATGCCAAATTTGGAAGGGGGAATGTCCATATATAGGCAGGGATGGCTAGGGTTTGGGTTTAGAGGGGTTTTGAGGCCGTTGGAGCCTCCGATCACGATCCGACGATCAGGAACGGAGGGGGAACTAGGAGAGGGGTTGGTGGGCTGTGTAGATGGGCTAGGCTATAAGGAGAGAAAAGATAGCAGCCCGGCACGGGTTTTCGGAGACCGAAAACACCCGACGAATAAACCGGCAAGGGTGCCGCTACGGATGACGGTTGGGCTATCAAACGGACTCCGAATGCGACGAAACTTGACAGGCGCTCTGTCTACACTATAATAAGACCGCATGACAAGTTGCAACCCATTCCGAGAACATTTAACACCCGCACATGAAAAGAGGTAAAAGGGAGCGCCGGGAGACATAGGAGCGCCGGATTGCAAAACGGACAACGGGGAAAATGCTCGGATGCATGAGACGAACACGTATGCAAAATGAAATGCACATGATGACATGATATAAATGCAGATGATGACATGGCAAAGTGCAACACGCAAGCAAATGACAAGGCAACAACGACGAATAACTGGCAGACACCTGGCGCATCGAATCTGGGGCGTTACAATTGCTACCCCCCCAGCGCCCCCGTCCCGCCTAACCCTGTAGCGTTTGACAACGCGATCTAGCCCTTTGACTTTGCACGGACGGGCTTTGACCAGTGGACCTACCCACCGGTTGTGTTAGGGTCAGCCCATAGGAACACTCGGAGGCGACATCCGGGCGGACCCACACAAGATCCCCTCCGTGTAGACCCGACGCGTCTGCTTCCCCCCTCCGGTGCGGGCGGCGCCGTCCGTGAGGGGGGGCACACCTTTGAGCACGCTGCAAGCCGCCTCTTCGGACATGTTTCCACACCACCCCGCATGTATGAGGGCCCGGTGCGACGCTCCGGTGGCATTGCTACCCCCTAGGGCCCCCGTCCCGCCTAACCCTGTAGCGTTTGACCACGCGATCTAGCCCTTTGACTTTGCACGGACGGGCTTTGACCAGTGGACCTCTCCACCCGGTTGTGTTAGGTCAGTCCATAGGAACACTTTGGAGCAACATCCGGGCCAGACCCACAGCAAGATCCCCTCCGAGTAGACTCGACGCGTCCGTTTTCCCCCTCCAGAGGTGCCGGGCGGCGGCGCCGTCCGTGAGGGGGGCACACCCCGGACACGTGTGCCGGGCATTTGCAACCGCCACAACACTTCCAGAATTGTGAGAGGCCGCCACGCAAGATTTGACGGTATGCTAGCCGGAGGCCGCCAGCCACACGGTCAGAGACGCTGAAGAGCAATCCAGCGTGGCGAAGTGTTCGATACTTCTCCATCACGAAAAATTATGAAAAATTACCATCGGTCCTATAGCACATGTGCCCACGTCATGTAAAAACTCATGATTTTAAAGCGCTCCGAGTATTTAATAATATTCACGCCGCGCCGTTACCGCGAGAACATCTACTACCGTGTCATCGCGGTCCGTGAGGGGCCACACCGAGACGCGTGCCGCCTCTTCGGACATGCCACCACACCACCCGCATGTCTGAGGGCCCGATGCGACGGCCCGGTGGCATTGCTACCCCCCAGGCCCCCCGACCCGCCAAACCCTGTACCGTTTGACCACCGGAAATAGCCCTTTGACTTTGCACGGACGGGATTTGAACAGTGGGCCTCTCCACCCGGTTGTGTTAGGTCAGCCCATAGGAACACTTTGGAGCAACATCCGGGCCAGACCCACAGCAAGATCCCCTCCGTGTAGACCCAACGCGTCCGTTTCCCCCCTCCAGGTGCCGGCAATGGCGCCGTCCGTGAGGGGGCCGAACCCCGGAGACACGTGCCGCCTCTTCGGACATGCCACCACACCACCCCGCATGTATGAGGGCCCGGTGCGACGCTCCGGTGGCATTGCTACCCACCCAGCGCCCCCGCCCCCCTAACCTGTAGCGTTTGACAACGCGATCTAGCCCTTTGACTTTGCACGGACGGGCTTTGACCAGTGGACCTCCCCACCCGGTTGTGTTAGGTCAGCCCATAGGAACACTCTGGAGCGACATCCGGGCCAGACCCACAGCAAGATCCCCTCCGTGTAGACCCGGACGCGTCTGCTTTCCCCCCCTCCAGTGCGGGCGGGCGCCGTCCGTGAGGGCGGCACACCCGGCAACGCCAGCGTTGCCTCTTCGGACATGCTTCCACACCACCCCGCATGTATGAGGGCCCGGTGCGACGCTCCGGTGGCATTGCTACCCCCCTAGAACCCCCGTCCCGCCTAACCCTGTAGCGTTTGACCACGCGATCTAGCCCTTTGACTTTGCACGGACGGGCTTTGACGATGGACCTCTCCACCCGATTGTCTTAGGTCAGTCCATAGGAACACTTTGGAGCAACATCCGGGCCAGACCCACAGCAAGATCCCCTCCGAGTAGACTCGACGCGTCCGTTTCCCCCCTCCAGGTGCCGGCGGCGGCGCCGTCCGTGAGGGGGGGCACACCCCGGAGACGTGTGCCGGGCATTTTCAACCGCCACAACACTTCCAGAATTGTGAGAGGCCGCCTACGCAAGATTTGACGGTATGCTAGCCCCCGGAGGCCGCCGGCCACAGTTGTAGACGCGCGAAGAGCAATCCGCGTAGAGGGAAGTGTTCAGATACTTCTCCATCACGAAAAATTATGAAAAATTACCATCGGTCCTATAGCACATGTGCCCACGTCGTGTAAAAAACTCATGATTTTATCACGCTCCGAGTATTTAATAATATTCACGCCGCATCGTTTCCACAGAACATCTACTACCGTGTCATCGCAGTCCGTGAGGGGGGCCACACCCCGGAGACGCGTGCCGCCTCTTCGGACATGCCACCACACCACCCCGCATGTATGAGGGCCCGGTGCGACGCTCCGGTGGCATTGCTACCCCTGTGGCCCCGTCCCCGCCTAACCCTGTAGCGTTTGACCACCGGATCTAGCCCTTTGACTTTGCACGGACGGGATTTGACCAGTGGGCCTGTCCACCCGGTTGTGTTAGGTCAGCCCATAGGAACACTTTGGAGCAACATCCGGGCCAGACCAACGGCAAGATCCCCTCCGTTTAGACCCGACGCGTCCGTTTCCCCCCTCCAGGTGCCGGCGATGGCGCCGTCCGTGAGGGGGCCGAACCCCGGAGACGCGTGCTGCCTCTTCGGACATGCCACCACACCACCCCGCATGTATGAGGTCCCGGTGCGACGCTCCGGTGGCATTGCTACCCCCCAGTGCCCCTGTCCCGCCTAACCCTGTAGCGTTTGACCACGCGACCTAGCCCTTTGACTTTGCACGGACGGGCTTTGACCAGTGGACCTCCCCACCCAGTTGTGTTAGGTCAGCCCATATGAACACTCTGGAGCGACATCTGGGCCAGACCCACAGCAAGATCCCCTCCGTGTAGACCCGACGCGTCCGTTTCCCCCCTCCAGGTGCCTGCGGCGGCGCCGTCCGTGAGGGCACACCGGACATGCGTGCGCCTCTTCGGACATGCCACCACACCACCTCGCATGTATGAGGGCCCGGTGCGACGCTCGGGTGGCATTGCTACCCCACCCCCAGGGCCCTGGCCCCGCCCTAACCTCAGTAGCGTTTGACCACGCGATCTAGCCCTTTGACTTTGCACGGACGGGCTTTGACCAGTGGACCTCTCCACCCGGTTGTGTTAGGTCAGTCCATAGGAACACTTTGGAGCAACATCTGGGCTAGACCCACAGCAAGATCCCCTCCGAGTAGACTCGACCCTTCCGTTTCCCCACTCCAGGTGCCGGCGGCGGCGCCGTCCGTGAGGGGGGGCACACCCCGGAGACGTGTGCCGGGCATTTGCAACCGCCACAACACTTCCAGGTGTGAGGAGAGGCCTCGCAAGATTTGACGGTATGCTAGCCCGGAGGCCGCCATACGGTCAGAGACGGCGAAGAGCAATCCGCGAGAGGGAAGTGTTCAGATACTTCTCCATCATGAAAAATTATGAAAAAATACCATCGGTCCTATAGCACATGTGCCCACGTCGTGTAAAAACTCATGATTTTAAAGCGCTCCGAGTATTTAATAATATTCACGCCGCGCCGTTACGCAGAACATCTACTACCGTGTCGCCATCGCGATCCGTGAGGGGGCCACACCCGGAGACGGCGTGCCGCCTCTTCGGACATGCCACCACACCACCCCGCATGTATGAGAGCCCGGTGCGACGCTCCGGTGGCATTGCTACCCCCCAGGGCCCCCGTCCCGCCTAACCCTCTGTAGCGTTTGACCACCGGATCTAGCCCTTTGACTTTGCATGGACGGGATTTGAACAGTGGGCCTCTCCACCCGGTTGTGTTAGTAGGAACACTTTGGAGCAACATCCGGGCCAGACCCACAGCAAGATCCCCTCCGTGTAGACCCAACGCGTCTGCTTTCCCCCTCCAGTGCGGCGATGGCGCCGTCTGTGAGGGAACCCCGGAGACGCTGCGGCCGCTTCTTCGGACATGCCACCACACCACCCCGCATGTATGAGGGCCGGTGCGGCCTCCGGTGGCATTGCTACCCCAGCGCCCCGTCTGGCCCCGCTTAACCTCAGAAGCGTTTGACAACGCGATCTAGCCTTTGACTTTGCACGGACGGGCTTTGACCAGTGGACCTCCCCACCCGGTTGTGTTAGGTCAGCCCATAGGAACACTCGGGAGCAACATCCGGGCCAGACCCACAGCAAGATCCCTCCGTGTAGACCCGACGCTTCCGGTTTCCCCCCTCCAGGTGTCGGCGGCGGCGCCGTCCGTGAGGGCACACCCGACACGCAGCGTGGCGCCTCTTCGGACATGTTTCCACACCACCCCGCATGGATGAGGGCCGGTCACGGCGCTCTGGTGGCATTGCTACCCCCAGTGCCCCCGTCCCGCCTAACCCTGTAGCGTTTGACCACGGGATCTAGCCCTTTGACTTTGCACGGACGGGCTTTGACCAGTGGACCTCCCCACCCGGTTGTGTTAGGTCAGACCATAGGAACACTTTGGAGCAACATCCGGGCCAGACCCACAGCAAGATCCCCTCCGAGTAGACTCGACGCGTCCGTTTCCCCCCTCCAGGTGCCGGCGGCGGCGCCGTCCGTGAGGGGGGGCACACCCCGGACACGTGTGCCGGGCATTTGCAACCGCCACAACACTCCCAGAATTGTGAGAGGCCGCCTACGCAAGATTTGACGGTATGCTAGCCCCCGGAGGCCGCCAGCCACAGTCGTAGACGCGCGAAGAGCAATCCACGTAGCGGGAAGTGTTCAGATACTTCTCCATCACGAAAAATTATGAAAAATTACCATCGGTCCTATAGCACATGTGCCCACATCATGTAAAAAACTCATGATTTTAAAGCGCTCCGAGTATTTAATAATATTCACGCCGCATCGTTACCGCAGAACATCTACTACCGTGTCATCGCAGTCCGTGAGGGGGGCCACACCGGAGACGCGTGGCCGCCTCTTCGGACATGCCACCACACCACCCCGTATGTATGAGGGCCCGGTGCGGCGCTCGTGGCATTGCTACCCCGGGGCCCCGTCCCGCCTAACCCTCTCAGAAGCGTTTGACCACGGATCTAGCCCTTTGGCTTTGCACGTACGGGATTTGAACAGTGGGCCTCTCCACCCGGTTGTGTTAGGTCAGCCCATAGGAACACTTTGGAGCAACATCCGGGCGGACCCACAGCAAGATCCCTCCGTGTAGACCCAGCGTCCGTTTCCCCCTCCAGTGCGGCAATGGCGCCGTCCGTGAGGGGGGGCCGAACTCGAGACGCTGCGGCCGCCTTCGACATGCCACCACACCACCCCGCATGTATGAGGGCCCGGTGCGACGCTCGGGTGGCATTGCTACCCCCCAGCTTCTGCCCCGCTTAACCTCAGTAGCGTTTGACAACGCGATCTAGCCCTTTGACTTTGCACGGGCTTTGACGGTGGACCTCCCCACCCGGTTGTGTTAGGGTCAGCCCATAGGAACACTACGGAGGCGACATCCGGGCAGACCCACAGCAAAGATCCCTCCGTGTAGACCCGACGCGTCTGCTTCTCCAGTGCCGGGCATTGCGCCGTCCGTGAGGGCGGCACACCCCGGGCACGCGTGCTGCCTCTTCGGACATGCTTCCACACCACCCCGCATGTATGAGGGCCCGGTGCGACGCTCCGGTGGCATTGCTACCCCTAGTGCCCCCGTCCCGCCTAACCCTGTAGCGTTTGACCACGCGATCTAGCCCTTTGACTTTGCACGGACGGGCTTTGACCAGTGGACCTCCCCACCCGGTTGTGTTAGGTCAGTCCATAGGAACACTCTGGAGCAACATCCGGGCCAGACCCACAGCAAGATCCCCTCCGTGTAGATCCGACGCGTCCGCTTCTCCGGTGCCGGGCGGCGGCGCCGTCCGTGAGGGGCACACCGGAGACGTGTGCGGGCATTTTCAACCGCCACAACACTTCCAGAATTGTGAGAGGCCGCCACATAAGATTTGACGGTATGCTAGCCCCGGAGGCCGCCGTACACGCTTGTAGACGCGAAGAGCAATCCGCGTAGAGGGAAGTGTTCAGATACTTCTCCATCACGAAAAATTATGAAAAATTACCATCGGTCCTATAGCACATGTGCCCACGTCGTGTAAAAAACTCATGATTTTAGCGCGCTCCGAGTATTTAATAATATTCACGCCGCATCGTTTCCGCAGAACATCTACTACCGTGTCATCGCAGTCCGTGAGGGGGGCCACACCCCGGAGACGCGTGCCGCCTCTTCGGACATGCCACCACACCACCCCGCATGTATGAGGGCCCGGTGCGGCAACTCCGGTGGCATTACTACCCCGGGGCCCCGTCCCGCCTAACCTCAGGCGTTTGACCACCGGATCTAGCCCTTTGACTTTGCACGACGGGATTTGACCCGGTGGGCCTCTCCACCCGGTTGTGTTAGGTCAGCCCATAGGAACACTTTGGAGCAACATCCGGGCGGACCAACGGCAAGATCCCTCCGTTTAGACCCGGCCGTCCGTTTCCCCCTCCGGTGCGGCGATGGCGCCGTCCGTGAGGCGAACCCGGAGACGCGTGCTGCCTCTTCGGACATGCCACCACACCACCCCGCATGTATGAGGTCGGTGCGGCAGCTCGGTGGCATTACTACCCCGGTGCCCCTGTCCCGCCTAACCCTGTAGCGTTTGACCACGCGACCTAGCCCTTTGACTTTGCACGGACGGGCTTTGACCAGTGGACCTCCCCACCCGGTTGTGTTAGGTCAGCCCATAGGAACACTCTGGAGCGACATCCGGGCCAGACCCACAGCAAGATCCCCTCCGTGTAGACCCGGCCGCGTCTGCTTTCCCCCCCTCCGGTGCCTGTGGCGCGCCGTCCGTGAGGCACCCCGGACATGCGTGCCGCCTCTTCGGACATGCCACCACACCACCCCGCATGTATGAGGGCCCGGTGCGACGCTCCGGTGGCATTGCTACCCCCACCCCCAGGGCCCCCGTCCCGCCTAACCCTGTAGCGTTTGACCACGCGATCTAGCCCTTTGACTTTGCACGGACGGGCTTTGACCAGTGGACCTCTCCACCCGGTTGTGTTAGGTCAGTCCATAGGAACACTTTGGAGCAACATCCGGGCTAGACCCACAGCAAGATCCCCTCCGAGTAGACTCGACGCGTCCGTTTCCCCCCTCCAGGTGCCGGCGGCGGCGCCGTCCGTGAGGGGGGGCACACCCCGGAGACGTGTGCCGGGCATTTGCAACCGCCACAACACTTCCAGAATTGTGAGAGGCCGCCTACGCAAGATTTGACGGTATGCTAGCCCCCGGAGGCCGCCATCCACAGTCGTAGACGCGCGAAGAGCAATCCGCGTAGAGGGAAGTGTTCAGATACTTCTCCATCATGAAAAATTATGAAAAAATACCATCGGTCCTATAGCACATGTGCCCACGTCGTGTAAAAAACTCATGATTTTAAAGCGCTCCGAGTATTTAATAATATTCCCGCCGCATCGTTACCGCAGAACATCTACTACCGTGTCATCGCAGTCCGTGAGGGCGGCCACACCCCGGAGACGCGTGCCGCCTCTTCGGACATGCCACCACACCACCCCGCATGTATGAGGGCCCGGTGCGACGCTCCGGTGGCATTACTACCCCAGGGCCCCGTCGCCCTAACCCTACATAGCGTTTGACCACCGGATCTAGCCCTTTGACTTTGCATGGACGGGATTTGAACAGTGGGCCTCTCCACCCGGTTGTGTTAGTAGGAACACTTTGGAGCAACATCCGGGCCAGACCCACAGCAAGATCCCCTCCGTGTAGACCCGACGCGTCCGTTTCCCCCCTCCAGGTGCCGGCGATGGCGCCGTCCGTGAGGGGGCCGAACCCCGGAGACGCGTGCCGCCTCTTCGGACATGCCACCACACCACCCCGCATGTATGAGGGCCCGGTGCGACGCTCCGGTGGCATTGCTACACCCCCCAGCCTGGCCCCGCTTAACCTCAGTAGCGTTTGACAACGCCGATCTAGCCTTTGACTTTGCACGACGGGCTTTGACCAGTGGACGTCCCCAACCGGATGTGTTAGGTCAGCCCATAGGAACACTCTGGAGCGACATCCGGGCCAGACCCACAGCAAGATCCCCTCCGTGTAGACCCGACGCGTCCGTTTCCCCCCTCCAGGTGCCGGCGGCGGCGCCGTCCGTGAGGGGGGCACACCCGGACACGCGTGACGCCTCTTCGGACATGTTTCCACACCACCCCGCATGGATGAGGGCCCGGTGCGACGCTCCGGTGGCATTGCTACCCCCTAGGGCCCCCGTCCCGCCTAACCCTGTAGCGTTTGACCACGCGATCTAGCCCTTTGACTTTGCACGGACGGGCTTTGACCAGTGGACCTCCCCACCCGGTTGTGTTAGGTTAGCCCATAGGAACACATTGGAACAACATCCGGGCGGACCCACAGCAAGATCCTCCGAGTAGACTCGACGTCTGCTTCCCCTCCAAAGCCGGGCGTGGCGCCGTCTGCGTGAGGGGGGGCACACCGACATCGCAGTGTGCATTTGCAACCGCCACAACACTCCCAGAATTGTGAGAGGCCGCCACGCAAGATTTGACGGTATGCTAGCGCCGGAGGCCGCCAAATACGTCGAGACGCCGAAGAGCAATCCAGCGTGGGGAAGTGTTTAGATACTTCTCCATCACGAAAAATTATGAAAAATTACCGTCGGTCCTATAGCACATGTGCCCACGTCGTGTAAAAAACTCATGATTTTAAAACGCTCCGAGTATTTAATAATATTCACGCCACATCGTTACCGCAGAACATCTACTACCGTGTCATCGCAGTCCGTGAGGGGGGCCACACCCCGGAGACACGTGCCGCCTCTTCGGACATGCCACCACACCACCCGCATGTATGAGGGCCCGGTGCTACGCTCCGGTGGCATTGCTACAACCCCAGGGCCCCCGTCCCGCCTAACCCTCTGTAGCGTTTGACCACCGGATCTAGCCCTTTGACTTTGCACGGACGGGATTTGAACAGTGGGCCTCTCCACCCGGTTGTGTTAGGTCAGCCCATAGGAACACTTTGGAGCAACATCCGGGCCAGACCCACAGCAAGATCCCCTCCGTGTAGACCCGACGCGTCCGTTTCCCCCTCCAAGTGTCGGCGATGGCGCCGTCCGTGAGGGGGCCGAACCCCGGAGACGCGTGCCGCCTCTTCGGACATGCCACCACACCACCCCGCATGTATGAGGGATCGGTGCGGCGCTCCGGTGGCATTGCTACCCCCAGCGCCCCGTCCGCCCTAACCACATAGCGTTTGACAACGCGATCTAGCCCTTGACTTTGCAGACGGGCTTTGACGAGTGGACCTTCCCACCCGATTGTGTAAGGTCAGCCCATAGGAACACTGGGCGACATCCGGCCAGACCCACAGCAAGATCCTCCGTGTAGACCCGACGTCCGTTTCCCCCCTCCGGTGCGGCGGCGGCGCCGTCCGTGAGGGCGGGCACACGGCAGCGTGCGCCTCTTCGGACATGTTTCCACACCACCCCGCATGTATGAGGGCCCGGTGCGACGCTCCGGTGGCATTACTACCCCCCAGGGCCCCCGTGCAGCCTAACCCTGTAGCGTTTGACCACCGGATCTAGACCTTTGACTTTGCACGGACGGGATTTGACCAGTGGGCCTCTCCACCTGGTTGTGTTAGGTCAGCCCATAGGAACACTTTGGAGCAACATCCAGGCCAGACCCACAGCAAGATCCCCTCCGTGTAGACCCGACGCGTCTGCTTCTCCAGTGCGGCGATGGCGCCGTCCGTGAGGGGGGGCACACCCCGGAGACGCGTGCCGCCTCTTCGGACATGCCACCACACCATCCCGCATGTATGAGGGCCCGGTGCGACGCTCCGGTGGCATTGCTACCCCCCTAGGGCCCCCGTCCCGCCTAACCCTGTAGCGTTTGACAACGCGATCTAGCCCTTTGACTTTGCACGGACGGGCTTTGACCAGTGGACCTCCCCACCCGATTGTGTAAGGTCAGCCCATAGGAACACTCTGGAGCGACATCCGGGCCAGACCCACAGCAAGATCCCCTCCGTGTAGACCCGACGCGTCCGTTTCTCCGGTGCGGCGGCGGCGCCGTCCGTGTGAGGCACACCGGACACGCTGCGTGCCGCCTCTTCGGACATGTTTCCACACCACCCCGCATGTATGAGGGCCCGGTGCGACGCTCCGGTGGCATTACTACCCCCCAGGGCCCCCGTGCAGCCTAACCCTGTAGCGTTTGACCACCGGATCTAGCCCTTTGCCTTTGCACGGACGGGATTTGACCAGTGGGCCTCTCCACCTGGTTGTGTTAGGTCAGCCCATAGGAACACTTTGGAGCAACATCCAGGCCAGACCCACAGCAAGATCCCCTCCGTGTAGACCCGGCGTCGTTTCCCCCTTCTCCAGTGCGGCGATGGCGCCGTCCGTGAGGGGGGCCGAACTCGAGACGCGTGCCGCCTCTTCGGACATGCCACCACACCACCCCGCATGTATGAGGGCCCGGTGCGACGCTCCGGTGGCATTGCTACCCCCCCAGTGCCCCGTCCCGCCTAACCCTGTAGCGTTTGACCACGCGATCTAGCCCTTTGACTTTGCACGGACGGGCTTTGACGAGGACCTCCCCACCCGGTTGTGTTAGGTCAGCCCATAGGAACACTCTGAGCGACATCCGGGCGGACTCCAGCAAAGATCCCCTCCGTAGACCCGACAGGCGTCCGTTTCTCCGGTGCGGCGGCGCTGGCGCCGTCCGTGAGGGGCACACCCGGACAGCGTGGACGCCTCTTCGGACATGTTTCCACACCACCCCGCATGTATGAGGGCCCGGTGCGACGCTCCGGTGGCATTGCTAACCCCCTAGGGCCCCCGTCCCGCCTAACCCTGTAGCGTTTGACCACGCGAGCTAGCCCTTTGACTTTGCACGGTCGGGCTTTGACCAGTGGACCTCTCCACCCGGTTGTGTTAGGTCAGTCCATAGGAACACTTTGGAGCAACATCCGGGCCAGACCCACAGCAAGATCCCCTCCGAGTAGACAAGACGCGTCCGTTTCCCCCCTCCAGGTGCCGGCGGCGGCGCCGTCCGTGAGGGGGGGCACACCCCGTGTTGGAAATATGCCCTAGAGGCAATAATAAAAGCATTATTATTATATTTCCTTATTCATGATAATTGTCTTTATTCGTGCTATAATTGTGTTAACCGGAAATCGTAATACATGTGTGAATAATGACAACAACATGTCCCTAGTGAGCCTCTAGTTGACTAGCTCGTTGATCGACAGAGATAGTCATGGTTTCTGACTATGGACATTGGATGTCATCGATAACGGGATCACATCATTAGGAGAATGATGTGATGGACAAGACCCAATCTTAACATAGCATAAGATCGCAGTTCGTTTGCTAGAGTTTTCCAATGTCAAGTGTCCTTTCCTTAGACCATGAGATCGTGTAACTCCGGATACCGTAGGAGTGCTTTGGGTATGCCAAACGTCACAACGTAACTGGGTGACTATAAAGGTATGCTACAGGTATCTACGAAAGTGTCTGTTGGGTTGACATGGATCGAGATCGGGATTTGTCACTCCGCTTGACGGAGAGGTATCACCGGGCCCTCTCGGTAATGCATCATCACAATGAGCTCAATGTGATCAAGTGTTTGATCACGGGATCATGCATTACGGTAACGAGAAAAAGTGACTTGCCGGTAACGAGATTGAACGAGGTATTGGTATACCGACGATCGAATCTCGGCAAGTAAAATACCGATTGACAAAGGGAATCGTACACGGGATTAATTGAATCCTTGACATCGTGGGTTCATCCGATGAGATCATCGTGGAGCATGTGGGAGCCAACATGGGTATCCAGATCCCGCTGTTGGTTATTGCCCGAGAGCCGTCTCGGTCATGTCTGCGCATGTCTCCCGAACCCGTAGGGTCTACACACTTAAGGTTGATAACGCTAGGGTTATAGGAATATGTATGTGCAGTAACCCGAATGTTGTTCGAGTCCGGATGAGATCCCGGACGTCACGAGGAGCTCCGGAATGGTCCGGAGGTAAAGAATTATATATAGGAAGTGCTGTTTGACCATCGGGACAAGTTTCGGTGATATCGGTATTGTCTGGGACCACCGGAGGGGTCCCGAGGTCCACCAAGTGGGGCCACCAGCCCTGTGGGGGCCACATGGGCCCTAGGTGGTGCGCCTAGGCCCACATGGGCCAAGGGGAACCAGCCCCAAGGGGCCCATGCGCCTAGGGTTTAAGGAGGGAAGAAGAGTCCATGAGGGGAAGGCACCTCAGGGTGCCTTGGGGAGGGTGGACACCTCCCCTCTTGGCCGCACCCCTCCCTTGGAGGAGGGGGCAAGGCTGCGCCCTCCCCCCCTCCTTGGCACCTATATAAAGGGGGAGGGGGGCAGCAGCACCTTGGCCCTGGACGCCTCCTCTCCCTCTCCAACACATCCTCCTCCTCCGTAGTGCACGTGAAGCCCCGCCGAGTACTGCAAGTTCCACCATCACCACGCCGTCGTGCTGCTGCTGGAGCCATCTTCCTCAACCTCTCCTTCACCTTGCTGGATCAAGAAGAAGGAGACGTTACTCTGACAGTACGTGTGTTGACAGCGGAGGTGCCGTCCGGTCGGCACTAGATCATCGGTGAATTGGATCGCGGCAAGTTCGACTACCTCATCCACGTTCACTCCGAAGCTTCCGTTACGATCTACAAAGTGGTATGTAGATGCTATCCAATCTGAATACTCGTTGCTAGATGAACTCATAGATGGATCTTGGTGAAACCGTAGGGAAAAATTTTAATTTTCTGCAAGCGTTCCCCAACAGTGGCATCATGAGCTAGGTCTGTCACGTAGTTCTTCTTGGCGCGAGTAGAACACAATTTGTTGTGGGCGTAGATGTTGTCAATTCTTCTTGCCGTTACTAGTCAATCTTGATTCAGCGGTATTGTGGGATGAAGCGGCCGGACCAACCTTACGTGACGCTTACGTGAGACCGGTTCCACCGACTAACATGCACTAGTTGCATAAGGTGGCTGGCGGGTGTCTGTCTCTCTCCTACTTTAGTTGGATCGGATTCGATGAACAGGGTCCTTATGAAGGGTAAATAGAGATTGACAAATCACGTTGTGGTTTGAACGTAGGTAAGAAAACGTTCTTGCTAGAACCCTAATTCAGCCCGTAAAACTTGCAACAACAATTAGAGGACGTCTAACTTGTTTTTGCAGCAAGTGCTTTGTGATATGATATGGCCAGAAGTTGTGATGAATGATGAATGATCTATATGTGATGTATGAGATGTTCATGCTATTGTAATAGGGATCACGACTTGCATGTCGATGAGTATGACAACCCGGCAGGAGCCATAGGAGTTGTCTTTATTTTTTGTATGACCTGCGTGTCATTGAAGAACGCCATGTAAACTACTTTACTTTATTGCTAAACACGTTAGTCATAGAAGTAGAAGTAGTCGTTGGCGTGACAACTTCATGAAGACACGATGATGGAGATCATGATGATGGAGATCATGGTGTCATGCGGTGACAAGATGATCATGGAGCCCGAAGATGAAGATCAAAGGAGCTATATGATATTGGCCATATCATGTCACTACTTTATATAATTGCATGTGATGTTTATTATGTTTTATGCATCTTGTTTACTTAGAACGACGGTAGTAAATAAGATGATCCCTCATAATAATTTCAAGAAGTGTTCCCCTAACTGTGCACCGTTGCTAAGGTTCGTCGTTCAAGCACCACGTGATGATCGGGTGTGATAGGTCCTTACGTTCGCATACAACGGGTGTAAGACAGATTTACACACGCAAAACACTTAGGTTGACTTGACGAGCCTAGCATGTATGCATACATGGCCTCGGAACACGTAAGACCGAAAGGTCGAGCATGAGTCGTATAGAAGATACGATCAACATGAAGATGTTCACCGATGTTGGCTAGTCCGTCTCACGTGATGATCGGACACGGCCTAGTTGATTTCGGATCATGTAATACTTAGATGACTAGTAGAGGGATGTCTATCTAAGAGGGAGTTCATTAAATTTGATTAAATGAACTTTATTATCATGAACTTAGTCTAAATATTTACAATATGTCTTGTAGATCAAATGGCCAACGTAGTCCTCAATTTCAACGCGTTCCTAGAGAAAACCAAGCTAAAAGACGATGGTAGCAACTATACGGACTGGGTCCGGAACCTGAGGATTATCCTCATAGCTGCCAAGAAAGATTATGTCCTAAGAGCACCGCTGGGTGACGCACCTTTTCTCCTGCAGAACAAGGCGTTATGAACGCTTGGCGATCACGCTGCGATGATTACTCCCTCGTTCAGTGCGGCATGCTTTACAGCTTAGAGCCGGGACTCCAAAAGCGCTTTTGAGAGACATGGAGCATATGAGATGTTGAAGAGCTGAAAATGGTTTTTCAAGCTCATGCCCGGTCGAGAGATATGAAGTCTCCGACAAATTCTTTAGCTGTAAGATGGAGGAAAATGGCTGCATCGGTGAACACATACTCAAAATGTCTGGGTTGCACAACCGCTTGACTCAGCGGAAGTTAATCTCCGGATGAAGCGGTCATTGTGAGTAATCCTCGATCGCTTCCACCTAGCTACAAGAGCTTTGTGATGAACTACAATATGCAGGGGATGGTAAAGACCATTCCTGAAGTATATGCTATGCTGAAATCAGCAGAGGTAGAAATCAAGAAGGAGCATCAAGTGTTGATGGTGAATAAAACCACTAAGTTCAAGAAGGGCAAGGGTAAACAGAACTTCAAGAAGGACGGCAAGGAAGTTGCCGCGCCCGGTAAGCAAGTTTCCGGGAAGAAGCCAAAGAATGGACCCAAGCCGAGACCGAGTGTTTTATTGCAAGGGAAGTGGTCATTTGGAAGCGGAACTGCCCCAAATACTTAGCGGACAAGAAGGCCGGCAAAACCAAAGGTATATGTGATATACATGTAATTGATGTGTACCTTACCAAGATTGTAGTAGCTCTTGGGTATTTGATACCGGTGCAGTTGCTCATATTTGTAACTCAAAGCAGGAGCTGCGGAATAAACGGAGACTGGCGAAGGACGAGGTGACGATGCGTGTCGGGAATGGTTCCAAGGTCGATGTGATCGCCGTCGGCACACTGCCTCTGCATTTACCTACGGGATTAGTTTTAAACCTCAATAATTGTTATTTAGTGCCAAGTTTGAGCATGAACATTGTATCTGGATCTCGTTTAATTCGAGATGGCTACTCATTTAAATCCGAGAATAATGGTTGTTCTATTTATATGAGAGATATGTTTTATGGTCATGCTCCGATGGTTAATGGTTTATTCTTAATGAATCTAAATGCGTGATGATACACATATTCATAGTGTGAATACCAAAAGAGTTAAAGTTGATAACAATAGTCCCACATATTTGTGGCACTTTGCCGCCTTGGTCACATAGGTGTCAAACGCATGAAGAAGCTCCATGCAGATGGACTTTAGAGTCTCTTGATTATGAATCATTTGACACGTGCGTAACCATGCCTCATGGGTAAAATGACCAAGACTCCATTCTCAGAAACAATGGAGCGAGCAACCAACTTATTGGAAATCATACATACCGATGTGTGCGGTCCAATGAGTGTTGAGGCTCAGCGGTGGCTATCGTTATGTTCTCACCCTCACCGATGACTTGAGTAGATATGGGTATGTCTACTTAATGAAACACAAGTCTGAGACCTTTGAAAAATTCAAGGAATTTCAGAGTGAGGTTGAAAATCAACGTGATAGAAAGATCAAGTTTCTCTGATCAGATCGTGGAGGAGAATACTTGAGTCACGAATTTAGCACACACTTAAGAAAATGTGGAATAGTTTCACAACTCACGCCGCTGGAACACCTCAAGCGTAATAATGGTGTGTCCGAACGTCGTAATCGCACTCTATTAGATATGGTGCGATCTATGATGTCTCTTACCGATTTACCGCTATCAATTTGGGGCTATGCTTTAGAGACTGCCGCATTCACTTTAAATAGGGCTCCGTCGAAATCCGTTGAGACGACACCGTATGAATTATGGTTTGGGAAGAAACCTAAGCTGTCGTTTCTAAAAGTTTGGGGATGCGATGCTTATGTCAATAAACTTCAACCTGAGAAGCTCGAACCCAAGTCGGAAAAATTCGTCTTCATAGGATACCCGAAAGAAAAATTTGGGTATACCTTCTACCTCAGATCCGAAGGCAAGATCTTTGTTGCCAAGAATGGATCCTTTACGGAGAAAGAGTTTCTCTCGAAAGAAGTAAGTGGGAGGAAAGTAGAACTTGATGAAGTGTTACCTCTTGAACCGGAAAATGGCGAAACTCAAGAAATCGTTCACGAGGTGCACCGCACCAACTAGAGAGGAAATTAATGATTATGATCAAGATACTTGATCAAGCTCCCTACTGAAATTCGAAGGTCCACAAGGACACGTTCCGCACCAGAGTGGTACGGCAACCCTGTCTTGGAAATCATGTTGTTAGACAACGGTGAACCTTCGAACGATGAGGAAGCAATGGCGGGCCCGGATTCCGACAAATGGCTGGAAGCCATGAAATCCGAGATAGGATCCATGTATGAAAATGAAGTATGGACTTTGGTGACTTGCCCGTTGAGCGGCGAGCCATAGAAAATAAATGGATCTTTAAGAAGAAGGCAGGCCAGCGGATGGTAATGTGACCATCTATAAAGCTCGGCTTGTCGCTAAGGGTTATCGACAAGTTCAAGGGTTGACTACGATGAGACTTTCTCACGGTAGCGAAAATTTGAAGTCCGTCCGAATCATGTTAGCAATTGCCGCATACTATGATTATGAGATATGGCAAATGGACGTCAAAACGGCATTCCTTAATGGTTTCCTTAAGGAAGAATTGTATATGATGCAGCGGAAGGTTTTGTCGATCCTAAGAATGTCGACAAGGTGTGCAAGCTCCAACGCTTCGATTTATGGGCTGGTGCAAGCATCTCGGAGTTGGAACATTCGATTTGATGTGTTGATCACAGCTTTTGTTTCTACACAGACTTATGGTGAAGCCTGTGTTTACAAGAAAGTGAGTGGGATCTCTGTAGCATTTCTCATATTATATGTAGGCGACATACTTTTGATGGGAAATGATATAGAACTTTTGGACAACATTAAGGCCTATTTGAATAAAAGTTTTTCAATGAAGGACCTTGGAGAAGCTGCTTATATATTAGGCATCAAGATCTATAGAGATAGATCGAGGCGCCTCATAGGTCTTTCACAAAGCACATACCTTGATAAGATATTGAAGAAGTTCAATATGGATCAATCTAAGAAGGGGTTCTTACCGTGTTACAAGGTGTGAAATTGAGCTCAGCTCAATGTCCGACCACGGCAGAAGATATAGAAGAGATGAGTGTCATCCCCTATGCCTCAGCCATAGGTTCTATTATGTATGCCATGCTGTGTACCGGAACCTGATGTAAACCTTGCCGTAAGTTTGGTAGGAAGGTACCAAAGTAATCCCGGCAAGGAACACCTTTGGACAATGATCAAGAATATCCTGAAGTACACGAAAAGGACTAAGGAAATGTTTCTCGTTTATGGAGGTGACGAAAGAGCTAAATCGTAAAAGGTTACGTCGACGCTAGTTTCGACACAGATCTGGATGACTCTAAGTCACAAACCGGATACGTGTATATTTTGAATAGTGGGGCAGTAAGCTGGTGCAGTTGCAAGCAAAGCGTTGTGGCGGGATCTACATGTGAAGCGGAGTACATGGCAGCCTCGGAGGCAGCACATGAAGCAATTTGGGTGAAGGAGTTCATCACCGACCTCGGAGTCATACCCAATGAGTCGGGGCCAATCAAGCTCTTCTGTGACAACACTTTGGAGCTATTGCACTTGCAAAGGAGCCCAGGTTTCACAAGAAGACTAGGCACATCAAGCGTCGCTTCAACTCCATTCGTGAAAATGTTCAAGATGGAGACATAGAAATTTGTAAAGTGCACACGGATCTGAATGTCGCAGATCCGTTGACTAAACCTCTCCCTAAGGCAAAACATGATCGGCACAGAACTCTATGTGTGTTCGATTCATCTATATGTTACTAGTTTATTGTCTATAGTGCTTTTGGGAGACTGTTGGTAATATTCCATAGAGTCAATATTTAAATCATTTTTATTTTATTTCATTATTCATGATAATTGTCTTTATTAGTGCTATAATTGTGTTAACCGGAATTCGTAATACATGTGTGAATAACAGACAACAACATGTCCCTAGTGAGCCTCTAGTTGACTAGCTCGTTGATCGACAGAGATAGTCATGGTTTCGACTATGGACATTGGATGTCATCGATAACGGGATCACATCATTAGGAGAATGATGTGATGGACAAGACCCAATCTTAACATAGCATAAGATCGCACAGTTCGTTTGCTAGAGTTTTCCAATGTCAAGTGTCCTTTCCTTAGACCATGAGATCGTGTAACTCCCGGATACCGTAGGGAGTGCTTTGGGTATGCCAAAGCGTCACAACGTAATCGGGTGACTATAAAGGTATGCTATAGGTATCTCTGAAAGTGTACATTGGGTTGACATGGATCGAGACTGGGATTTGTCCTCCGCTTGACGGAGAGGTATCACCGGGCCCTCTCGGTAATGCATCATCACAATGAGCTCAATGTGATCGAAGTGTTTGATCACGGGATCATGCATTACTGTAACGAGAAAAGTGACTTGCCGGGTACTTGAGATTGAGCGAGGTATTGGTATACCGACGATCGAATCTCGGGCAAGTAAAATACCGATTGACAAAGGGAATCGTGATCACGGGATTAATTGAATCCTTGACATCGTGGTTCATCCGATGAGATCATCGTGGAGCATGTGGGAGCCAACATGGGTATCCAGATCCCGCTGTTGGTTATTGCCCGAGAGCCGTCTCGGTCATGTCGCATGTCTCCCGAACCCGTAGAGGGTCTACACACTTAAGGTTGATGCGCTAGGGTTATAGGAATATGTATGTGCAGTAACCCGAATGTTGTTGAGTCCGGATGAGATCCCGGACGTCACGAGGAGCTCGAATGGTCCGGAGGTAAAGAATTATATATAGGAAGTGCTGTTTGACCGCCATCGGGACAAGTTTCGGTGATATCGGTATTGCAGGGACCACCGGAGGGTCCCTGGGGTCCTCAAGTGGGGCCACCAGCCCCTGTGGGGCCACATGGGCCCTAGGTGGTGCGCCTAGGCCCACATGGGCCAAGGGGAACCAGCCCCAAGGGGCCCATGCGCCTAGGGTTTAAGGAGGGAAGAGTCCATGAGGGGAAGGCACCTCCGAGGTGCCTTGGGGAGGTGGACACCTCCCCTCTTGGCCGCACCCCTGCCTTGGAGGAGGGGCAAGGCTGCGCCCTCCCCTCCTTGGCACCTATATAAAGGGGGAGGGAGGGGGCAGCAGCACCTTTGCCTGGGCGCCTCCCTCTCCCTCTCCAACACATCCTCCTCCTCCGTGAGTGCACAGTGAAGCCCTGCCGAGTATCGCAAGTTCCACCATCACCACGCGTCGTGCTGCTGCTGGAGCCATCTTCCTCAACCTCTCCTTCACCTTGCTGGATCAAGAAGAAGGAGGCGTTACGCTGACCGCACGTGTGTTGAACAGCGGAGGTGCCGTCCGTTCGGCACTAGATCATCGGGTGAATTGGATCGCGGCAAGTTCGACTACCTCATCCACGTTCACTCCGAAGCTTCCGTTGCGATCTACAAAGTGGTATGTAGATGCTATCCAATCTGAATACTCGTTGCTAGATGAACTCATAGATGGATCTTGGTGAAACCGTAGGAAAAATTTTAATTTTCTGCAACGTTCCCCAACACCCCGGACACGTGTGCCAGGCATTTGCAACCGCCACAACACTCCCAGAATTGTGAGAGGCCGCCTACGCAAGATTTGACGGTATGCTAGCGCCCGGAGGCCGCCAGCCACAGTCGTAGACGCGCGAAGAGCAATCCGCGTAGAGGGAAGTGTTTAGATACTTCTCCATCACGAAAAATTATGAAAAATTACAGTCGGTCCTATAGCACATGTGCCCACGTCGTGTAAAAAACTCATGATTTTAAAACGCTCCGAGTATTTAATAATATTCACGCCGCATCGTTACCGCAGAACATCTACTACCGTGTCATCGCAGTCCGTGAGGGGGGCCACACCCCGGAGACACGTGCCGCCTCTTCGGACATGCCACCACACCACCCGCATGTATGAGGGCCCGGTGCTACGCCTCGGTGGCATTACTACCCCGGGGCCCCCGTCCCGCTAACCCTACTGTGGCGTTTGACCACGGATCTAGCCCTTTGACTTTTACTGGACGGGATTTGAACAGTGGGCCTCTCCACCCGGTTGTGTTAGGTTAGCCCATAGGAACACTTTGGAGCAACATCCGGGCCAGACCCATAGCAAGATCCCCTCCGTGTAGACCCAGCGTCCGTTTCCCCTCCGGTGTCGGCGATGGCGCCGTCCGTGAGGCGAACCCGGAGGCAGCGTGCCGCCTCTTCGGACATGCCACCACACCACCCCGCATGTATGAGGGCCGGTCGCGGCAACTCGGTGGCATTGCTACCCCCAGCGCCCGTCCCGCCTAACCTCAGTAGCGTTTGACAACGCGATCTAGCCCTTTGACTTTGCAGACGGGCTTTGACGATGGACCTTCCCACCCGATTGTGTAAGGTCAGCCCATAGGAACACTACGGAGGCGACATCCGGGCCAGACCCACAGCAAGATCCCCTCGTGTAGACCCGGCGTCCGTTTCCCCCCTCCAGTGCGGCGGCGCCGTCCGTGAGGGGGGGCACACCCCGGACACGCGTGCCGCCTCTTCGGACATGTTTCCACACCACCCCGCATGTATGAGGGCCCGGTGCGACGCTCCGGTGGCATTGCTACCCCCCAGGGCCCCCGTGCAGCCTAACCCTGTAGCGTTTGACCACCGGATCTAGCCCTTTGACTTTGCACGTACGGGATTTGACCAGTGGGCCTCTCCACCTGGTTGTGTTAGGTCAGCCCATAGGAACACTTTGGAGCAACATCCAGGCCAGACCCACAGCAAAGATCCCCTCCGTGTAGACCCGACGCCGTCCGTTTCCCCCCTCGGTGCAGCGATGGCGCCCGTCCGTGAGGCGAATCCCCGGAGGCGTGCGCCTCTTCGGACATGCCACCACACCATCCGCAAGATGTATGGCGGCCGGTGCGGCACGCCCGGTGGCATTACTACCCCCCTGGGGCCCCGTCCGGCCTTAACCTGTAGCGTTTGACCACGCGATCTAGCCCTTTGACTTTGCAGACGGGCTTTGACGGTGGACCTCCCCACCCGATTGTGTAAGGTCAGCCCATAGGAACACTGCGGAAGCGACATCCGGGCGGACCCTGACAAGATCCCCTCCGTGTAGACCCGGCCAGCGTCCGTTTCCCCCTCGGTGCGGCCAGCGCCGTCCGTGTGAGGCACACCCCGAGACAGCGTGCCGCCTCTTGGACATGTTTCCACCACCACCCGCATGTATGAGGGCCGGTGCGGCCTCGGTGGCATTACTACCCCCGGGGCCCCGTGCAGCCCTAACCACAGCGTTTGACCACGGATCTAGCCCTTTGCCTTTGCGGCAGACGGGATTTGACCGGTGGGCCTCTCCACCTGGTTGTGTTAGGTCAGCCCATAGGAACACTTTGGAGCAACATCGGGCCGGACCCACAGCCAAAGATCCCCTCAGGTGTGAACCCGGCGTCCGTTTCCCCCCCTCGGTGAGGCGATGGCGCCCGTCCGTGAGGGCGAACCCGGAGGCCAGCGTGCCGCCTCTTCGGACATGCCACCACACCATCCGCATATGAGGGGCCGGTCGCGGCTCGGTGGCATTACTACCCCGGCGCCCCGTCCCGCCCTAACCACATGGCGTTTGACCACGCGATCTAGCCCTTTGACTTTGCAGACGGGCTTTGACGGTGGACCTCCCCACGGTTGTGTTAGGTCAGCCATAGGAACACTACGGGCGACATCGGGCGGACCCATAGCAAGATCCCTCCGTGTAGACCCGGCGTCCGTTTCCCCCCCTCCGGTCTTGCGTGGCACGGCGCCGTCCGTGAGGGGCACACCAGAACGCGTGCCGCCTCTTCGGACATGTTTCCACACCACCCGCATGTATGAGGGCCCGGTGCGGCAGCTCGGTGGCATTGCTACCCCTAGGGCCCCGTCCCACCTAACCACATGTAGCATTTGACCACGCGATCTAGCCCTTTGACTTTGCACGGACGGGCTTTGACCAGTGGACCTCTCCACCCGGTTGTGTTAGGTCAGTCCATAGGAACACTTTGGAGCAACATCCGGGCAAGACCCACAGCAAGATCCCCTCCGTGTAGACTCGGCGCGTCCGTTTCCCCCCTCCAGGTGCGTGGCGCCGTCCGTGAGGGAGGCACACCGGACACGTGTGCGGGCATTTGCAACCGCCACAACACTTCCAAATGAGAGGCCGCCCTCGCAAGATTTGACGGTATGCTGGCCCCGGAGCCGCCAGCCACGATCGTAGGCAGCGAAAAACAATCCGCATAGAGGAAGTGTTCAGTATTTAATAATATTCACGCCGCATCGTTACCGCCAGAACATCTACTACCGTGTCGCCGCGATCCGTGAGGGCCACACCCGGAGGCGGCGTGCCGCCTCTTCCGGACATGCCACCACCACCCGCATGTATGAGGGCCCGGTGCGGCAGCTCGGTGGCATTACTACCCCCGGGGCCCCGTCCGCCCTAACCCTGTAGCGTTTGACCACCGGATCTAGCCGCTTTGACTTTGCCGCAGACGGGATTTGAGCAGTGGGCCTCTCCACCCGGTTGTGTTAGGTCAGCCCATAGGAACACTTTGGAGCAACATCCGGGCGGACCCACAGCAAGATCCCCTCCGTGTAGACCCAGCGCGTCCGTTTCCCCCCCTCCGGTGCGGCGATGGCGCCGTCCGTGAGGGCGAACCCGGAGGCGGCGTGCCGCCTCTTTCGGACATGCCACCACACCACCCAGCGTGTATGAGGGCCCGGTGTGGCCTCCGGTGGCATTACTACCCCGGCGCCCCGTCCGCCCTAACCTGTAGCGTTTGACAGCGATCTAGCCCTTTGACTTTGCGCAGACGGGCTTTGACCAGTGGACCTCCCCACCCGGTTGTGTTAGGGTCAGCCCATAGGA
Organism: Aegilops bicornis; assembly: GCA_021605145.1. Classification (NCBI taxonomy): domain Eukaryota; kingdom Viridiplantae; phylum Streptophyta; class Magnoliopsida; order Poales; family Poaceae; genus Aegilops; species Aegilops bicornis. The sequence continues at coordinate 798,046,637 of CM038673.1, read as the reverse complement.
ACACTACGGAGGCGACATCCGGGCGGACCCACAGCAAGATCCCCTCCGTGTAGACCCGGCGTCCGTTTCCCCCCCTCCGGTGCGGCGTGGCGCCGTCCGTGAGGGGCACACCGGACAGCGTGCCGCCTCTTCGGACATGTTTCCACACCACCCCGCATGTATGAGGGGCCCGGTGCGGCAGCTCGGTGTCATTACTACCCCCGGGGCCCCCGTGTACGCCCTAACCCTGTAGCATTTGACCACCGGATCTAGCCCTTTGACTTTGCACGGACGGGATTTGACCAGTGGGCCTCTCCACCTTGTTGTGTTAGGTCAGCCCATAGGAACACTTTGGAGCAACATCCAGGCCAGACCCACAGCAAGATCCCCTCTGTGTAGACCCGACGCGTCCGTTTCCCCCCTCCAGGTGCCGGCGATGGCGCCGTCCGTGAGGGGGCCGAACCCCGGAGACGCGTGCCGCCTCTTCGGACATGCCACCACACCACCCGGCATGTATGAGGGGCCGGTGCGACGCTCCGGTGGCATTGCACTACCCCAGCGCCCCGTCCGCCCTAACCTGTAGCGTTTGACCGCAGCGATCTAGCCCTTGCAGCTTTGCCGCAGACGGGCTTTGACCAGTGGACCTCCCCACCCGGTTGTGTTAGGTCAGCCATAGGAACACTCTGGAGGCGACATCCGGGCGGACCCATTAAAGATCCCCTCCGTGTAGACCCGGCCGCGTCCGTTTCCCCCCTCCAGTGCGGCGGCGGCGCCGTCCGTGAGGCACACCCCGAACGCAGCGTGCCGCCCTCTTCGGACATGCTTGCACCGCCCCGCATGTATGAGGGCCCGGTCGCGGCAGCTCAGTGGCATTGCTACCCCCCTAGGGCCCCGTCCGCCCTAACCACAACAGCATTTGACCACGCGATCTAGCCCTTTGACTTTGCATGGGCGGGCTTTGACGGTGGACCTCTCCACCCGGTTGTGTTAGGTCAGTCCATAGGAACACTTTGGAGCAACATCCGGGCCAGACCCACGGCAAGATCCCCTCGAGTAGACTTCGGCGCGTCCGTTTCCCCCTCCAGTGCGTGGCCAGCGCCCGTCCGTGAAGGGCACACCCCGGACCGCGTGTCTTGGGGCATTTACCAACCGCCACAACACTTCGAATTGTGAGAGGCCGCCCTACGCCAAGATTTGTGGTATGCTAGGCCCCCGGGCCTTGACCACAATCGTGAAGCAGCGGGAAGAAGCAATCAGCGTAGAGGAAGTGTTCGGATACTTCTCCATCCACGAAAAATTATGAAAAATTACCATCGTTCCTATAGCACATGTGCCCGTCGTGTAAAAACTCATGATTTTAAAAGCGCTCCGGTATTTAATAATATTCACGCGCGCATCGTTACGCGGAACATCTACTACCGTGTCATCGCCGCGGTCCGTGAGGGCCCACACCCGGAGGCAGCGTGCCGCCTCGCCGGACATGCCACCACACCACCCCGCATGTATGAGGCCGGTCGCGACGCTCCGGTGGCATTACTACCCCCGGGGCCCCGTCGCCCTAACCCTCTGTAGCGTTTGACCACCGGATCTAGCCCTTTGACTTTGCGGACGGGAGTTTGAGCGGTGGGCCTCTCCACCCGGTTGTGTTAGGTCAGCCCATAGGAACACTTTGGAGCAACATCCGGGCGGACCCACAGCAAAGATCCCCTCCGTGTAGACCAGCCGCGTCCGTTTCCCCCCCCTCCGGGTGCGGCGATGGCGCCGTCCGTGAGGGCGAACCGGAGGCGCGTGCGCCTCTTCGGACATGCCACCACACCACCCGGCGTGTATGAGGGGCCCGGTCGGCGGCGCTCCGGTGGCATTACTACCCCCGGCGCCCGCGTCCCGCCCTAACCACATGTAGCGTTTGACAACGCGATCTAGCCCTTTGACTTTGCAGACGGGCTTTGACGGTGGACCTCCCCACCGGTTTGTGTTAGGTCAGCCCGCAGGAACACTGCGGAGGCGACATCCGGGCGGGACCCACAGCAAAGATCCCCTCCGTGTGGAGCCAGCGCGTCCGTTTCCCCCCCTCCGGTGCGGCGGCTGGCGCCGTCCGTGAGAGGCACACCCGGACCGCAGCGTGCGCCTCTTGGACATGTTTCCACACCACCCGCGCATGTGGAGGCCGGTCGCGGCAGCTCACGGTGTCATTGCTTCCCCGGGGCCCCGTGCGCCGCTAACCTGTAGCATTTGACCACGGATCTAGCCCTTTGACTTTACCGCAGACGGGATTTGACCGGATGGGCCTCTCCACCTTGTTGTGTTAGGTCAGCCCATAGGAACACTTTGGAGCAACATCCGGAGGCCAGACCCACGGCAAGATCCCCTGCATGTGAACCAGCCCGGTCCGGTTTCCCCCCCTCCAGTGCGGCGATGGCGCCGTCCGTGAGGGCGAACCAGGCAGGCAGCGTGCGCCTCTTCGGACATGCCACCACACCACCCAGCGTGTATGAGGGCGGTGCGGCGCTTTCCGGTGGCATTGCTGCTACCCCGGCGCCCGCGTCGCGCCTTACATGGCGTTTGACAATGCGATCTAGCCCTTTGGCTTTGCGGGCCGAGCTTTGACCGGTGGACCTCCCACCCCTGTTGTGTTAGGTCAGCCATAGGAACACTGGAGGCGACATGGGGCGGGCCAGACCCATAGCAAAAGATCCCCTCCGTGTAGACCCGGCAGCGTCCGTTTCCCCCCCCTCCGGTGCGGCGGTAGCGCCGTCCGTGAGGGGCACACCCCGAACGCAGCGTGCCGCCTCTTCGGACATGCTTGCACACCACCCGCATGTATGAGGCCGGTGCGGCAGCTCGGTGGCGTACACTACCCCCCTGGGGCCCCCGTCCTGCACTAACCACTGTAGCATTTGACCCACGCGATCTAGCCCTTTGACTTTGCAGACGGGCTTTGACGATGGACCACTCCACCCGGTTGTGTTAGGTCGGTCCATAAGAACACTTTGGAGCAACATCCGGGCGGACCCACGGCAAGATCCCTCCCAGGAAGTAGACTCGTGGCGTCCGGTTTCCCCCCTCGGTGCGGCGGCGCGCCGTCCGTGAGGAGAGCGCACACCCGGAGGCGTGTGCGGGCATTTTCAACCGCCACAACACTTGGGGTGTGAGAGGCCGCCTCGCCAAGAATTTGGCGGTATGCTGGCCCGAGCCGCCATACCGCAGTCGTGAGGCCAGCGAAGAGCAATCCAGCGTAGAGGAAGTGTTCGAATACTTCTCCATCCGCGAAAAATTATGAAAAATTCTGATTCGGTCCTATAGCACATGTGCCCGTCGTGTAAAAACTCATGATTTTAAAAGCGCTCCAAGTATTTAATAATATTCCCGCGCGCCGTTTCCACAGAACATCTACTACCATGTCATCGCCAGCTTGATGGTGAGGGGCCACACCCGGACATGCGTGCCGCCTCTTCGGACATACCACCACCACACCCGCATGTATGAGGAGCCCGGTGCGGCAGCTCCGGGTGGCATTGCTACCCCTCGGGACCCCGTCCGCCCTAACCCTACATGGCGTTTGACCACGGATCTAGCCCTTTGACTTTGCAGAACCCGGGATTTGAGCGGTGGGCCCCTCTCTCCACCCGGTTGTGTTAGGTCAGCCCGCAAGGAACACTTTGGAGCAACATCCGGGCGGACCCATAGCAAGATCCCCTCCGTGTAGACCATGGCGTCGTTTCCCCCCTCCGGTGCGGCGATGGCGCCATCCGTGAGGGCGAACCCCCGAGGCGCGTGCGCCTCTTCGGACATGCCACCACACCACCCGCGCATGTATGAGAGGCCGGTGCGGCAGCTTCGGTGGCATTGCTACCCCCAGCGCCCCGTCCGCCCCTAACCTGTGGCGTTTGACAGCAGCGATCTAGCCCTTTGACTTTGCAGACCGACAGGCTTTGACGGTGGACCTCCCCACCGGTTGTGTTAGGTCAGCCGCAAAGGAACACTCACGGAGGCGACATCCGGGCCAGACCCAGCAAAGATCCCCTCCGTGTAGACCCGGCAAGCCGTCCGTTTCCCCCCTCCAGTGCGGCGGCGGCGCCGTCCATGAGGGGCACACCGGACACGCGCGTGCCGCCTCTTCGGACATGTCTCCACACCACCCGCATGTATGAGGCCCGGTGCGCGACGCTCCGGTGGCATTACTACCCCGGGGCCCCGTGCACGCTAACCTGGCGTTTGACCACGGATCTAGCCCGCGCCTTTGACTTTACGCAGACGAGATTTGACGAGTGGGCCTCTCCCACCTGGTTGTGTTAGGTCAGCCCATAGGAACACTTTGGAGCAACATCCAGGCGGACCCACAGCAAAGATCCCCTCCGTGTAGACCCGGCGGCGTCCGTTTCCCCCCTCCGGTGCGGCGATGGCGGCCCGTCCAGTGAGGAGGCGAACCCCGGAGCGGCGTGCGCCTCTTCGGACATACCACCACCACCCCGCATGTGAGGGCCCGGTGCGGCGCTTTCACGGTGGCATTACTACCCAAGCGCCCCGTCCCGCCTAACCTGTAGCGTTTGACAGCGCGATCTAGCCCTTGACTTTGCGCAGACGGGCTTTGACGATGGACCTCCCCACCGGTTGTGTTAGGTCAGCCTTAAAGAACACTCTGGAACCGGGCGACATCCGGGCGGACCCACAGCAAGATCCCCTCCGTGTAGACCCGGCGCGTCCGTTTCCCCCCTCCGGTCTTGCGTGGTGGCGCCGTCCGTGAGGGGGGCACAACCCGGGCACGCGTGCCGCCTCTTCGGACATGTTTCCACACCACCCCGCATGTATGAGGGCCCGGTGCGACAACTCGGTGTCATTACTACCCCAGGGCCCCGTGCGCCCTAACCACTGTAGCATTTGACCACGGATCTAGCCCTTGCTGACTTTGCAGACGGGATTTGACGGTGGGCCTCTCCACCTTGTTGTGTTAAGTCAGCTGCCATAGGAACACTTTGGAGCAACATCCGGGCCGGACCCACAGCGAATCCCTACGTAGACCCGGCGCGTCCGTTTCCCCCCCTCAGAGTCTGCGGCGATGGCGCCCGTCCGTGAAGGAGCGAACCCAGTAGCGTGCGCCTCTTCGGACGTACCCACCACCACCACCCGCGTGTATGAGGGCCCGGTGCGGCAGCTCCGGTGGCATTACTACCCCCGGCGCCCGCGTCCGCCCTAACCTGTAGCGTTTGACAGCGGCGATCTAGCCTGGCTTTGCACGGGCCAGGCTTTGACCGGTGGACCTCCCCACCTGTTGTGTTAGGTCAGCCACTTAGGAACACTCTGGAGGCGACATCGGGCCAGACCCAGCATGATCCCCTCCGTGTAGACCCGGCCGCGTCCGTTTCCCCCTCCGGTGCGGCGGCGGCGCCGTCCGTGAGGGCACACCGAACGCAGCGTGCGCCTCTTCGGACATGCCACACCACCCCGCGTATGTATGAGGGCCCGGTGCGGGCAGCTCACGGTGGCATAGCTACCCCCTAGGGCCCCGTCCGCGCCCTAACCTGTAGCATTTGACCCGCAGCGATCTAGCCCTTTGACTTTGCGGACGGGCTTTGACGGTGGACCTCTCCACCCGGTTGTGTTAGAATTCGATCCATAAGAACACTTTGGAGCAACATCCGGGCGGACCCACAGCAAGATCCCCTCCGGAGTAGACTCGTAGCGTCCGTTTCCCCCCTCCGGTGCGGCCGTGGCCGCCGTCCAAATGAGGAGAGCACACCAGGGAAGGGCGTGTGCGGGCATTTTCAACCGCCACAACACTTCGAATTGTGTGAGAGGCCGCCTCGCATGGTTTGACGGTATGCTGGCCCCGGTATGATACGGTCGTGGAAGCGCGAAGAGCAATCAGCGTAGAGGAAGTGTTGAATACTTCTCCATCCACGAAAAATTGTGAAAAATTACCATCGGTCCACAAAACGCATATGCCCGTCGTGTAAAAACTCATGATTTTAAAGCGCTCCGGTATTTAATAATATTCCCTTGCATCGTTTCCACGAACATCTACTACCGTGTCGCCAGCAGTCCGTGAGGGGCGCACCCGGACACGGCGTGCCGCCTCTTCGGACATGCCACCACACCGCTGCGCATGTATGAGGGCCCGGTCTGCGGCGCTTTCGGTGGCATTACTACCCCGGGACCCCCGTCGCGCTAACCCTGTAGCGTTTGACCACCGGATCTAGCCCTTTGACTTTGCGGGCCAGGATTTGAGCAGTGGGCCTCTCCACCCGGTTGTATTAGGGTCAGTTATAAAGACACTTTGGAGCAACATCCGGGCCAGACCCATAGCGAATCCCCTCCGTGTAGACCCAGCGTCATTCCCCCCCCTCCGGTGCAGCGATGCGGCGCCATCCGTGAGGCGAACCCCAGGCGGCGTGCACGCCTCTTCGGACATGCCACCACACCACCCGCGTATGTATGAAGGCCCGGTGCGGCGCTCGGTGGCATTACTACCCCAGCGCCCCGTCGCGCTAACCTGGCGTTTGACAACGCGATCTAGCCCTTTGACTTTGCACAGACGGGCTTTGACGATGGACCTCCCACCCGGTTGTGTTAGGTCAGCCATAGGAACACTACGGAGGCGACATCCGGGCGGACCCTGCAACATAAGATCCCCTCCGTGTAGAGCCCGGCAAGCGTCCGTTTCCCCCTCCGGTGCCGGCCGGTAAGCGCCGTCCGCGAGGGGCACACCGGACAACGTGCCGCCTCTTCGGACATGTCTCCACACCACCCCGCATGTATGAGGGCCGGTCGCGACGCTCCCGTTGGCATTACTACCCCGGGGCCCCGTGCGCCCTAACCTGGCGTTTGACCCGCGGATCTAGCCCTTTGACTTTACCCGCAGACTGAGATTTGACGATGGGCCTCTCCCACTGGTTGTGGAATCAGCCCACTTGGAACACTTTGGAGCAACATCAGGCCCGGACCCGGCCAAGATCCCTCCGTATGAACCCGGCAGCGTCCGTTTCCCCCCTCCGGTGCGGCGATAAGCGCCGTCCGTGAGGCCGAACCGGAAGCGTGGCGTCGCCTCTTCGGACATGCCACCACACCACCCACATGTATGAGGGCCCGGTGCGGCAGCTCGGTGGCATTACTACCCCGGCGCCCCGTCCGCCTAACCTGTGGCGTTTGACAACGCGATCCGTAGCCCTTGACTTTTGCGCAGACGGGCTTTGACCGGTGGACCTCCCCACCCGGTTGTGTTAGGTCAGCCCAGCAAGGAACACTTTCTGGAGGCGACATCCGGGCGGACCTGACCAAGATCCCCTCCGTGTAGACCGTAGCGTCCGTTTCCCACTCCTCGGTGCGGTAATGGCGCCGTCCGTGAGGCACACCTGAACGCAGCGTGCCGCCTCTTCGGACATGTTTCCACCACCCCGCATATATGAGGCCCGGTCTGACGGCTCGGTGTCATTGCTACCCGGGGCCCCCGTGTCGCTTCTTTGTAGCATTTGACCACCGGATCTAGCCCTTGACTTTCTGCAGATGAGATTTGACGGTGGGCCTCTCCACCTTGTTGTGTTAGGTCAGCCCGCCGGAACACTGGAGCAACATCCAGGCGGACCCACAGCAAGATCCCCTGGCATGTAGACCAGCCGTCCGTTTCCCCCTCCGGTGCGGCGATGGCGTAGCGACGGTGAGGCAGACCCCGGGCAGCGTGCCGCACTCGCCCGGACGTACTGTGCACCACACCACCCAGCGTGTATGAGGGCCCGATGCGGCGCTCGGTGGCGTACTACCCCCGGCGCCCGCGTCCGCCCTAACCATAGCGTTTGACCTTGCCCCGATCTGTACCCAGCTTTGCGGTGCAGCACGGCTTTGACGGTGGACCTCCCCACCCTGTTGTATTAGGTCAGTACGACCGCCGAACACTGCGGAGGCGACATCCGGGCGGACCCATAGCAGAATCCCCTCCGTGTAGACCAGCCGTCCGTTCCCCCCCTCCGAGTCGCCGGCCGGCCAGCGCCGTCCGTGAGGCACACCGAGACGCAGCGTGCCTCTTCGGACATGCTTGCACACCACCGCCGCATGTGAGGGCCCGGTCGCGGCGCTCGGTGGCATTACTACCCCTAGGGCCCCGTCGCCCTAACCACAGCAGCATTTGACCAGCGATCTAGCAGCGCTTTGACTTTGCGGACGGGCTTTGACGATGGACCTCTCCACCCGGTTGTGTTAGGTCAGTCCACAGAACACTTTGGAGCAACATCGGGCGAGACCCACGGCCAAGATCCCCTCGAGAGTAGACTCGTGGCGTCCGTTTCCCCCCCTCTACGGTGCGGCCGGCGCCGTCCGTGAGAGGCACACCCCGAGCGTGTGCGGGCATTTTCGCCGCCACAACACTTCGAGGTGTGAGAGGCCGCTTTCGCAAGATTTGGCGGTATGCTGGCCCGGAGGCCGCCCCATTACCCGGAAGCGTAGGCAATGCGAAGTAATCCGGCGTAGAAAGTGTTCAGATGCTTCTCCATCCACGAAAAATTATGAAAAATTACCGCCGATCCTGGCACATATTGCCCGCGTCGTGTAAAAGCTCATGATTTTAAGCGCTCCGGTATTTAATAATAATCCCGCCGCATCGTTTCGCGGAACATCTACTACCGTGTCATCGCCGCGATCCGTGAGGGGCCACACCCCGGACAGCGTGCCGCCTCTTCGGACATGCCACCACACCACCCGCATGTGAGGGGACCCGGTGCGGCAGCTCGGTGGCATTACTACCAGGACCCCGTCCGCCTAACCCTCACATAGCGTTTGACAACGGATCTAGCCCTTTGACTTTGCGGGCCGGATTTGAACACGTTGGGCCTCTCCACCCGGTTGTGTTAGAGTTAGCCCATAGGAACACTTTGGGAGCAACATCGGGGCGGACCCGCCTTAAGATCCCCTCAAGTGTATGGGCCAGCGTGAATTTACCCCCCTCGGTGCGGCGATGGCGCCGTAGTGAGGGCCGAACCGGAGGCCGCGTGCGCCTCTTCGGACATGCCACCACACCACCCGCATGTATGAAGGCCCGGTGCAACTCTCGGTGGCATTACTACCCCAGCGCCCCGTCCGCCCTAACCACTGTAGCGTTTGACAGCGCGATCTAGCCCACTTGACTTTGCCGCAGACGGGCTTTGACGATGGACCTCCCCACCGGTTGTATTAGGTCAGCCCGCGGAACTCTTTCACGGGCGACATCCGGGCGGACCACATAGGAATCCCCTCATTATAGACCCAGCGCGTCCGTTTCCCCCCCTCAGGTGCGTGGCGTGGACCCCGCGTCCATGAGGCACACCCCAGTTCTGCGTGCGCCTCTTCGGACATGTCTCCACACCACCCCGCATGTACCCAGGGGCCGGTCGCGGCAGCTCGGTGGCATTACTACCCCGGGGCCCCGTGCCGCCCTAACCTGTAGGCGTTTGACCCACCGGGATCTGGCCTTTGACTTTGCCGCAGACGGGATTTGACGGTGGGCCTCTCCACCTGGTTTGTGGTCGACCCATGGGAACACTTTGGAGCAACATCCAGGCCAGACCCGCAATAGATCCCCTCGTGTAGACCCGGCCGCGTCCGTTTCCCCCCCTCCAGTGCCGGCGGTAAACGTCCGTGGTGAGGCGAACCAGGCAATACGCCTCTTCGGACATGCCACCACCACCGACGCATGCCAGGGCCGGTGCGGCGCTCCGGTGGCATTACCTACCCGGCACACCCCGTCCCGCCCTAACCTGTAGCGTTTGACCCGCAGCGATCTAGCCCGCGCTGACTTTGCAACGGACGGGCTTTGACCGGTGGACCTCCACACCCGGTTGTGTTAGGTCAGCCGCCGGAACACTGGGCGACATCCGGGCGGACCCATAACAGATCCCCTCCGTGTAGACCGGCAATCCGTTTCCCCCCTCCGAGGTGCCGGTGGCGGCGCCCGTCCGTGAGGCACACCGGGCTGCGCGTGCCACCTCGGACATGCTTCCACCACCCCGCCTGTATGAGGGCCTGCGTCGCGCTCCGGTGGTATTACCAAAAAGGCCGAGTGTTGCAAAAGGCTCTCGGCTTATGCAACCGCCACAACACTTAGGGTGAGAGGCCGCCTACATAAGATTTGACGGTATACTGGCCCCGGAGGCCCGACCCACGGTCGTGGGCGAAAGCGATCCGCGCGTGGGGAAGTGTTGAGATACTTCACCGTCAAAAAATTATGAAAAATTACCGCCGGTCCTATGGCACATGTACTTACGTCGTGTAAAAACTCATGATTTTAAAAGCGTCCGGTATTTAATAATATTCCGCCGCGCCGTTACGCGGAACATCTACTACCGTGTCGCCAAAAAATTACGTGAGGGGCCACACCCGAGAGCGTGCCGCCTCGCCGGACATGCCACCACACCACCCCGCATGTATGAGGGCCGGTCACGACGCTCGGTGGCATTACTACCCTGAGCCCCGTCCCGTCCATATACCTGTAGCGTTTGACCGCACGGCGATCTAGCCTTTGACTTTGCAGACGGGCTTTGACGACGATTGGACCTCTCCACCAGGGTTGTGTTAGGTCAGTCCATAGGAACACTTTGGAGCAACATCCGGGCGGACCCGGCCAAGAATCCCTAAAGGTAGACTCGTAGCGTCCGTTCCCCACTCCGGTGCTTGGCGGTAGCGCCGTCCGTGAGGCACACCGGAGGCGATGTGCGGGCATTTACAACCGCACTAACGCCCGAGGTGCTGAGGCCGCCTCATAAGATTTGACGGTATACTGGCCCCGAACCTCGCGATACACGGTCGTGAGCGCCGCGAAGAGCAATCGGCGTAGAGAAAGTGTTCGGAATACTTCTCCATCATGAAAAATTATGAAAAAATACCATCGGTCCTATAGCACATGTGTACGTCGTGTAAAAACTCATGATTTTAAAGCGCTCCGAGTATTTAATAATATTCACACCGCATCGTTACCGCACAACATCTACTACCTGTCATCGCCGATGGTGAGGGCCACACCCGGAGGCGGCGTGCGCCTCTGCCGGACATGCCACCACACCAGCCCGCATGTAGGGCCGGTGCGATGCTCGGTGGCATTGCTACCCCAGGGCCCCGTCCGCCCTAACCCTCTGCATGGCGTTTGACCACCGGATCTAGCCCTTTGACTTTGCGGAGGGATTTGAGCAGTGGGCCTCTCCACCCGGTTGGGTTAGGTCATTATAGGAACGCTGGAGCAACATCCGGGCCGGATACGGCCAAGATCCCTCCGTGTAGACCCATGGCGTCCGTTTCCCCCCCTCCAGTGCGGCGTCGCGCCCGTCCGTGAAGGCGAACCCGGTAGCGTACCGCCTCTTCGGACATGCCACCACACCACCCGCGTGTGCCAGGGGCCGGTGTGGCCTTCCGGTGGCATTACTACCCCAGTTACCCGTCCGCCCTAACCACATAGCGTTTGACAGCGCGATCTAGCCCGCTGACTTTGCAGACGGGCTTTGACGAGTGGAACCTCCCCACCCGGTTGTGTTAGAATTGACCGCCAAAGGAACACTCACGGAGGCGACATCGGGGCGGACCCAAGCAAGATCCCCTCCGTGTAGACCCGTAGCCGTCCGTTTCCCCCTCCGGTGCGGCGGCGCTGCGTCCGTGAGGCACACCGGACAGCGTGCCGCCTCTTCCGGACATGTTTCCACCACCCGCATGTATGAGGCCCGGTCGCGGCCTTTCGGTGGCATTACTACCCCAGAGGCCCCATTACGCCCCTAACCACATGTAGCGTTTGACCACGGATCTAGCCCGCTGACTTTGCGGGCGGGATTTGACCCGGTGGGCCTCTCCACCTGGTTGTGTGGGTTAGCCCATAGGAACACTTTGAGCGACATCAGGGCGGACCCACGGCAAGATCCCCTCCATGTATGAACCCGGCGCGTCCGTTTCCCCCCTCCGAGTGCGGCGATGGCGCCCGTCCGTGTGAGGCAGACGAGCCAGCGTGCCGCCTCTTCCGGACATGCCACACCACACCCGCATGTATGAGGGAGCGGTCGCGGCCTTTCCGTGGCTTTGCTACCCCAATGCCCCGTCCCGCCCTAACCTGCATGGCGTTTGACCACGCGATGTGAGCCCTTTGACTTTGCAGACGGGCTTTGACCGGTGGACCTCCCCACCCGGTTGTGTTAGGTCAGCCATAGGAACACTACGGGCGACATCCGGGCGGGACCCATAGCAAGATCCCCTCCGTGTAGACCCAGCAGCGTCCGTTTCCCCCTCCAGTGCGGTAATGGCCTGGCGCCGTCAGTGGGCACACCTGACCGAACGTGCGCCCTCTTCGGACATGCTTCCACACCACGCGCATGTATGAGGGCCCGGTCGGCGCTCGGTGGCATTGCTACCCCCTAGGGCCCCGTCCCACTAACCTGTATGGTTTGACCACGCGATCTAGCCCTTTGACTTTGCAGACGGGCTTTGACCCATTGGACCTCTCCACCCGGTTGTGTTAAGTCGGTCCCACCGGAACACTTTGGAGCAACATCCGGGCCAGACCCTGACAGCAAGATCCCCTCCGGAAGTGAACTCGTGGCGTCCGTTTCCCCACTCCGGTGCGGCGGCGTGCAAGCGAAGTCCGGTGAGGCGAACCCGAGCGCGATGCCGCCTCACCGGATATGCCACCACACCACCCGCATGTATGAGGGCCGGTCGCGGCGCTCGGTGGCATTACTACCCCCAGCGCCCGTCCACGCCCTAACCTGTAGCGTTTGACAGCAGCGATCTAGCCCTTGACTTTGCAGACGGGCTTTGACGAGTGGACCTCCCACACCGGTTGTTGTTAGGTCAGCCCATAGGAACCTTTCTGTGGGCGAACATCCGGAGCCAGACCCACAGCCAAAGATCCCCTCACGTATAGACCCAGCCGCGTCCGTTTCCCCCCCTCCGGTGCGGCCTTGTGTGCCGTCCGTGAAGAGAGCACACCCGGTTTCACGGCGATGCACCGCCCTCTTCAGGACATGTTTCCACATCACCCGCGCATGTGTATGAGGGGCCACGTTCACGGCCTTTCTCGCTGGCGTGGACATTACTACCCCTAAGGGCCCACGTCCCGCCCTAATAACCACAGTAGCGTTTGTTACCGCATGATCTAGCCCTTCTGAACTTTGCAGGGCCGGGCTTTGACGATGAACCCTCTCCACCCGGTTGTATTAGGTCCAGTCCTTGGTGCCCCAGAGCAACATGTCCAGGCCAGACCTGACAGCAAGTCCCCTCAAAGGAAGTGAACTCGGCCGTCCATTTCCCCCCCTCCCAAATTGGTACTTGGCCCAGCGCCTTGTCCGTGAGGCGCCGGACCCGGTTCGTGCCGCCTCTTTCCGGACATGTTTCCACCGCCACCCGCGTATGAGGGGCCCGGTCACGGCCTTCTGGTGGCATTGCTACTGCCCCCAGGGCCCACCGTGCCGCCCTAACCACCAGCAAGCGTTTGACCACCGGATCTAGCCCCGCTGACTTTACGCGAATGACGGGATTTGACCGGTGGGCCTCTCCCACTGGTTATGTTGGCGTCGACCCGCCGGAACACTTTGGAAGCGACATCCGGGGCCGGACCCACAGCAAGATCCCCCTCCATTATAGACCAGCCGTCCGTTTCCCCCTCCGGTGCTTGCGCGATGGCGCCGTGGTCATGAGGGCGAACCCCGGTAGCGTGCCGCCCTCTTGGACATGCCGCTTTTACCCGCATGTATGAGGGCCCCGATGCGGCAGCTTCGGTGGCATTACTACCCCCCCAGCGCCCCGTCTACGTCTAACCACTGTAGCGTTTGACCGCGCTTGATCTAGCCCTTTGACTTTGCGAATGAGCTTTGACCGGTGGACCTCCCCACGGTTGTATTAGAGTCGATACATAGGAACACTGCAGGAAGCGACATCAAGGCGGACCCGCGCCAGAATCCCCTCGCGTATATGAACCCGCTGGCGTCCGACTTTCCCCCTCTCCAGTGCGTGGCCGGTAGCGCCGTCCGTGAAGGCACACCCCGAACGCAGCGTGCCGCGCCTCTTCGAACATGCTTCCACCACCACCCGCGTATGTATGAGGCCGGTGCGGCGCTTTCGGTGGCGTTACGCTACCCCCTAGGGCCCCGTCCCGCCCTAACAACCCTGCAAGCGTTTGACCCGCAGCGGTCTAGCCCGCTGACTTTACCGCGAGACGGGCTTTGGCCGGTGGACCTCTCACCCGGTTGTGTTAAATTAGATCCATACGGAACACTTTGGAGCAACATGTCCGGGCGGACCCGCGGCAAGATCCCCTCGAGAGTAGACTCGGCCAGCGTCCAGATTCCCCCCCTCCAGTGCGGTAATGGCCTTGCGTCCGTGAGAGGCACGCCAGGCGTGTGCGGGCATTTTCCAACCATACAACACTTCCAGAATTGTAGTGAGAGGCCGCCCTCACGCCAGATTTGGCGGTATACTGGCCCCGAGCCGCGTACGAGTTGCTGAAGCCCAGCGAAAGAGCAATCGTCGGCGTAGAGGAAGTGTTGAATACTTCTCCACCACGAAAATTATGAAAAATTACCCATCATTCCCTATGGCACATGTGCCCGCGTGCGTGTAAAAAACTCATGATTTTATCACGCTCCGGTATTTAATAATATTCACGTCGCATCGTTTGCACTGAGAACATCTACTACCCGTGTCATATCGCGGTCCGTGAGGGCCCACACCGCAGGCGCGTGCACGCCTCTTCGGACATGCCACCACACCACCGCGCATATGAGCAGGGCTTGCGGTGCGGCAGCTCGGTGGCGTTACTACCCCAGGGCCCCGTCCACTTCTAACCTGTATCGCGTTTGTGCACGGATCTAGCCGTATGACTTTGCCTGGGCGGGGATTTGGCCCGGTGGGCCTCTCCACCCGGTTGTGTTAGGTCAGCCCGCGGCGGAACACTGGAGCCCAACATCCGGGCCAGACCCACGGCGAGATCCCCTCTGTTCCCAGAACCAGCCAGTCCGTTTCCCCCCCTCCAGTGCAGCGATGGCGCATGCCGTCCGTGAGGCGAATCTCGGAGCCGCGTGCCGCCCTCTTCGGACATGCCACCACCACTTCCGCGCCATGTATGAGGGTCGGTCTTGCGACGCTCCGGTGGCATTGCTACCCCAAGTGCCCCTGTCCTTCCTAACCACAGTGGCGTTTGTACCCACAGCGGCCTAGCCCGCTGACTTTGCCTGCAGGCGGGCTTTGACCCGATGGAACCTCCCCCGCTGGTTGTATTAGGTCGGCCCTTAGAGAACACTCACTGGAGGCGACATACGAGCCAGACCCTGTAAGATCCCCTCCGTATGGAGCCAGCGGCGTCCGTTTCCCCCCCCTCCCCTAGAATTGCAATGGCGGCGCCCGTCCCGTGAGGCAGGCACCGGACATGCGTACGCCCTCTCTGGACAGCCTGCGCCCACACCACCCGCATGTATGTGGGGCCGGTGCGCGGCCTTTCGGTGGCGTTACTACCCCACCCCGAGGGGCCCCCGTCCGCCCTAACCACAGCAGCGTTTGACCCGCGTGATCTAGCCCTTTGGCTTTGCCGCAGACGGGCTTTGGACCGATGGACCTGCTCCACCCCGGTTGTGTTAGAGGTCAGTCCGCAGAACACTTTGGAGCAACATCGGGCCAGGACCCGCAGCAAAGATCCCTCCGATGAGTGAACTCGGCCGCGTCGTTTCCCCCACTCCGGTGCGGTAATGGCGCCACGTCCGTGAAGGCACACCCGGAGGCGATGTGCGGGAGCATTTACAACTGGCTCTTGACACTTCCCGAGTTGTGAGAGGCCGCCCTACATGAAGATTCCAGCGACATGCACTGGCCCCAGGAGCCGCCGTACGGTCGTATGAAGGCGGCGAAGAAACAATCCCGGCGTAGAGAGTGTTGAGATACTTCTCCATCGCATGAAAAATTATGAAAAAATTACCATCGGTCCTATACTTGCACATGTGCCGCATTCGTGTAAAAACTCATGATTTTAAAAAGCGCTCCAAGTATTTAATAATATTCACGCTCCCGCATCGTTACCGCGCGGAACATCTACTATCCGTGAGGGCCAGGCCACGCCGAGGTATGCGCGTGCCGCCTCTTGAGACGTGCCACCACACCAACCCGCTTGTATGAGGGCCGATGCGGCGGCTTCACGTTAACGTACTGCACCCGAGGGCCCGAGTCGCTTCTAACCACAATGTAGCGTTTGACCACCCCGGATCTAGCCGCTTTGACTTTTGCACGGGCCGAGTTTGAGCGGTGGGCGGCCTCTCCGCCCGATTTGTGTTAGGTCAGCCCATGGTGCCCCCAGGAGCAACATCCGGGCCGGACCCACAGCAAAGATCCCTCGCAGTATGAATGAGCCGGCCAGCGTCCGTTTCCCCCACTCGAGTGCGGCGATAAGCGCCCGTCCGTGAGGCGAACCCCGGAGCGCGCGTGCACTGCCTCTTCAGAGACATGCCACCACACCACCCGCGCATGTATGAGGCCCGATCTCTGCGGCGCTTCCGTTAGCGTTACTACCCCAGGCGCCCCGTCGCGCCTAACCTATAGCGTTTGACAACGCGATCTAAGCCTTACTGACTTTGCAGACCCGGGCTTTGAAAGGTGGACCTCCCACCCGGTTGTGTTACCGTCCAGCCCGCCATAGGAACACTCACGGATGGGCGACATCCGGGGCGGGACCCACGTACCAGATCCCCTCGTGTACGCAGACCCGGCGTCTGTTTCCCCCCTCCGGTGCACTTGCGTGGTAGCGCCGTCAGTAAAGGCACACCGGACCGCAACGTCGCCGCCTCTTATTTATGTTTCCACCACACCACCCGCGTATGTACCCAAGGCCGGGTCTGACAGCTCCAGTGGCATTGCCTACCCCTAGGGCCCCGTCCTGCCTAACCACTGTAGCGTTTGACCACGCGATCTGGCCCTTTGACTTTTGCGGACGGAGCTTTGACCCGGTGGACCTCTCACTGCCGGTTGTGTTAGAAATTGAGTCCATGGGAACACTTTGGGAGCCAACATCGGGCGAGACCCACAGCAAGATCCCCTTGAGTAGACTCCGTGCGTCCGTTTCCCCCCTCCGGTGCGGTAGCGTGCGCCCGTCCGTGAGGGCACACGCAGGACACGTGTGCGGGCATTGTTGCAACCGCCACAACACTTCGAGAATTGTGAAGGGCCGCCTCGCCCAAAGATTTGGCGGTATACTGGCCCCGGAGGCCGCGCCCGTACCCACGGTCGTGGGCAGCGCGAAGAAACAATCCAGCGTAGAGGGAAGTGTTGAGATACTTCTCCCATCCGCGAAAAATTATGAAAAATTACCATCGGTCCCTATAACATGTGCCCACGTCGTATAAAAACTCATGATTTTAAAGCGCTCCGGTATTTAATAATATTCACGCTCGCGCATCGTTACCGCGCCAGAACATCTACTCTTACCGTGTCGCCAGCGGTCCGTGAAGGCCACACCACGGAACCGCAGTGCCGCCCTCTTCGGACATGCCACCCACACCACCCCACATATATGCAGGCCGGTGCAACTTTCGCTCACGGTGGCATTACTACCCCCGAGGGGCCCCGTCCGCCCTAACCCTCTGTAGCGTTTGACCACGGATCTAGCCCTTTGAATTTACCGCGGGCCCAGGATTTGAATAGTGGGCCTCTCCACCCGGTTTGTGTTAAGTCGTCCCATAGGAACACTTTGGAGCAACATCGGTGCCAGGACCCACGTAAGATCCCCTCACGTGGGACCCATGGCGTCCGTTTCCCCCCCCCTCCGGTGCGAAGCGGCGATGGCCTTGCCGTCCGTGAGGCGAACCCCGAGGCCGCGTGCCGGCGCCTCTTCGGACATGCCACCACACCACGCCCGCGTATGTACTTAGGGCCCGGTCGCGGCGCTTTCCGGTGCGCATTACTACCCCCAGGCCGGCCGCCCCGTCCGCCCTAACCACATGGCGTTTGACACGACAGCAGCGATCTAGCCCCTTGACTTTTGCAGACCGAGGCTTTGACCGATGGACCTCCACCCGATTGTGATACCAAGGTCAGCCCCCACTTACGGAACACTCACGGAGGCGACATTGGGCCAGACCACAGCAAAAGATCCTCCGTATAGACCATGAACGGCGCGTCCGTTTCCCCCCTCCGGTGGGGCCCGGTAGCGGCGCCCATCCCGTGAAAGGGGCTACACCCGAACGACAGCGATGCCGCCTCTTCCGGACATGTTTCCACCACCCCGCATGTATGCCAGGGCCGGTCTGCGACAACTCGGTGGCATTACTACCCCGAGGCCCCGTCGCGCCCTAACCACATGTAGCGTTGTTACCACGGATCTAGCCCTTTGACTTTGCGAATGAGTTGACGGTGTGCCTCTCCACCCTGGTTGTGTTAGGTCAGCCCATACAAAGAACGCACTTTGGGCAACATCGGGCCAGACCCACTGACAAGATCCCCTCCGTGTAGACCCGGCAAACCGTCCGTTTACCCCCTCCGGGTGCGTGATGGCGCCGTCAAATGAGGCGAACCCCAGACGCGTGCCGCCTCTTCGGACATGCCACCCACACCACCCGCGTATGTAGGGGTCGGTCGCGTGACGCTCGGTGGCGTTACTACCCAGGGTACCGTCCACTTCTAACCTGTAGCGTTTGTTACATAATCTAGCCCTTGACTTTACCGCGGGCCGGGCTTTGACGGATGGACCTCCACCCGGATTTGTATTGGGTCAGCCGCCGGAACTACTGGGCGACATCCGGGCAGACCCATAGCAAGATCCCCTCCGAAGTGTAGAACCCAGCGCATCCGTTTCCACCCCCCTCCGGTCTGGCGTGCAGCGCAAGTAGTCGAGGGGCACACCCCGAACGCGTCTGCGCCTCTTGGACTTATTCTTCCACACCACCCGCATGTATGAGGCCGGGTCTGCTGACGCTCCGGTGGCATTACTACCCCCCTAGGGCCCCGTCCCTTCGCCTAACCACAGCGTTCAGCCACGCATGATCTAGCCCGCTGACTTGCTGCAGACGAGGCTTTGACGATGGACCTCTCCACCCGGTTGTATTGGGTGGAGTCGCCGAAAAGAATACTTTGGAGCAACATCCGGGCCAGACCCACGGCAAGATCCTCGAGTAGACTACGACAGCGTCCGTTCCCCCCCTCCGGGTGCAGCGATGCCGGCGCCAAATCCGTGAGGCGAACCCCAGGAGGCAGGCGTGCGCCTCTTGCCGGACATGCCACTTTACCACCACCCACATGTATGAGGAAGGCCGATCGCGACGCTTTCACGGTGGCATTACTACCCCAGCGCCCCGTCCCGCCCTAACCACCTTGTAGCGTTGTGACCTTGAAGCTAGCTAGCCTTCCTGACTTTGCGAGATGGGCTTTGACCAGGTCAGACCTCCCCACCCGGTTGTGTTAGAGTCGGCCCTTGGAGAACACTCTGGAAGCGACATCCGGGCGGACCCACAGCAAGATCCCCTCCGTATAGACCCATGCCCGTCGTTTCCCCCCTCCGAGTGCAGTGGCCCGGTAGCGCGCCGTCCGTCGAGGGAACACCCAGAGGCACGCCTACGCCCTCTTGGACATGTTTCCCGCCACCCGCATGTATGCCAGGGCCCGATGCGACATCCTCACGGTGGCATTGCCTACCCCTAGGGCCCCCGTCCCGCCCTAACCTGGCCCGTTTTGACCCGCACATGATCTAGCCCGCTGACTTTGCAGACGGGCTTTGACCCGATGGACCTCTCCACCCGGTTGTGTTGAGTCATGTCCATAGGAACACTTTGGAGCAACATCCGGGCGGACCCGGCAAGAATCCCCTCAAGAGTAGACTTTCGTGGCGTCCGTTTCCCCCCCTCAAGAGTGCCGGTAGTAGCGCCATCCGGCGTGAGAGGCACCCCGGACACGTGTGCGGGCATTTTGCAACCGCCGCAACACTTCCAGAATTGCGAGAGGCCGCCTCACCTTGAATTTGGCCGGTATACTGGCCCGGGCCGCCCGGCCCATACGGTCGTGAAGCGCAGCGAAGAGCAATCCGCGTGGGGAAGTGTTCAGGTCGCTTCCATCACACGAAAAATTATGAAGAAAAATTACCATGGATCCTGCTTTATGTGCCCGCGTCGTATAAAAAACTCATGATTTAAAGCGCTCCGGTATTTAATAATATTCCGCCGCGCCGTTACGCGAACATCTACTACCGTGTCATCGCCGATGCGTGAAGGCCACGGAGGCGCGTGCACCGCCTCGCCGGACATGCCTCCACCACCCGCATGTAGAGGGGCCGGTGCGGCCTTTCAGGGTGGCATTGCCTGCCCCTAGGGCCCCGAAATCCGCCCTAACCATGTACGCGTTTGATATTACAGCGGTCTAGCCCGCTGACTTTACGGGCCGGGCTTTGGCCGATGGGCGTCTCCACCCGGTTGTGTTAAATTAGGTCGGTCATAAGACACTTTGGGCAACATCGGGCGAGACCCACAACAAGATCCCTCACGAGTAGACTCGTAGCGTCGTTTCCCCCCTCCGGAGTGCCGTGTGCAGCGCCCGTCCGTGAGGCACACCGAGGGCGTGTCTGCGGGCATTTCAACTGCCACAACACTTCGAGAATTGTGAGAAGGCCGCCCCTCGCAAGATTTGACCGGTATACTGGCCCCAGTGCCGCGGCCCACAGTTGTAGAGCAGCGCGAAGAAGCAATCCAGCACGTAGAGGAAGTGTTGAGATACTTCTCCATCACGAAAAATTACCAGAAATTACCATCGGTCCCTACTGCTTTATGTACCCACGTCATGTAAAAAAACTCGCGATGATTTTTATCACGCTCCGAGTATTTAATAATATTCACGCGCCGCATAGTTTCCGCACAGACATCTACTACGTGTCATCGCCAGCGATCCGTGAGGCCACACGGGCGAGCGTGCCGCCTCTTCGGACATGCCACCACACCACCCGCATGTAGCGAAGGGCCGGTCGCGGCAGCTCACGTTAGCATTACTACCCCCGGGGCCCCGTCCGCCCTAACCTGTGGCGTTTGACCACGGATCTAGCCGCGCTGACTTTACTGCGGGCCCGAAGGATTTGACGATGAAGCCTCTCCACCCGGTTGTATTAAAGGTCCATTATAGGAACACTGGAGCAACATCCGGGCGGACCCACGGCGAGATCCCCTCCGTTTAGACCCGGCGTCGTTTTCCCACCTCCGGTGCGGCGATGGCGCCCGTCGGCAGAGGCGAACCCGGACTCTGGCGATTACGCCTCTTCGGACATGCCACCACACCGCGCCGCATGTATGAGGGCCGGTCGGACAGCTCCGGTGGCATTACTACCCCAGGCGCCCCGTCCGCCCTAACCACATAGCGTTTGACCAGCAGCGATCAGGCCTTGCCTGACTTTGCAGACGAAGCTTTGACGGTAAGACCTCCACACCCGTTTATTGTAAGGTGACCGCCCATAGGAACACTGCGGGCGACATCCGGGCGGACCTGACAGCAAGATCCCCTCGTGTAGACCCCGGCCGTCCGTTTCCCCCCTCCGGTGCGGGTGGCCAATGGCGCCGTCCGTGGCGGGCACACCGGGACGCGTGCCGCCTCTTGGGACATGTTTCCCACACCCCCCACGTATGTGCCCAGGGGCCCGGTGCGGCGCTCGGTGGCATTGCCTACCCCGGGGGCCCGTGCGGCCCTAACCACAGCGTTTGACCACCGGATCTAGCCGCTTTGACTTTGCGTCATACGGGATTTGACCCGGTGGGCCTCTCCACCTGGTTGTGTTAGGTCAGCCCATAGGAACACTTTGGAGGCAACATCGAGGCCGGACCCACGGCCAAAAGGTCGCCGGTATTTAAGTATGAACCAACGGCGTGCGTTTCCCCCCTCCGGTGCTTGCGCGATGGCGCCCACGTCAAGTGAGGGCGAACCCCAGAGCCAGCGTGCCGCCTCTTCGGACATGCCACCCACACCATCGCATGTATGAGGGGCCGGTCTGACGGCAACTCCGGTGGCATTTTCCTTTGGCCCAGTACGTCGCGCCTAACCTGTAGCGTTTGTGCAACGCCTTGATCTAGCCTTATGACTTTGCAGACCGGGCTTTGACCGATTGAACCTCCACCCGGTTGTGGAAGGTAAATCGATAGCAAGAACACTCTGGAGCGACATCCGGGCCAGACCATGCCTTAAAGATCCCCTCCGTGGGAACCCGTCGCGTCCGTTCCCCCCCTCCCGGTCTGCGGCGTGCGGCGCCCGTCCGTGGGGCACCCCGAACGCAGCGATACGCGCCTCTTGCCGAACATGCTTCCACCACCCGCGTATATGGGGAGGCCCGGTGCGGCAGCTCACGGTGGCATTGCTACCCCCCTAGGGCCTATCGCCCTAACCTATAGCGTTGCAGCCATAGCGAGTCTAAGCCCCTTGACTTTTTTACAGGACGGGCTTTGACCGGTGGACCTCTCCACCCAGTTATGTTAGGTCAGTCCATAGCCGAACACTTTTGGAGCAACATCCAGGCCAGACCCACGGCAAAGATCCCCTCCGGAAGATGGCTAATGGTCCGTTTCCCCCCCTCCAGGTGTCGGCGATGCGGCGCCCGTCCGTGAGGCGAACCCGGCGAGCGCGTGCCGCCTCTTGGACATGCCACCACACCACCCCGCATGTATGAGGGGCGGTCGCGACGCTCGGTGGTATTACTACCCCAGGCGCCCCGTCCCGCCCTAACCACATGGCGTTTGACAGCCACGATCCTAGCCCTTTGACTTTGCAGCGGGCCGGGCTTTGACGATGGACACTTCCCACCCGGTTGTATTAGGTCAGCCCGCCGGTGAACTCTACGGGCGACGACATCAGGCCAGACCTGGCAACAAGGATCCCCCTCCATGTATGAACCCGGCGCGTCCATTTCCCCCCCCTCCGGTGCGGCGGCGGCACCCGTCCGTGAAAGGGGCACACGGTTTCGCGTGCACGCCTCTTCGGACATGTTCCCTGCACCACCCCGCATGTATGAGGGCAGGTCCGACAATCCGGTGGCATTACTGCCCCCTAGGGCCCCGTCCCCACCCTAACCTATGTAGCGTTTGACCACCTTGATCTAGCCACTTTGGCTTTTTGCGGACGGGCTTTGACCAGTGGACCTCTCCACCCGGTTTGTATTAGAAGTGGGTCCATAGGAACACTTTGGAGCAACATAAAATTTGAACCCACATTAAAGATCCCCTCGAAGGTAGACTCGTGGCGTCCGTTTCCCCCCTCCGGTGCGGCGGCGCGCGCGTCCGTGAGAGGCACGCCAGACACGTGTGCCGGCATTTCGGCGACTGCAACGCGCCCACAACACTTCCAGGTGGCGAGGCAGGCCGCCTCGCGAAGATTTGATGGTATACTGGTCCCGGTAGCTTGACCCGCCCGATACCGGTCGTAGGCATGGGAAAAGCAATCCGGCCCGTAGAAGTGGCTTTGACCGGATGCGCCCTCCATCCGCGAAAAATCGTGAAAAATTACCATTGGTCCTATAGCACATGTGCCCCACGTCGTTATAAAAAAAAAAACTCATATTTTTAAAGCGCTCGAGTATTTAATAATATTCCGCCATACGCCGTTTACCGCGGAACATCTACTACCGTGTCGCCATGATCGCGTGAGGGGCACACGCGGAGGCGCGTGCCGCCTCTTCCGGTTGTGCCACCACACCACCCCGCATGTATGAGGGCCGGTGCGGACTCCGGTGGCATTACTACCCCAGGGCGGCCCCCGTCACTTCAACCCCTATGGCGTTTGACCACGGGATCTAGCCCTTTGACTTTGCGGGCCGATGAGTTTGAGCAGGTGGGCCTCTCCGCCCGGTTGTGTTAAGTCCGGCCGCCGGAACACTTTGGAGCAACATCAGGCCAGACCCACAACAAGATCCCCTCCGTGTAGACCCAGCGATAGTTTCCCCCTCCAGGTACCGTGATGCGGCATACCATCCCGTGAGGGCGAGACCCGGAGGCAGCGTGCCGCCTCTTCGGACATACCGCCCACACCACCCCGCGCCCATGAGTGCCGAGCCCGGTCTGCAACGCTCCGGTGGCATTACTACCCCCCCAGGCGCCCCGTCCCGCCCCTAGCCTGTGGCGTTTGACAACCGCAGCGATCCGCCGCTGACTTTGCGGGCCAGGCTTTGACGAGTGGACCTCCCCACCCGATTGTATTACAGGGTCCAGCCCCGCCGGAACACTAAGGTGTGACATCCGGGCGGACCCACAGCAAAGATCCCCTCCGAAGTGTAGACCCGCCAGCGTCCGTTCCCCCCTCAGGTGCGGCCCGGTAATGGCCACTGCCCGTTCACTGAGGGCACACTGATTCGCAGCGTGCGCGCCTCTCCGGACATGTTTCGCATACCACCCGCATGTGCCGAGGGCCCGGTCGGCGCTCGGTGTGTTTACTTACCCCGGGGGCCCCGATGCCGCCCTAACCACTGTGGCGTTTGACCACGGATCTAGCCCTTTGACTTTACCTGAGCGGGATTTGGCGGTGGGCCTGCTCCACCTGGTTGTGTTAGAGTCATTATGGGTTACTTTGGAGCAACATCAGGCCGGACCATGACCAAGATCCCTACTGTATGAACCCGACTCGTCCGTTTCCCCCCTCCGGTGCACGAATGGCGCCGTCGGTGAAGGCAGAACCCGAGCGGCGATGCCGCCCTCGCCGGACGTACCACCACCACCACGCGTATGCCGAGGGCCCGGTCTGGCCTTCACGGTGGCGTTACCACCCCCAAGCGCCCCGTCCGCCCCTAACCACCTGTGGCGTTGTGACCACATGGCCTAGCCTTTGACTTTGCAGACGGCCGGGCTTTGGCGGTGGACCTACGCCCCGGTTGTGTTAAATTGACCCCTTCGGGAACACTTTCTGGAGCGACATCGGGCCGGACCCACCGGCAAGATCCCCTCCGTGCTGAACCCGTGGCGTCCGTTTTCCCCCTCCAGTGCGGCGGCCGGCGCCCGTCCGTGAGGGCGCACCGGACATGCCGTGCCGCCTACTTCGGACATTTCACCCACACCGCCGCGGCATGTGAGGCCCGGTGCGGCGCTCCGGTGGCACTACCCCATTTACGTCCGCGTCGCCTAACCCTGTGGCGTTTGACCCGCGCGATCTAGCGCTTTGACTTTGCAGACGGGCTTTGACGGTGGACCTCTGCCACCGGTTGTGTTAAATTGATCCGGTCCGCTAAAGGAACGCTTTGGAAGCGACATCCGGTAGACCCACAGCAAGATCCCCTCAAAAGGCGGGTAGACTCGTGGCGTCGCGTTTCCCCTCTCCGAGGTGCGGTGGCGGCGCCGTCCGGCTGAGGCACACGGAGGCGTGTGCGGGCATTTAACCGCCACAACACTTGCGCCCGGTGTGAGAGCGCCTCGCGGGTTTGGTGGTGTACTGGCCCCGGTATCCGCCCGGCCCGCGGTCGTGAAGCAGCGGCGCGAGCAATCCAGCGTAGAGAGTGTTCGGATACTTCTCCATCACGAAAATTGTGAAAAATTACCATCGGTCCTACCAGCGCATGTGCCCACGTCGTATAAAAAACTCGCGGTTTTAGCCATGCTCCGGTATTTAATAATATTCCCATAGCTTATCGTTACGCTTGAGAACATCTACCGCGCGTCTTCGCGATCCGTGGCCACGCAGGCGCGTGCCGCCTCTTCGGACATACCACCACACCACCCCGCAATGTGTATGAGGGCCCGTCGCGGCGCTCGGTGGCATTGCTACCCCCGGGGCCCCGTCCGCTAACCCCTCATAGCGATTTGACCACGGATCTAAGCCCGCTGACTTTACCGCAGACGGAATTTGAACAGTGGGCCTCTCCACCCGGTTGTGTTAGGTCATCCCGCCGAGAACGCTTTGGAGCAACATCCGGGCGGACCCGCGGCCAAGATCCCCTCAGTGTAGATGCCAGACCGCCGTCCAGATTTTCCTCGGTCCGGTGCGGCGATGGCGGCGCCGTCCCGTCGAGGGCAGACCCCGGAGGCCAGCAGCGTACGCAGCCTCTTCGGACATGCCACCACACCACCCCGCGCCAGGGCCCGGTGTGGCGCTTTCGGTGGCATTACTACCCCCAGGCGCCCCCGTCACTTCGCCCTAACCACCGTAGCGTTTGACAATGCTTGATCTAAGCCCCTTCACTTTGGGCCAGACCGGGCTTTGGCCGGATGGACCTCACCCACCCGGTTGGTGTGGGAATTCAGCCGCCGGAACACTCTGGAAGCGACATCTGGCCCAGACCCCACAGCATGAATCGCCCTCCGTGTAGACCCAGCTGCGTCCGTTTCCCCCCCTCAGGTGCGGCGGCGGCGCCGTCCGTGAAGTACACCGGTTTCAACGTGCACGCCTCTTGGACATGTTTCCACACCACCCCGCATGTATGTGGGCCCGGTGCGCCGCTCCGGTGGCATTGCTACCCCCTGGGGCCCCGATCCCGCCCTAACCACTGTGGCGTTTGACCCACGCATGATCTAGCCCTTTGACTTTGCACGGATGGGGCTTTGAAAGCCGGTATGGATTCTCCACCCGGTTGTGTTAGAGTCGGTCCATAGGAACACTTTGGAGCAACATCCGGGCCAGACCACAGCAAGATCCCCTCCGGAAGTAGACTCATCCGTTTCCCCCCTCCGGTCTTGCGTGGCCAGCGCCCGTCCGTGAGGCACACAGAGGCGTGTGCGGGCATTTTCAACCGCCCCAGCACTTCCGAGGTGCTGAGGGGCCGCCTATACCAAGATTTGACGGTATACTAGCCCCGGAGGCCGCCGTCCACCGAGTTGTAACCAGCGCGAAGAGCAATCCGCGTAGAGGGAAGTGTTGAGATACTTCTCCATCCACGAAAATTATGAAAAAGTACCGCCGGTCCTATAGCGCACATGTGCCCGTCGTGTAAAAAACTCATGATTTTTATCGGCGCTCGAGTATTTAATAATATTCACGCCGCGCCGTTTCCATGGAACATCTACTAAAATTATCGCCCTTTGATCCGTGAGAGGCCACACCCGGTAGCGGCGTGCGCCCTCTTCGGACATGCAACCCACACCACCTTGCATGTATGAGGCCCGGTCACGTGTCTCGGTGTCGCATTACTGCCCCCGGGGCCCCGTCCGCCGCTAACCTGTACAGCATTTGACCACCGGTCTAGCCCTATGACTTTGCCGCAGAATGAGATTTGACCGGTGGGCCTCTCCACCTTGTTGTGTTAGAATAGCCCGCCGGAACACTGCAGAGCAACATCCGGGCGGACCCACGGCAAAGATCCCCTGCGTATAGACCAAGCTGCGTCCATTTCCCCACCTCCGGTGCGGCGATGGCGCCCGTGGTGAGGGCGAACCCCGGAGCAGCGTACCGCCTCTTCGGTTGTACCACCACACCACCCCGCGTGTATGAGGGGGCCGGTGCGACGCTCGGTGGCATTGCTACCCCGGTATCGCGTCCGCCCTAACCCTGTAGCGTTTGACAACGCGATCTAGCCCGCTTTGGCTTTACGCAGACCGAGCTTTGGCCGGTGGACCTCCCACCCTGTTGTATTGGGTGATTATGGGAACACTCACGGAAGCGACATCGAGGCCAGACCCTTAGCAAAGATCACCTCATTATAGACCCGGCCGCGTCCGTTTCCCCCCCTCCGGTGCGGCGTGGCGGCGCTGTCCGTGAGGCACACCGAACGCAGCGTGCCGCCTCTTCCGAACGTAGCACACCACCCCCGCATGTATGAGGGGCCAGTCTGCGGCAGCTCGGTGGCATTACCTACCCCCTAGGGCCCCCGTCCCTTCTTAACCGCAACCATTTGACCCACCTTGATCTAGCCCTTTGACTTTGCAGACGGGCTTTGACCGATGGACCTCTCCACCCGGTTGTGTTAGAGTCGATCCGCCGACACTTTGGAGCAACATCGGGCCGGACCCGGTAAGATCCCCTCAAGGTAGACTCGTAGCGTCCGTTCCCCCCCCTCCGGTCACCGGTAATGGCGCCGGCGTCCGTGAGAAGGGCACACGCGAGGCGATGTGCGGGCATTTTCCAACCGCCATAACGCCCGAGAATTGTGAGAGGCCGCCTCACCAGATTTGGCGGTATGCCTGCTTCCCGGAGCCGCCGATACGGTCGTGAGCGTTTGCAGCGAAGCAATCCGCGTAGAGAGTGTTCAGATACTTCCTCCATCACGAAAAAGAATACAGAAAAATTACCACTTGATCCCTATAGCACATGTGCCCGTCGTATAAAAACTCACTTGATTTTAAAGCGCCTCCAGTATTTAATAACTTCGCGCGCGCCGTTTACCCGCGAGCATCTACTACCGTGTCGCCGCGGTCAGTGACGGCGCACACCCGGTAGCGTACGCCTCTTGGGACATACCACCCACCACCCGCGTATGCCAAGGGCCCGGTCACGGCCCACGCTCGGTGGCATTGCCACTACCCAGGGCCCCATCCGCGCTTCTTTCGCCAGACGTTTGACCGGATCTGGCCTTTGACTTTTACGCAGACGTGCGGGATTTGAACGATGAGCCTCTCCACCCGATTTGTATTAGGTCATCCGCCTATAGGAACGCTTTGGAGCAACATCCGGGCCAGACCACTGTAAAGATCCCCTCGCGTGCCAGATAGCGTCCGTTTCCCCCTCCGGTGCAGCGATGCGCGCCCGTGGTGAGGGCGAACCCCAGGAGGCGGCGTACGCCTCTTCGGACATGCCACACACCACCCGCGCATGCCAGGGGCCGGTGTAGACGCTCAGTGGGCGTTACTGCCCCCCAGCGCCCCGTTGCGCCCTAACCTGTCGCGTTTGACAGCGGCGATCTAGCCCTTTGACTTTGAACCGAATGAGCTTTGACGGTGAACCACCTCCCCGCGGTTGTGTGGGTCAGCCCATAAAGAACACTCACGGGCGATACTCACAGGCCAAGACCCACGGTGGGTGCTCCGTAGACGCCGGGCCAGCCGCGTCAATTTCCCCCCTCCGGTGCGGCCCGGCTGTGCCGTCCGTGAAGGTACACCCCGGTTCTGCAACGTACGCCTCCCGGACATCTTCCACACCGCCCGCATGTGAGGGGCCAGTGCGGCGCTCCGGTGGCATTGCTACTACCCTAAGGCCTGACCCGCCGCCCTAACCACATAGCGTTTGACCCACGATCTAGCCCGCCTGACTTTACACGGGCCGGGCTTTGACGGTGGACCCTCTCCACCCGGTTGTATTAGGTCGGTCGCCATGGAACGCTTTGGAGCAACATCCGGGCGGACCCACAGCAAGATCCCCTCGAGTGTAGGCTCGGCGCGTCCGTTTCCCCCTCCGGTGCGGTAGCGGCGCGCCGTCCGTGAGGCACCGGGCGATGTGCGGGCATT